>JAWWLV010000089.1:2433165-2446788 GCA_035041135.1 Platyrinchus mystaceus
CCGCCGCCGCGGCGGGGGCGGGCCGGGGCGGGCCGGGGGCGGGCGGCGGGGCAGGGCCGGGGGCCGGGCGGCTCCGCAGCTCCCCCCGCCGGCACAGCCTTTGCCGGCGGGACCGGCTACCGGGACGGGTCGTCCACCTTCCGCCCCGACAGCCCCGGACCCCCGCAGCGCAGTCCCCCGTGCGGGGCCGGGCGCTCCCCCCACGGGGCTCTGCAGCCGCCGGCCCAACGGCCTCTCCGGGGAGGGAGCGCTGCCCAACCCCTCGGCAGGGATGGACACCACCTCCGCACTAGGCACGGGGGCTTTGCCTTCCAACAGCCCCGGGTGCCCAGCGCTCCAGCGCTGAGCCCCCCTGAACCGAGCCGATGGGCAGGAGGCACCCCCGGGGTAGGCCGAGGGATGGAGACCCCGGATCGACACCCCGGGACAGGGCCAGCAGCCCCACCTGGACTCCACCACGGCGAACACCCGCCTGCGAGGCCGATGCCCTGGGCGCAGGGAACAGGGCATAGGGACCGGCACCTCCTGCCCTCTGCTCCGGGAACGTGCTCGTCCCGCTGCGGCTCCCCCGGGCTGCGAGGCGTCGAGGCACGCCGGAGCGAGGAGCCCGGGTGAGCCCCGAGCAGCCCGACACGGGACCGGAGCCGCCCCGCCGCGGCTCTGGGCGAGACCCGTCGGGTCGCGGAGCGGCGCGAGCAGCGAGGCCGCAGCGGTGGCACCACCTGGTGCCACGGGACAGAACCGCACCGGGCACTGCGTCCCCCGCCACGGCGGAGACAGCGCCCTGCCCGGGGCGGGGAGCGGCAGCCGCAGCCCCTGCACGGACCCCACGGGCGGAGACACCCCAAAAGCTGCGCTGCGGGCCACATCGGCCCCGTTCTGCAACGTCACTGCCCGGGCTTGGCACGGCTGCCTACAGGAACAGCCCATTTCTCCGAACCATCCCCGGGGAACAGCACTGCAGCTCCTCAGCTGCCCCAAGCCCACAGAGGAGAGATCGATGCTATTTAACCTGAACAGGAGGCTGGAGATGCTGGAGCCAAGGAGGGAGGCAGCAGCTCAGGGCTTGCTCCAAGGCTCAGGAGCTGAGCCAGGTCCCCACAGCTCCTAGAACACCAACTCTCTCCCCAGGACAAAAAGAGGCACTGCAGCCAAAGCCTGCTTGTGCCATCCCTGTGCAGGGTTCGATGTGGCCATCCTTGGGCCATGGCAGGGCTGTGCCTCAGCTCACCAGGGCAGCTGCCACAGGCCCAGCAGGGAGCAGCACGCTGCCACTCCATCCCCTGCCCAGCTCTCAGGGCTGTTGTCCCTCCTGTCCCTGCCCACCCAAACAAAAGGCACAAGTGGTTCTTTGTGCTGTGGCTGAGAGCTGGGTCAGGCAGGACCCATAATCCTCATCAAGGAAAATTAAGCCATGCATTGATTTTTCACCAGGATAGCACGAGGCTGGCTGTGAAAGCCTTGCATAACCCACTTACAGGCTGCAGAGCCCCGCTGTCCACACAGCCCAAGGCCAGCTGATGGCACAGCGAGGCAGAAGCACTGACAGGAGGGACCCAGCTACCACAGCTCCAAGCTGCCAGCACTGCTACCAGACCTGCCACCGCACACTGCTGCCAGCAGCTCTCTGGGCACAGTGTAGCTATCAGAGCCACACTCTCCCCTTGACCCTTCCCAGGCCCCTAAAAGGAAGAAGAGTCCAGCTACAGAGCAAGACCAGGATTAAGTCACTTGCCAGGAGCAGAGTAGGCAGTTACCTTAGGCCAGCTGGGAGCACATGGTAGCTCCCCTTCAGCCCATGGCCTTCACTGCCTCACTCCAGGGGCAGGAATGCTGGCAAAAGCTCCCTGAGCTGAAGGCTGGCAGCAAGAAGGGACGCCCCCACCACATCCTCAGTCCTCTTGCCCAGGCCCTGCTGTGTGCACAAAGGTTTCACACTTTTGCTCTCCCAGGAAGAGCAGGAAAAAAAAAAACTGCTTAGAGAAGCACAAGACACATAAGCAGCATGTCCTGTGAGGGCTCCTGGGGGCTGAGGCTGATCCTTGACCCCACAGACACAAGGCCTGAGAACTGCAGAGCAGGGCCAAGTGAGACCTGTCCCAAACAGGCAAGTGTGCCCCAGGGCCCCATGTTCTTCGGGGCTCTGCAGAGCAGGGAGCACCACTCCCTCCCTCCAGGGAGGCTTTTTACACCCTCAAGCTGCAAATCCTCAACAATTAGAAGGCAGCCAGAGCTGGCACCAAACTGAGACACAGCATCATGTTTTGCAGCCAGAGGGTCAGGCAGCCCAGACAGAAGAGACCACAGTCCAGAGGTGGAAAAAAGAGAGAGGAATCATTTTTATTTGTGAAATGTTAACAGATGGAACAGTTCAATGCTACCCAGCAGTAAAGGTGTTAGACTCCCCCGAGCACTCATCTGCTCATAAGCCCCCATGTCACGCACACACCGCGACGGCTCAAGCACAAGCACACACTGTTAAACCTTGAAACACCCCCAGCCCCAGCTCACCCTGCCCCATGCCCACAGCAGAGACATGAACCACCCATGGAATAAGTTACAGCAATCATTTGTCCAGTGTCCAGCTCTAACTAACTGCTCCTGGCTGCCTGTTTCAGAGGAACCAAGAACAGCTCAGGAGGGGCTGACTGGGAATCTGCCTGACAAAGACATGCCAGGAACATGCCCTTTGCTAGGGAAAGGTGCAGCCTTGCTCCAGGTGATGCACTGGGAAAAACACGGAACTCCCCTCCTGAATCCTCTGGTGAGATCATGTCATCTCCTGACAGCCACCAAAGCAGCTCCTCCCTCACCTCCACAAGCAGGTGGGACAGAGGTGCACTCCCACCTCCCCACTCTGTACCAACACGAAGAAACCTAGGACAGAGACAGCCAGGGACCTAGACTACCAGGAACAGGGGATTTACATTTACAGGTAGAAAAACCCTCCCACGACTCTTTAAAAAAAAGAAGTGTATTTTAGATTCTACAACTTAAGTTTCTTTAGAAAGTGAAGCAACTGAATCGCAAGGATGCACTAGAGTATTCCATGGTGCTATTTTACCAAAAAAATAGAAGAAACCAAAATTGTCCAGACGAGTTCTTCATCTACATGTCACCTGGCAGGAGAGAAAGAAAAGCCAGTTAGATAACCCAGTCACACCAGTACAGCTGCACTGTGCTAGAGGGAGCCCGTGCTGGGTCAGAAGAGCCTCTGGCTCCACAGATGCTTTGGCTTCTCCCAGAGACCCTCTGCAGACACAGACACTGCAGCTCTCGCTCCCAGGTGTGGCTCTGCCCTCAGGCCTGGCACTCACCTGGCCCCACTCTTAGTTTGCATTTCTCTGGCGGACGTTCTTGTCCTTGTGGTTTGTGGCATTGCTCTTCCTGGGAAGAAAGAAAGGACATGAGGAAAGGGAGAGCAGAAAGCCCCCGGCCCACTAATGTAATTCAGGTCCAAACAGATGGTGCAGCTCAGGCAGGAGATTAGTTCCCAGAGCAGTGTCAGACACCGATGACGCCCCAGGTACGTGTGGTTTACACAGAGGGACATAAGTGAACCGTGGGGAGACAGCTTCCCACCCAGCACGCTGACTGTTATCCCACACCAGCCAGTTTTTATCTTCAGAGCAGATTCCCTAGCTGGATGAGATCTGTCAGTACAAATCTGGCTAAATAGGAAGAGGAAAAGTACTCACAGTGGTGCAGAGCCTCCATCATCATCTTCACATTCAGGACAGCACGGAAAGAAAGAACAAACAGTGTCAGGGAAGAGCATGTACAAAGTGACCTCTGCCTCCTCTTAAAGCAGTGGGGACTATGTTCCAGGCAGCATTCCCACCACCACTTAAAAATGGGAAAGAGCCACAGCTCCTCTAGTGAGATGGCAGCGCTGCCCTGACCCATCTGCACCCACCCCCACAGCTCCATGACTTGGGATGGCTCCCAAATCTGAGCACACTCACAGCAGGTAAAGGGGAAACCAAACAGGATGTTTCAGGAACAGGGGCTTTAAGCAGCAGCAGGAAGCCCTCTTCCCTTCCCACATGTTGTGATATCAAAACAAACACTGCACACCACGTTCTGGCTACACTGAGCGGCACAGCTAAGGAAACACCTCTGCCAACACATGCCAAGCCCTACGGCCTTTCACCAGCTCCCTGCAATCTGCCACCTCCCAACAGGAGGCTCCCAGACACCTCTTCTGCTCCCCATTGCCTCTTCTACAGCCCTCAAGTGACCCCAAGCCCCACACTCCAGGCACTGGAACTGCCCTGGGCACCAGGATCTGCTCACAGCTGGTGAGAGGACAGAGGCAGATACATGGTTGGAACTACCTTCTACTTACCATGTGAGGTGGCACCCAGCAGCAGAGAAGGGAAGAGTGGACAGGTAACACTAGCAAGAACATCACACCAAACACAGGCTACACTGTCCCCATCCCAACCCAGGTGACAGAATCATTCAGTTCTCAGCCAGTACTTGGAGGAACTGGGTCAGACAGGCCTCACTGTCACAAGTAGGAGCTAAGCTACAGGGACTCTGGGGAGAACCGCTTGGAAGATGCAGCTACAACATCCTTGAGAGACACCTGCCTTCCAGCCAGGGGTATCAGAGAGCAAAACACCTGCTTGAAAAACTGCCTAGAGTGGAATTCCAAGCCCTGCAGTCAGAAGATGGATGTTAGGCTTTAGGCCTTCTGCTGCACCTCTCCTCAGGGGGCCGAGGGGCCCAGCAGTATCCGGGGCAGGAAGGATACAGAGCATTCACACTGCATTGTTAGTGGGATCAGATAAGGCCGACCCAGCTGACACAATGCAGATCCTCACCGATAAGGAAAGGGAGGAGCTGGTGCTTCCAGAAAAGATTAAAGATAGTACCGGGCTTTGAGATCCAGGATGTGTTGATCTGATGACCCAAAACATTCTGAGCTGAACACAAGGTAAGCTAAGCCTGGTCTTGCTGAGCAACTTACAGTCCCACAGTTTAACAGCACCATAAAAGCTCTACTACTTATTTACAAACCCCCCTCTCCAGACTGGGAGCTGCCAAAGCAAACCCAGCCCTGCAGACACAGGAAATACTTGAGCAAAGAGGTACTGGTAAGGCAAAAGGTCAGGCTGACCTGCACTGAATCCTCTCTTGCTCCATCTCCCAACAGGACTGTCAGAAACAGCACAGTTACGTGCAGTTTCATGTCTGAAGTGGCATGGTACAGACTGCTGTTGTTTCACAAGTGCCCCAAGTACCCATCCTCAAATCAAAGCCGTCTGACAAGGGGACCTCAGAGCTCCCTACGAGCCCATCTTGACATCGAACAGGTTACTTGATCTCCCCCAAGAGATTTAAACCCAGGCACCTCTTACCATCAGGAACTTCATCTGGCTTCCTCCTCTTCTCATAGATGAAGATGATGGTGACAAGAACAAGGACTTCTGCCACAATGCCCAGGAAAGGCCAGAGCGCTGCCAGGCGGCTGCGAACGCGCAGGTTCACCGTGGCGTTCCCGGAGCCGTAGGAGTTGGTGGCATTGCAGCGATAGTCGCCTGTGTCCTCCTCAATATTCAGCTTAAGAATGCGCAACTCTGTCTTGTTGCCACTGGACTTGATGATGTATCGCCCAGAGGCGTTCTTCAGGTCCTGGAGGGAGGAGGAGGAACAAGAGAGCTCTGAGGGCAGCGCTGACTGACCATGCATGGTCCAACCCTCACAGAAATCCTCCTTCCCAAGGCACTGAGCTTTGGAAGACTCAATCCTGATGGCACAAGGTCCCCCACCTCTGTGCTGGGCAGCAGGGTTGGCAGAAGGGGAGAAGGAGCACTTACCCCTTGACCATTTTTGTACCAGGACCAAGTGGTGACAGGGGGGAAAGAGGGATTCTTGCAAGTCAGCACACCCGTGTCCCCCTCGTTGCCATGCTCAGACTTCTTGTATGCCGTCACCTGGGGGGCAACTACAGCAAGAGAACAAGAAATTCAGACACCTCATTATAGAAACCACAGATTTGTGCTCTCTGCAACCCCACCTCACCAGAATCAGGCAGCTACTCCAAAGCCTGACCTCAGTAAGGCCATTCCTCTCTCTACTTTGGCATTTTCAGAGGGGAAAGCAAATCAAGCTGCTTCAAGAAAGGCTCAGACAGATTTCTCCACCAAGTATTATCCTTCTCCCAGTTTTCCTGTGGGAACATGCCCACAAGAATGCAGGATCTAAGAGCTGACCCTGCAGACACAGAACTGCCTGATAACATAACACGGTGCTGCCTCACGGGGCGCGTTGGCAGCGCATGCGCAGAGCCCTGCAGCCAGGTGAGGGCTGGGAGCAGCCTCTCAAGAAGCTGAAAAGACACCACAGCAAAGTGTTCAGGAAATCACAGCTTCCCCATGCCCCTCCTCACACCCAGAAGCAAACACATAAAGTTACCTGAAATATTCACTTGTCCTCTTATCTCCGGGTTTGTTTTGTAGACACACTCATACATGCCAGAGTGCTCCTCCATCTTCCCCTCAATTCTATCAAAAACAGGATTCAGGTAAGCATCCAGCACAATTGACTCACCCACAGACACCGACCTCCAGAGCCATGGAGTCAGACATCCATAAGCATCAGCCACCTCCTCTATAGCAAATTTCTCCCAGTCCAGCAGAGTATTTATGCCGCACCATGTACCTACAGCAACCCAACTCTCCACTCTCCCCTCTCCATACACTGAGGATGGCAGAAGAGGCTTTCATGTGCACCACATCTGACACGGGTCTGTCAAATCAGGGATCACTGTTCCAGCCCACTGAAACACAGGGCAAAGCCGTGGCAAAGATCATCCAGGCTGGGTTACTCTGGATCAATCCCAGCATAGGGAGAACTCTCCCATTCTCCTTCCTGTAAAGCTGCTGCAATGAGATTTAGTGGATTATGCAGCCCCGCAACAAACATCCCATTCTGCTGCTCAGTAATACCCACTCGAGGGAAGGGGCCCACAGAGTTTGTCCCGTGGTTGCACTGGGACAACGGGCTGTTTGTTAGTTCTGCTGTGCATGGCGCTTCCCACTTCCAAAAACCACTCAGCTGAGGAATTGAGGTCACGCGAGGGAGGCTGGGTTATAAATACTTTAATCCTTGTTCAGCTCCCTGTTGCTATGGGGAGACAGGCACGTCGGCACTGCCATACAAAGGGACATGATGCCTCCACAGCTGCTGGGTCAGTGCCAGCCAGGCCTGACTGTAATTGGAAAGGAAAGCTCACTGCACTGCCACAATAAGGCCGGTATTCCCACACCGAGCATGGACCACGGCTCGCTGCAGCTACCCAGCTCCTGTGAGAACAGCTGGACTTTGGAAAGGGACATAAAGCCCCCAGGAGAGACAACATGCACTGGAGCCTCTCACTTCAAAGCTCTGAGGGAACAGCTCTGGCACACTGACCAACCCCAGCATGCTGTGCCTGACAAACCAGAGCCCAGCTGAACACCTGCTTACAAACACGAACAGCAGAACTTCGCTAAGAGGATATTTGTGGCATAAAACATCCCTTCCTCCTCCTTTTTGCCCCCTCCTCCCCATAAAGGAGAGTGTTGGGCCTTACCAAAACTCTGTCTAGCTGATCTTATGCTCTACAGTCCCAAAGCCCTGTCATCAGCAGGGCTACCAGCACTCAACCCTGGGTGCAGCTGACAGCAAACACCAACTGCCTCTGGGAAAAAACATGCCCATGCTCAGGTTCTGGCCTTGCCCTGACACTCACGTGTAGCTGGTGAAAGCACTGTCGGTCTCGTCCTTTTGCAGGACCTTGTCCCCATGCATCCACTCGTGGCCCTTGATGCTGGAGTATGGCCCAGACATGTTACAGGTGAGGACCAGCTTGCCAGAATCCTCAGCGACATGAGCCTTGATGTCCGGACCTGCGTTCATAAAGAATTGGATTTAAGTTAACACAGGGTATTGCAGAGCTGACGTGGGGCCCAAGAACCTGCAACACAAACCCCACAGCTCCTTGTCTATACCAGCTTCCACTTACCTTCATACACAGTTCCCTACCAGACAGCCCCCAACACCAGGTGACTGGGCCTGAGTGCACCTGGGACAGCAATGCTGACCCTGCAGCTGCTCCCCTACAAGCAGGATCTCTGCTGCATCCTGCATCACTTGGAGCCTCTACTGTTGCTACCACGGGTGCAGCCCCAGCAGAGCCCAGTACTCAATAAGCAATGGAAAAGGTCACTCTGAAGGGCAGAGCACGGCTCTCTGCTGCTGTGAGCCACCAGAGCACTCATGTGTCAACACCTCTCGCCACCTGAGCAGCTTCAGACACCTCCAGGTAACACAGAGGGCAGTCAGGACCCTCTGTTGCAAGGGGCAGCAGACAAGACCGTGTGGCAGCAATATGTGCTTCATCTGAGGCAACCCAAAGGGTTTAGTCAAAATTACTCCAGGGAGAACACAGAGCTGTGACTCTAAAAGGTCCTGGGCCTCCATGTGCCAGGCAGCAGTAAATTATGCAACATAAGATGACTCAGGTATTTCTACTCGTAGGAGGCTGTCCGAGAAGGCAGCTGCCATCAGCAGCACCATTACACAGCCTTGGTGGCACTATGGTCCCTACCCTTCTACCCAACCTCCATCCCTCGGAAGGAAGAGTTTTTGCCAGGGCTGACAGGCATTTTGCTTTTCCTCCTATCCAAATTCCACTGGAAGAAGGTTCTGCTGGAGTTCTGTATTCCCTAACGCATTCCTGCTGAGAAGGCAGCTATGCCCACCTAACTCTGGCATTCATGGGAAGACCTTACCAGGATGTTAAGCTCCCTCCCAGGTTTCTGTCACTCAGAGCAGTCTGTGCGCTCCAGCGTTCGCCTGCCCGCTCTGCGAGAGGGAACCTGGCCACGTCCACAGGACAAGCAATGACATCACACTCAGTGTCACACAGACACGGCCATTTCAAAAATGGTTGCATCTCAGACCTCAAAGCAGGTTTTGTTCCCCACAGCCTGGGTCACCAGCACAGAAGCGAGCTCAAAGCAGGGCTGCTGAGAGGAGCGGGAGCTGTAGGAGCCGCAGGAAAGGGCCGCTGGTCAGTGGTGGTTAGGGCAGAGTCGACCGCAGAATCAAGGCTCAATTCTGCGGCCAGCACCAGGGCTCGAAGGCGCTTGGGAATAAGCGGCAGGTTCCAGGTCTTTGGCTCCGGAAAAGGCGCGGGATTGCCGGAGGGCGAATTGGTTGGGAAGCCACAACCCTTTTTGAGCAGGGCCATTTCGGGTCAAGTCACAGGTGGTGGGGAGTTGACAGAGGGTGGGAGTCTCTCAGTTCTACAGCGAGGGGTGGGAGGGTGGGGGAGCTTTCGGGAGCCACAGGACACGGGTGCAGGGGTGAGCATGGCAGGAGACTCAAGACACCAGTGTCCGAGCAAGTGCCAAGGCCTCGATGTGGCCACTCACGTTCGATGACAAAAACGTTTGCCTGGGAACGGATCCACTTGACTTTGGGACTCTTCGACAAGTGGTTGCGGTCGGGGTCGTTGCTAGCCCGGCACTCATACATGCCTGAGTCGTCACTCGTGAGGTTTGCGATGTGGATGGTACTGGTAGAGTGCAGGTTGTAGGTGGCGTTGATTTTGACACGGTCCTGCCGTGCGCCATCCCAGAGCTGAGCATAGGTCTCATTGGGATTGTTCCCCTCAAACCACCACTGGATCTCAGGGATGGGATTGCCAATCGCCTCGCAGTATAACTCCACGCTGTCCTGAGTCAGTCTCTTTTGAGACAGCGGTGACTTTATAAAACCAGCTATGAGTTGAAGAGGTATTAGTGCAAAGTGTTAGTGCAAAGCAAGAATTCACCTTCTACAAGCAAAAATAACCCTCAGCGATTGAGAAGAGGCTGCACATCATCTCCAGACCAGCGCACTCTACCCTCCCTCCCTCCACACTCTGAACTCTGCCTGGCTCAGACAGGGCTGTTCATTTTGATTTCATATCTCCTGAGTCTCTGCTGCAAAACCAGCACAGACAAAACAGCACTCTGTGTTTGCCACTATCCAAACTAGACACCTGTGGCACCACCCACCTAATGTGAGGGACGGCCATGCCTCTGGGGCAGACCAAGGGCTGCAATGCTCCACGGCCCCCAGCGCTTGCAGTTCAGGATGAAACACCAGATTTTTTTGTGAGGGCACACACAGCCTCCACAGTCCCCAGCCTGTGCTCTGGCAAGGTGCTGCACAGGTCACGTCACCACGAAAGGCTGGGGGGACCCTGACACATGTCCCACTAAAGAGAGGGTGTGCCAGAGCACAGACTGAGCCCCCCCCCACCGTCAGTTTGGTTAAAATGCAAAAAGTGCTTCCCTGTGCCCCTCCTCCCCTGTCGAGAGGAATGTGCCCATTCCCCCTCACTGCTCAGCCCCAAGGCTGGCTGACCATAACTGGGAGCTGGCTGGGGCAGTGCACAGCCACAGGTACCAGCCCCTCGGCACCCTCCGCCTCCTCACACCCTTGTTTCATCCCTCTGCTCACCAAGGTGCCTGGCAGGAACTTCTAAGCACAGTACTGAGGTAACAACTTTTTTGGGGGAGGAGGAAGGTCTTGCAGTCCGCAAGACGTCCTGAGCCAGGTGAGAAAACATGTAAATTTGTTGTCATACAAACAGTGAAGTCAGACTTTTAATCTCAGGCAAGACCAGCCTGCAGAACTGAACTAGCAATAAACAGATCAGAGGCACAGGCAGCAGCTGCAGGCTGGAATTCAGGTATTTTTCACTCTGCCCTTGCAGCCAGAGGCCAGGGGGTTCAGCGCTGCAATCAGCCAGTCCAAAGGTCGGTCCGTGTGCTGAGGGAAGCGAAGCTGCCAAATGTCTTCGGACTCCAGGGCAGGCGCAGGGCAGCACCCACAGCCCTGGGAGCCCTTCCCAGGTCGGGCAGGAAGGGAGGCTCAGTGGCTCTGCTTCGGGAAAAGCCATCAGGCCCAGGTCGAGTTCACTACGTGACTCACTCTAAGCCAGGTTTCAGAAGAAGCTCAGCTTTCGACATGTCCTTCCTGCACTAATGGGTGGCCCCGCACACCAAGATCCTTCCAGGAGTTAATTTACTCAGTTAAAAGCACTTCATGGTCATACAGAACACTCCACTGATGCACCATGATGTACAAGCACAGAGGAGGTGGGTTTGGGAGGGGTTGTTTTGTATGCCTGAAAATGTTTTAACAGGAAATTCTAGGACTATTTTTGTGAGAGTAGAAACAAATCAGTGTCACAAACCTAAGTTTGCCCAAAGTCAGTTTGTAAGCTAAGCTTGACTGCTAAATAAATCAATTCCACATTTCTCAAAGGAACAGTTAGCTTTACATACTAAAGCCTTGAAAGACTTGACAAATAAGCATCTCTGAAAGAGAATGGACCCTCATATACAACCAAGACACTCTTGGGAGAAGGCTGACACTGATTTTAAACAAGTGGGAGGTCCAGGGGTCCCCAGAGATGTACAGGACAGCAGTATCAGCTGTGAGCAGCTCTCTCACACCCCGGATTCCACTCCCAGGACCAATGACCTGTGTGCCATGGGAGGCTTTTCACACCACAGGCCTGTGATCAAACACTCCTTGTTCTGACAAGCCCTGGAACTGCCCACAGCACTTGTACGAGCCTGTCCATTCCAACTGCAGCCTGAATTAACGCAGGAGCTGGTAAAGATCAAGGGTTTTACAGCTACAAGGTGATTACTGTACTCTGACAAAATAAGCTGTGCAAGGTTATTTGCTCTGAGTTAGAGGGTACCTCGTGCAGTTCAGACAGGTTAAAAGACTCCAGAGCAAGTAGCAGCAACAATGAGTACCATTTGCATTCCCATGGGATTAATGTTCGCCCTGTTCCCACCAGAAAGCCGAGCATACAATCCCAGTCCCAGCCTCTCCAGGCTGGGGAAAGCGCCTACTGAGCCCAAGGCACAAGAGCACAGCCAGCACCAACCCACTGGAATCGATCAGGGCTGCTCACACGTTTTCCAAAGAGTGCCAGGCTGCAGACTGGAATCAGCTCCCAAAGACCAGACATTCCCCACAGAGCTGAGCCGGAGCCTCCCCCAGCGCCTCCCAGGCACAGCGCGGTATCTGATCCAGCAGAACAGCAGGGAAGGCAGAGAGACCAGATAACGTTCTCCAGAGTCACCTTCTAACTGAAAACAACCTCTCCACTCAATGAGGGAGGAGTCCCCGGGTGTAAACAGCCTGGACACCCTTGGGGCAGACCAGCCTGACCAGAGCCCCACTCTCCTACAGAGTATGTGCTTCAGCCTGGCCTGACCTTTGTTTCTTGGCTTGGGAAGGGGATAGTTGAGGCTCTGACACTTTTTGCCATTTTGACTAACAGCTATAAAATCTGCCCTTAAGCTTCACACAGCCAGGGCAAAGTCAGGGTCCCTCCTCCTGAGGGCACAGAGTCCAGGCACACACCAATCTACGCTCCAACCTGCTTGTCTGCAGGGTGAGCTGCCACCCGCTCTGCTCCATAAAAAACAAACCTTAACGCTACTGAGAGGTCAAATCCCCGGCTTTCCAGCCCCCACTCTGCTACCTCGAGGCACCAGCACCGTTACACACCAAGCCCAGGAGCCGCACGGCCGGGCAGGACACGGGTGTTACACAACTGACGGGGCAGCTCGTCCTTCTGGGGCTTTTCAGACCAAGGATAGAAACTGCCTCCTCCACGTTCCACTGGTGCCAGTCCCCTGGCAGGAGGCCAACAGAGGCACAGAGGGAGCGGGATAGAGCAGACCTGGGCAGCTCCAGGTGAGTTTATGAAACTTTAACTGTGAGGTTTAGGAGGAGGCTCTGCCCTGCAGAATTAAAATGCACCTCTGCAGCAAGGAAAATACTTTAAGCAGACACTTTTATCGTACCCCTGGCTTTTCCAGAATCATCCCAGTCTTTTGCCTTCAGTCTTTGGTTCTGCTACGGTGAAATAAGCCTGATACCACAAACTGCCTACAAGTACCTGACACTCTAAACAGCCAGCACTAGCAGCCCGCCCCTGGCGATCAAACTGAGCCTCTTCCATCAGCACCCCCTGCACGAGGGCTGGTTCAGAAGCTGCGGAGTCCTGCAGGCAGACCACGGCTGGGTTTGCCATGGCCACGGGCTCGGTTTGCCACGAACTCCTCCAAAATCTGAGAACGTGAAAGGTGGAGCCCCAGCACAGGGCAGACCGGGCTCCTCCCTGCGGGACGTGCTTTAAGCACCCACCGAGGGGCCGCCGGAGCCGCCGCCCCGCGCCGGACCCGCTCCGCGCCGGGGATTATCGGGAACACCTTTAGGGTTTAAAGCCGAGAAACCGGAGAGGCGGCTGCAGAGAATAGAATTTCTAGGTTTTCCTAAGGAGAAAATAACCCCGCGCGGCCGGGAGCGCCAGCGGACCCCGCCGCCCCCCCGGTTATGGAGAGCGGCGAGCACGCGGTGCGCGGGGGAACCCCGCCCAAGCCCCGGGACCGCCCGGCCCAGCCGCCCCCGGCCCCGCTCCGAGCCCCCAGGGCGCCCCCGCTGCCCCGGCGCGGCCCCGCCCGCCCCGGACCTGCCCCCCCGCACGCGCCCCCGCCGCCCCTCCGCCCCCCCCACCCACCCCGCCCCGGCCCCGCCCCGCCCCCACCC
>JAWWLV010000089.1:2446833-2566904 GCA_035041135.1 Platyrinchus mystaceus
CGCTCCTCCCCCCGCACCCACCGCTCCCGGGCCCGGCCCGGCGCCCACTCGCGGGGCTGGGATACCGCGGGACCCTTCGGAATCCCAATGAGCCCCCTTCCCCGCCGGGCCCCCCGCGGAGCCCCTCGCCCCGCCTGGCGGAGAACCCACCCGGCGAAGAACCCTCTCCGGAGCCGCCCCGGCCCATCGCGCCCCCGGCCCGGCCCGGTCCTTACTGGTCCCCGCGGCGCCCGCGGCCATCGCGCCCAGGACAAGCAGCGCCAGCAGCGCGCGCGATCCCGCCGCGCCCGCCGCCATCTCCGCACGCGCGCCCGCCGCGCCGCGCGCGCGCTATAACCGCGGCCGGGGCACGCACGTGGGGCGGGGCCGGCTCGGACCCCGCCCCCTCGGTCAGCACGGCGGCCAATACCGCGGCGCAGCGCCAGTCTGGCCACGCCCTCCCGCCCCGGCGCGGCCAATCAAGACGAAGAGCGCAGGGAGCGCCCCCGCCCCACGCGCGGAGAGCCGGTTCGGGCCGGTCCTTCCGCGGCCACGCCCCCCGCGCAGCTGACGGTGTCGGGAGCGGCCCCGGTGTCGTCCCGGGGTGGGGGGGGCTCAAACACGTGCCCGTCCCTGCCGAGCCCGGGGACACACCGGGCACAGCCCCCTCCAGGCCGTGAAGCCCCTCGGGGCGCTCCGTGGGCAGAGGCGTGAGGGAGCCAGCCGGTGCTCGGGGGTCCCGGGGCAGTGCCGGGAGCTGCCGCGGCTGTGCCGGAGGCACGTGGGAGTTCACGGAAGGCTCACGGGGTGAGCCAGGGCCGCCCGCGGGCCCCCCCCGCAGTGGGATGTGTGGGAAGGGAACCAGGCAGCGCTTCCTCGGCGCGGGGAGCTCAGGGGAGACAATGGATCCTTGGACACGGTGGAGCCGGTGCCAGGACAAACCGGGCCGGCTGTGCAGGGCCCTGCCCCACAGCCCCCTCCAGGCCACGGCACCGGGTCTAGGGTACCCAGGGAACATGCTTGGCCCCGGGATCTCAGCCGGGCAGTGCATTCGGGGGGACCGGGAGCTGCCGGCACCAGCCCAGCCAGAGCCGCCTGGTAACCCCGAGGGGCCAGGGCCGGCAATAACCAACATGGCCCAAGGCAGCCAATGCAAAGAGGCCTCTACAGGACAGCAGCTCTGTTCCCAGGTCTCCCCCAGCTCTTCTGCATCCTGGGAGCCAACTCTTGGTTGAACCAGCCGTGGGAGCAGGGTGGAGCACTCGTGGCCGGGGGTGCTGGGCAAGGGGGGGCAGGAAAAGCCAAAACAATGGGGTCATTGGCGCCAGTCCCCACCGCGCTCTCCACAGGGATCTGCCTGCTCTTGTAAACTCCTGAATCCTCCCAGAGCACTTCTTGCCCACGTCTGCCCCCAGCACGTCCTGCCCCCCCCTGCACTGGAGGCATTCGGCAGATGGGGCTCCTGTGGTGCAGAAATCAGGCAGAGTGTGGAGCCCACGGCACCCTCGGCCTGAGGAGCTGGTCCTAATCTGGGCAGCCTCCAGTATCCAGCACTGTTGGGAACTCCCAGGGAGGGGAAGAGAGGCTGCATAGAGCTCCAGGACCTTCCTGCCAGGGGGACAGCATGGGGGAGGTTCTGCAGGGCCAAGGCTAGGGTGGTCCCTGGCCCTGGGGGCAGCTCACAATGCTGCTAGAGCATCACCCCGAGGGCAGCGGGGAGGGAACCAGCTGCAAGGAGCCAGCAAAGGCAGAGGGCACATGGGCACAGTAATTTGTACCCCTGTGGGTGGGGGAGGCTGCTGGGGGTGCAGAGAGAAGCCCCCCAGAAAAGGAGGGGGGAGCTGGCTGTGAACCAGCAGCCTGGGCTGCTGCTCCATGCCGGCTGGATGACCTTGGAAGCCGTTTGCCAGGCCTGAATAAAGCGACAATAATCCTATTCACCTTTTAGCCTCATTTCCTAAGGCAACAAAGCACATGCCCTCGCCACGTGCAGTCACAGGTGTCACTCAAGCCCTGATCCCATTTGCACGACTCTGGCCGGGGGAAGTTTTGCTCATTACCCCTCTGATGAGCTTTGTGCAGGGGGGGCAGGAGCCTCAGGCAGGCAGTTTGCCAGGGCCTCATCCCTGCCCTGGCCCCAAGGCGCTGGCCGCAGGGCTGCTCACCCCATCCCAGCTGAGGAAGGCAGCGTCAGTGCCCCAGACTGGAGGGGGGCAGGCTGGGAGCTCCCCCCAGGCTTGGGAGGTCACACATCCCAGCCCCTCTCAGTCTGTGGGCTCAGGACACATCCAACCATGCCCAGATCAGAGCAGCTGCGAGGGCCCCGGGCACCCACTGGGCACCCATGAGCAGCCACAGCACAGCTGGGCACTGCCCGGGCAGGTCTGCTGCCTGCAGAGGACCAGGAAGGGAAGCACTGTCCCAGTGCAGCACTGGAGGGTTTGGCCCAGGCCAAGTGTTGGCCGCAGGTCTGGGGCAGAGGCACCTAACGCTGCACCCTCCCCTCCCTGGGACGGGCAAAGATGCTCTCCAAGCCAGAGGCAACCCTGCCCAGCTCCTCCTGCCTCCTCTGCGAGATGGGAAGAGGGTTACTGCGAGACCCACACTGCCCTGCAGCCCTGGGAGAGCAGCCAGCCCATGCTGCCACAGCTCCATGTGGGGGCTGAAGGGCAGGAGTTGGTCCCCATCTGGCACGGAAACCCCTGGAACAGACCAGGCTGAGCCTCACTGATGCACCACGGCCCTTCCCTAGAAGAACTTTATTAAATAGTTTCCAAAAAAACAGAAGCAGAAGGACTCAGCATGACCCTGTCCCTCCCAGCTAGTCAAAAACTACACACAGACCATCCCCACGTGCCCAGTGCTGGCAGCTGCCAGGCACGTCCTGCCTGGTGCCCTACAAACACGGCTCTGGCATCACAGGCAGGGGAGGCAGGAGGGTCCCACAGGGACAGCCCAGAGGGCTGCAGGGTGAGCCCCAAAAGGTGTTGAAAGTCACAGAATGCTCACACGCTGCCCCCCCAAAAGCAACCACTCACTGCCACCAAAAGTCCCCCAAACCACTCCTCCCCCATAGGGCTGAAGAGGTGCTGAACAAACCCAAACAAGAGGCAGCCAACATCAGGCCTGGCTGTCACTCCTCAGCCAGAGACACCAGCGCCCCAGTTTCTGTGGCTTTGTGAACACCTAAACACAGCTTCCCCCTCCCCACCCTCCCCCCAGGAAGTTTATAAAATAGGGGGTTTGTTTTTTGCTTTGCCTAAAAAGACAGTGATGGGATTTCCTTTGCAACAGCAGAACAGTCTCCCTGCGAGGTAGAGAGTTAATTTCAGGGCTGACAGATCCTAAATTCAAACCCATTTGTTCTAGATGAGGTAAAATTCAGTAGTTTATAATAAGTTTTGCAATGCTAGAGGGCCATCAAGATTCCTCATTGCCGGAGTCATCCTCATCACCATAACAGCTCTCTGCTTCCTCCTCCATCTCATCATCCTCATAATAGTCATCATAGAAGAGGTCTGAGCCTTCATCTGAGGCTGGAGCCTTGGTCTTCACACAGTACTCTGCCAGCGTGGTGGGGACTTTCACACCATCCCGCTCAGCGTCCAGCTTGGTGCCCAGCACTTGCTTCCTGGAGGGCCAGAAATGAGGGGTGAGGACAGAGCTCTGCACCACAGCCCTCCAGACCCCGTGTCCCACAGGATGCCAGCCCAGCCAGCGCTGCCAGGCCTGGCTCAGCACACACCTGATGATGTCCGTGTACTCCCGGTCCTTCCCTTTGCTCTCCTTCCACTTGCGGTACATCACAGAGGCATCCACGTTGGCTGGGGAAAATGTGTTGGGCTCATTCAGCAGCGAGATCACGCTCAGGAGAATGGTCCTGGCATTGATAAACACGAGCAGGTCAGAGCCAAGGCAGGTCAGCAGCCACCCACACCCCAGCAGTGCCAGCAGCCCCGTGTCCCAGCAATGCCACTGAGTCCATGGGCTGGGAGAGCCCTGTGCTGCCCACAGAAAGAGAAGGTCCCAGTGAGGGGGAGCAGGCCAGGCAGGGGACAGCAGCACATGGGCTGTCAGGCTCACATGCAATCCCACACAAGCTCTGGCTGTTCTTCAGCAAAGCCCACAGCCCAAGTGCCTTCAACAGCCCCCCAGAATCTTTGGAAGCAGAAGGCCGTCACATCCTCCCACCATCCCATCCCTCTCCTCAGCTGAGCCCCCTGTCCGCAGCCCCCTTTGCAGCCCTTACCGCACGTTCTGGGTGGGGTTCCAGCGTTCCGACGGCAGCTCCCCACTCTGCGGGTCGTCCACAGGCGGGTGGAGGATGGAGATGCAGACATCACCAGTCTGAAAGCACAAGGGAAACAGAACCCTCAGGAGCTGATGCCCCAAGCACCCTCCAGTAGCAGCTCCTCACTCACTCTTCCCTTCAGCTGAAGCCACATGAGGCAATCCCAGCTGTTCCTTCAGTCCCAAGGAAGGGGCACCAGAGTTGTTGCTGCAGCCTCAGGCCTTGGGCTGCCAGCACCGTACGGGTCAGGCTGCCCAATGCTGAACACCCCGTGTACCCAGCGCAGCCCTCCTGCACCCCCTGTGACCAGTGGGCCCCGGGGGCCACGCACATTGCTCGCCCTGTGGCCACTCCTGGCGCAGACACAACATCCCCACAGGCTGAGCGTGGGAGCCGTCAGGCCTGGGAAGCCTGGCTGGCCTGGAACCTGCATTGGGACAGCAAAAGGCTGTCGTGAGCTCATTAGTGGCATTCCCAGTGCCAGGCAGTCATTGCCAAAGGCACTGAGTGTCCAGTGCCAGACAAAGGCTGGCACTTGCATCCAGTGTCATCGCAATAGATGCACACGTGTCCACTGCCTGTCCAAGACTCTCCTCACTGTCCCAGAGGACCTACCTCATAGATATTGGGGTGCCACATTTTGGTTAAGAACCTGAAGGCAGGAGGAGAGTAGGGGTAGTCGATGGGAAACCGGAGGCGAGCCTGCAAGGAAACAATAAGGAGACATGATGAGACCAGCTTGTGAGAAGGAAGGGACGGAAACCACAAAGCTCCTGACAGCTCTGGGAAAAAGGAATCTCTGCCAAGCCCAGATGGGCTTCTGCCGGCCTCCACGTCAGCTGGCTCGGTAAGCAGGACACCAGCCTCAGGGGCAGGACAGACACCGGCCCTGCAGGTGCCCTCCCACCACACAGAGTGGGGTAAGTGAACAGGCTGTGAGGGTTGTCAGCTCCTTCCCCACCATTCTGTCCGATACCCTCCTCTCCAGCAGGGCCCACCCACGCTAACCCAGTGCTCTTCAACATGGAAGGACCAGTGGGAGTCCATGGTGCTGATCCAGCACGG
Source organism: Platyrinchus mystaceus (assembly GCA_035041135.1). Classification (NCBI taxonomy): domain Eukaryota; kingdom Metazoa; phylum Chordata; class Aves; order Passeriformes; family Tyrannidae; genus Platyrinchus; species Platyrinchus mystaceus. The sequence goes on from JAWWLV010000089.1 coordinate 2,452,169, forward strand.
CCCCAACATCTGAAGCCAACCAGCCCCCAGGGCTGCTGTCCAGTGGCCATAGCTGTACCACCAGAGAAAAGGCTGTTTACCCTTCAGAGCTCAGGGGAAGGAAGCATCAGGTGTTTTGTGCTCTGATTAACACACCAAATGTCTAAAAATAGCCTGTCACTGCTGAAAAGAGACCAAGTCCAAACTGGCCGCAGCGCGAAGCTCAGGGACTAAAAATAAAAGCACGTGAAGTTCAGGCTGCAGCCCAGGGCTCCAGCAGCCACCAAGGGCTTCTCCCACAGCCACCGAACCCGAGGGGCTGAGGCCAGGCAAACACAAGCTCACTGTCCACCCTTGAGTGAGGAGGTGAAGCTTGAGGTGGCACAGGACTTAAAGCAACATGCCCATGGCCCCCAAAGCTGCTGCCCCAGGCTGCCAGCACCAGGCATCCAAAAGGACGGGGGCAGCTCCTCCCTGTGCGGCAACATCCCAGAGACTGATTCAGCTTTCGGCTGTTTCCAAGCCCTGGGAACACAATTCCAGATCGAAACTCAGCTGCTGCTCCCAAAACAGGCAATGGCCAGAAACAAACAGTGAAGGTTTAAAACACACAACTCCTGGAACATTTCTTGCTCCCTCAGTTCACGTACAAGAGAATTTGGACACGAGATCCATGAAGGGACAGTGTGAACCACTCTGGCTCTGCCCAGCAGTGGAGGAGTGATCTGGGATTGCTCTTTACCCATGGAATGAGCCCCATTCAGCAAGGTAACTGCAGACAACTCTTTGGATGCTTCTGGAACTACAGCCTGGACAACAGATGATGCTGCCAAACAGCCATCAGCTCAAGGCTGCTCACGGATCAAGGCAGGAGACAGAGACACCTGTCCCCCTCCCCACCACCCTGATCACCCCAACCCATCCTGGGCTCCAGCCCCCCACTCTCCCGCCACTCCAGGATCTGTCCCCAGCACAGGCAACCCCTGACAGCAGTGGGTCTGTCCCCACACGTGTTTCTGCCTCATCCCCCAGGCTGTCCCTTTGTCCCTGGGCTCCACAGCACAGAGGGACATGGAAAGGGAGAAAAGCGCAGCGGGGGCCGCGTTCTGTGTGTGGAGTTTGGGCAGCCCAGGGCAGTGCACACGCACACAGGGACACTCAGCCCTGCGCTGGGCTCCAGCCAAACAGCTGAACCTCGCAGAATAATCCCCTTTGTTGTGTCAGAGGGGATAAGAACAAAACCGACAGAGGCAAAGGGGGCTGGGACAGCAATAACTCCGCTCTGCCATGCACTAACAGGCTGGAGAAGATTCAGACCCTTCGCTCTCCTCTTACGCAGAGTCTCACCAGCACCTTTGGTCCCGACTCTGGAAGCTCTCAGGCACACAATGGGAGCACGAGTGGCTAAAAGGTGAGAGTTCAGAGGGTCTCATGCCAAGAGGCTACAGAAAAAAAGTCAATTTCAGTGAAGAGATAAAACCTGGCTCTGAAGCATCAGCTATGCATGCCCAGGAAAACAAACACAGCTGACCCTGGGTGACTCACCCGGCACATCCCCACCCTGACAGCAACAGGATGAAAACATGAGAGCCTGGTGGAGGAGGGAGGATGAGAAAGAGGAAGAAAACAGCCACCCAGGTTGCACAAGACCTGGGAAGAGCGCACACGCATCCTGCCGAGAGAGACTGAGCTGTCAGGCCACAAAACGCCTTCTCCCACCTCAAACCCCAAACCAAGCCATGAGACACACTCTCTGCCCAGCTCTCAGCTCCCCTCTGGGCTGGGCCATCTGTGCCTGCACCCGAGGGACCTTTGTCTCTTCCCTCCAGTCTGGTGGCGATGCCCCGGATCCGCCCCAGGAAAGGGAACATCAGCCATCCAGAGTTTGCAGTCCGGCACCCACAGAGCCCCCGGGGGGCCAAACGCCCCTCACAACGAAGGGGACCCTCGCCTACTTTGGCAGCAGCCACCTGCGCACCAGCTCCCATCCTCTCCACAGGACCACAGTGTTCAGCAAAAGACCAGATCTCAGCACCCCCTCAAGGCCGGACGCAGCCCTGTCGTGCCCACCCCCCCCCACCCGAGACACCCTCACTCGTCCACAGCCCCCTCACAGGGTCTCCCCGCTCCCGAAAACCCTTATCCCTTCCCGAGGCACCCGGCACAACCCACGACACCACCTGCTCTCCCTTCGTTCCCTCGAGCCCCATCTCCCCCCACAGCCCGAGCCCTCGCTCCCCCCGGCCGCTCACCTTGAAGTACCCGCCCTCGTAGTGGGTGTCCGGGGGGCCGAAGATGGCCACGTCCCAGGTGTACAGGTCCCCCTCGTCCACCAGGGTGACCCGGAACCCCTCCACGGGCTCCTCCTGCAGCCCCTTCAGCTCCAGCAGCAGCGCCTTCTGCGAGCTGGGCACGGGGGGCCGCGCCATAGCGGGGCCGGGGGGGCCGCGGCGGCCGCTCTGAGGCGCGGGAGGGGCGGCGGGGCTGTACCCGCGAGGGGGAGGGCGGGGCCGCCCGGAGCTCCGCCCCTACGGGCACCGCTCGCCAATCAACGTGCGCTACGGGGGCGGGGCAGGGGGCGGAGCTCGCTTAGCCCTGCGCCGGAATGGCGGTGGCGGTGTCGGGCGTGAAGCGGCCGGTCCTGTCGGCGCTCCCGGTCCTGTCGGCGCTCCCGGCCGCCCCGCCCTGCCGAGCAAACCCAGCGATGGTCCGGGGCTCCCCGGGACACCGAGTCCCGGCCCGGCCGACAGCCCCGGTGCGACCGTACAACCCCAAGTCAGCGTTCAGCAGTGACTGCACCTGTCAGTCCGCGGGTGTCACACCCTGTGTGATACTGCACCAGACTGCCAGGGAACCGGAGCAGAGGCTGCTCCTGGCACGGCCCCAGCAGAATGATCTGTCCAGCGCCCGCGGTTCATACTTACCCTGTCACATCCTCTCACCTGTGTCTAGGTCAGGAGCCACCGCCCGCAGCCTCACCCTGACCAGCCCCAGGTCCTGCCCCCACCCAATACAGCATCCCGAGCCTGTGGGGATCCTCCAGTCAGCCCTTGCACTCCAGGTGCTCCACAGCCCTACATATGCCCACACCAGCCCCCAAGGATGGAGACTGCCCTGTATTGCCAGGTGGTAAGAAACTGGCCACAAAAAAATAATAAAAAGCTTTAATGTCTTACAGCAAACCAGCAATTGCACAGTATAAATAACAAACAGACAAGTTCAAATAAATAACCCCTGGCCTTACACGCAGCTGGTACCAAATCAAACCCTGTCGTAGGGGAAGGGGATGTGTCTTGTCCAGACATGACGCTCCATGTCTCAAATCACTTCAGCCCTCCCCAGCTGCCCCAGTGCAGCCATGGCCCAGCTTCGTTCCTTCTGGCTTGATTCACTGCCCAGAGCTGCCCTGCAGGTCACAGTCCCCGTGCCAGTCCTGGATAACACCTGAAAGGGATTTCCCAATGCTGCTGGGCCAGAGGAGCCATGGCTGGGCAAGGTGCTGTGAGAAGGGGCACAGAGCTGCTGGGCACCACAGGAACAGGCATGGAAATGAGTAATCTCTTGTCAGGCAGACCCAGGCTCTCCAACCAGAGCCCAAACAGCCCCCCATGCTCACCATCCAGCTCGGTGGAGGTCCTGTGGGATCGACAGTGGCCACAGCCAGCACTGCTCCCAGCCAGCATCACTCCACAGGCTTCACCTTCGCAATGAACAGGGCGGTAGCTTTTCTCAGGAACTCCTCCCTGCTCATGGAGGAGCCGAGCTTCCTCTCCTGCAGCGCCCGGTCCATGGCCAGGGCCAGCCCATCGGGGCCCAGCCGGGAGCCTGCCTCCAGGTAGCGGCCGGGCCGCGGACCGTGCCCGGCGCCCAGCGCATCCTCCAGCGCCCGCAGCACAGCCTGGCACAGCCGGGAGTCCGCGGAGCCGCCGCCGCCCAGCACGGCAAACAGCGCGTCGGCCTTGGCCGCGAACTCCAGCAGCACGCAGCAGGTGAGGACGCCGTAGCGGAACACGTCGAACGGGACGGCCTCGTGGTCGCGGCAGCGGACGCGGCGCAGCAGCGCGGCCGCCGCCTCGGCCGGGGCCGCCCCGCGCTGGCAGATGCGCCGCAGCAGCTCGCTGTAGAGCCGCCCGTCCACGCCCGCCGCCCGCCGCCGCCCGCCGCACCCCAGCACCTCGTAGGCCGCGCCGGCGTTGCTGTCGAAAGCCGTCCTGTCGCGACAGGGCACAGACACAGAGAGGCGGCCTCGCCCCCCGTCCCCGCCGCCCCCCGCCGCCGCCCGCCGCACCTGTGCGAGTGGTGAGCCAGGCGCACGTACCACAGCGCCCGAGCCAGGCGCTGCGGCGGCCCCGGGGGCTCCGCCGCCGCCTCCGCCGGCACCAGCCGCTCGAAGTACTCGGCCAGGAAGGACACGGGCTCGGCGGGCCGCGCCTCCAGCACCTTCAGCAGCGCCTCGCGCACCATGGCCGTGACGCCGGCTCGAAGCAGGAAGTCCGCCGCGCTGTCCTCCGCCAGCCCGCCGCTCCCCGGCACCGCCCGCCCCGGCTCCGCCAGCCCGCCGCTCCCCGCCGGCCCCTGGGCCGCCCGCCGCTTCTCGTACGCCGCCATCTTGGAGCGCGCTTCCGCCCGGGCTGAAGGTCCCGCACGGCCATCTTGCGCACTGGCAGCCAATCGGTGGGCAGAAAGGCAACGCGAGCGCGCCGCCATTGGGCGAGGCCGCGGTCGCCATCATGAGTATGGGCAAGGGAGCTGCCCTGTCAGTGGTAACGCGGCGGGTGCCGCGGCCGCCATGTCTAGTCCGGGCAGGTGACCTGGGGCCGGTGAGGGGCCGCGGGGTCGGGACCGGGACCGGCCCGGCCCAAAAGACACTTGCTCAGGGCTCGAACAGAAACAGCTCTTTATTGGAGCACCGCCCCCCGCCCCGGCTGGCTCGGACCCTCTGTCGTGGCAGACGAACGGCCGTCGCGCTCCCATCGCAGGTTCCGGGAGCGCCGGACCGGCCCAGTGTCCGGTGCGAGCTCGCGGGGATCCAGTCCCCGGAGCATCCCTTGCCCCGTTCCTGGGACACCGCTGCTCATCGCCCTTCCAGCCCCTGCTTCCTGCGGCGGCTGCAGGCACAGCTCCTGCTCCTGCTGCTTCTGGCTGGCCAGGGGCCGAGAGAGGCCAGCAGAGGACAAGGGAACAGCAGGGACACGGCTGGGGGACTGGGGGCACCCGTGGGCTGCTCCCACTCCTAGGACAGCTCCCACCGAGATCTGAAATGTTTCCACAGGTGACGAGACACCACAGCAGTCACGATGAACCCCAGCAGTGAGGCCACTGTCCCTGCAGCGATAGCATGGCTGGAGCTGAACGAACCTGCAGACACATGGAGCTGTAACCGCAGCTGCCCAGGGCAGCAAATCCCCCCCAGCACCAACTGCGGCACTGGTACAAGAGGCCGCAGCCCCATCCAAGCAATGGGGGGCAGGGCAAGGGCCCACAGACCACCACTCACCGTCCACAACCGTCAGCTCCAGGCTGACTACCTGCGTGAGGCGGCCGAGAAGGACACACTGGTAGTGGCCCTGGTGCCAGGGCTCAGCACGGTCCAGCCACAGCGCGGAACTGCTCCCCGTGGCCTCCTGCCGGTATTGAGAGAGGGCGGCAGGGGTCTGCAGCCAGCGCACCGTGGCGTTCCCAGCACACTGTGCGTGGCACTCGATGCGCAGGGCTCTGCCCCGCGTCCCCGTGGGGGGCAGTGACCAAATCTGCAGGCTGCAGGCAGGCACTGAACCCACAGATGGCCCTGGGCCCATCGTGCCAGAGCCAGGGAGCATGGTGGCAGCCATGGGACTGCCTGCAACAAACTCCCAGGACACAGTGCGCTCCATGGAGGAGGGTTCAGTGGCAGCAGCCGGCTCCAGAGTGGTCCCAGCGTCAGGCTCCTGCACTGTGGTGGGATCATGTGTGGGGACGCTCGGCCCTGGGGGCAGTGCTGTGGTGGTCACGGGCCCAGCTGTGCTGGGGCTCCCCATGGAGGTGGCTGTGGACACACAGCAGCATCAGTCACAGGTGGCCTCTCTGCAGCCCCATCCCCCTCCACTCTGAGCACAGCAAGCGGGAGCAAATGGGCACCAGCAGCAGGGACGGGGACAGGGATGGGGACGGGAGATTCGGGAATGGTGCAGAAGCAGGAGCTGCTCCTGTTCTGGCAAAGCTATTCCAAGTAGCATAGGGTGGTGGAGGTTGGCTCCAGCAGATGGAACACGTGCAGGCCATGGTTCCCAGCCCCTCCCGGCACTCACCCCCAGTGCTCGCCACCACAGATGCCACCCGGGTGAAGGTCTCCTGCCCAACGCGCAGTGTCACCTCGCACCTGAACTCCACCCCTTCTGCCACCTCTGTCCCATCCACCGCCAGGGTGGACACAATGTCATACAGCTCCTCGTCGGTCTCCGAGGCATCAAAGTCTGTGTTCTCCAGAGCCTGGTGCCCCCGGTACCAGGTGAGGGCCAGCCCAGTGACAGGGTGCACGCGTGCGGCCGAGCAGCGCAGGCTGGCAGGGTGCCCCGGGCACAGGGTGTGGGGTGCTGCCTCCAGCTGCAGTGTGTCCGGGAGGGCTGCAGAGAAGGGGCAGAGCCAAGGGTGATTTTTGGCAGCAGAGCCCAGGAGGGAGGAGGCTGCCTCAGGGATCCAGGGCTGTGCCGGGAGGCAGCGAGGGATGGACTGGGGAGCACTTACCATAGACCTTCAGTTCAACAGTTTGCTGGTAGTGATGCCCATAGCAGCTGCCCTGGCAGATCTTCATGCCCTCCGTGGCCACAGTGGCTTGGCTGATGTGCAGGATGCTGTGGGTGGGGAAGGATGTGATGGTCCCCAGGGCAGTATCCAGCCCCCTCCACTCCACCGTGCCCCCTGCGCAGGCCAAGGAGCAGTTCAGCTCTGTTGAGCCCCCGAACGGCACCACCGGCTCCCGCGGTGTCACCACCAGACTGTCAGCAGGGCGCCCTGGGCAGGAGGAAACCACAGGGTGAGGGAAGGGGACAGTCACCAGAATCCTGAGCGCCAGGACAGGAAGCTGCAGCAGCAGTGGGGGACCCAGCGGCTGTCAGGACTCAGCGATGGGGAGGCCCCGGGGCCGCAAGGCCATGGGCAAAGCAAGGAGAGCAGCAGTAGCAGGGCTGGGCAGGGCAGTGGGTTGGGGGATAGGGGTGGCTCCTGGCCCCACAGCACTCACCACTGCAGCCCCACAGCGAGCTCAGGAGGAGGAAGACAGGAGCCGGCTCCATTGCCTACAGGGCAGCAGCAGGGGTGGTTTTCCTTCCTTTCTACTCTCCTTCCAGGGAGAGGGTGCCTCTGGCCAGGGCTGTCTCCTTCTGGCCGCCAGCCCCATCCTCAGCCCTTCTTAAGCCCTGTAGGAACCGCCCCCATGAGCACCGGTCCCAGGGCCCTCACGACTTCCAGCCTGAGGGGTATTTCCAGAGGGAGGTTTCTGATTTTATTCCAAGTTTGGCTCTTGCACAACACCCAGCTGAGGGCCAAATCAGGAGTCCCAAACCCAGGAGAGCCCCTGGCCTGAAGGGTCCCCGTGTGGCTGCAGGGGTCCCCATCACCCGACCAGACAGCCCTGCGCAGGCACCTGCACCCCAGGATGTGCCTCAGATCCAGCTCCATCCCCAGTTCTCACAGGCTCCATCACCCACCCAGAGCCCCCAGAAAACCAGCCCTTCCATGACCCCCACAGCTGGGATGAGCCGCAGGCTGCTGGGGACACATGGCTGTGGAAAGGGCCCTCCCCAAAAGCCGGACCTGGGACACTGGTCAATCCTGCCGGTGGCTGCATTTATTCCCAGAACAGGTGCCAGGACCGGGAAGGTGCCGAAGGGCCGAGGGAGGCACGAGCCTAGCCCTGCACCTCCTGTCATGGCAGGGCCTGGCCATTTCCCATCTGGGAACTCTCCAGAGAGGCAACTCTGGGCAGTGGGCGTGCCGCGCATCCTTTCAGAAGGTCGTGTCATTAATCCTCCGAAAGTCCAGGAGGCCTCCAAGCAAGGGAAGTGCTCTGTAAACACCCACCACCGAATGTGCACACTCAGCCCAAGCAGGTGATTAATGGCCCTGGGGTTTTTGTTCCTTCCATCCTGTGTTAACAGAGCCACTTCCTGGACTTTCCAGCAGCCACTGGAGCCTCTGGCCCAGCCCTGGGACAAGCCATGGCCGGGGCTGCTCCCACACTGCCAGGCTCTTCCCAACAATGAGACTGGGAACCTTGAGGACAGAGACGTTGTGCCAGGGCTTTGCCTCCCACTCCCACCCGCATGATAAGAAAGTCCATGAATCAGAGTCCAAATCAGAACTGAGCACTGACAGTATGACCTCTTAAAAAGCAGCTTTCCCAGACCTTCCCGGACCTCAAAAAATTAACAGTTACCAGAAAGCCCAGCACCTCATGCTGCACTTCCTCTGGTTTGGGGCTTGCAAGCGCTCAGAGCTGCCCCGGCCACCTGCACAGGGGGCAACACAACTCTATAACGAGTTATGGAAACATGATAAACCTCCAGCTCCACGAGGGCCCGTTCAAAGGCTCAGCCATCAAACCAGGGGGAGGGCAGGGGACTTGGCCCAGCTCAGAGTGACACAGCAGAGCCCCCAGGGCAGCGCTCACTCACCGAGCCCCTGAGCAGGGATCCACTGCAGCCCCCGCTCCACCACCCTCTCCTCTAATGGACTCGGACCTTCCTCTGACCCAGAGGTGCACAGGAGCTCCTGGTGCCCCAGGCACAGCCAAGAGAGATCAAGAGGTTCTGTGCACAGGGTGAAAGGAGCACGCCTAGGCTCCAGGACAGGAAACCTTTGAAGGAATGAAGGGAAAGATCTGAAGGAACAAAGAGACTCAGAAGTCTGAACACCTTTCCTGGAAGCCAATTGTGCTTCCTCCCACAAGGCAGGAGTGGGGCCTTGTGCCGGGCAGTGCTCAGTCCAGAGCCATTGCTCAGGAAGCAAAACAGTTCAGTGTGGAGACACAAACCGCTGAGGGACAAAGGCAGGCTCCGGGACAGGATGCCTCCTACCCCCTCAGGTTGGGGTGTAGCCCCAGGCTGTGACCACTGACACCAGAAGGGACGAGACTTTGCCCCAGGGACCACCACGCCGATGAGGGGAAGGGTGTCCTCTACTGCAACACATGCCCTTTGTTCTTCAGTGATGCCAAGTGAGAAAAGCTAATGGTTCTCTCTGAAATAAAGATGAAAACAATAAAATAAAAGCTAGTCCAGAGGAAATAAATACAGAAGAAATAGGCTGTGTTAATGGCTCATGTTTCCAGGATATTGGCCATCAAGCACCAGCTCCCATCCCAGAGCTGACTCAGATGTGTTTACACTTCTTGTGATTATATTGTTCAATCAAGACCATCCTCAGCCACCAAAAAAAGTGTTTATAAGAGTCAGATAAGATCTAAATTAAACCTGGCTGGAAATTTAAACAATAGAGTGGGGGCTGCTAAAAACCAGTCCAGGAGAGTCTCCAGTGGGGCAGGCAGGAGCCAGGGACCTGCTCCCCATCTCGGGCTAGGGCAGGGGCTGGCAGCCCCGACCCAGCTCACCCAAACTGGCCCCAAATCTTCACACCACTCTCAAAGGTTGGGCCAGGGGCTGGGCAGGAGCTGCCTGGTGCTGCCAGTGAGAGGAGGAATCAGGACAGAGACCTTCAACACAACAGGAAAGCAGCAATTTAATAAATAATCCATTGGAGGGAGAGATTAGCCAGTTCCAAACACAACCTGAACTGAAATAAATACATTTTACCATTAGCTTAAAAAGAGAGACACACAAACGCACGCAATGGTGAACTGTGAGAGAGCAGAGGTGGGACTCAGCCCATGCCCACGCTTTAAAGACACCACAGCTGTCAGCAGCCATTCGAGTGCAGAGAAAGAATAAAAACAGGGAAGTAAAATGTTACTACTATGCAAAATTAATGGCAGAAGAGAAAACAATGGTGTAACTCAGGTTTTTAATGCAACAAGATCAGTGGCAACTCACTTGACTGCGGCCATTAATGCTGGGACTGCAGACAGGCAATCAAGCCGATTTTTGCCTTGTGTTTGGGCATTACTGTTACCATCCTGAAATATAAGTCCCTGCAGACAAATCTTGGGAATTCTGATGTTAAACAGCCAGGCTCATACACTGCACAGCAGATCAAGGGTATTTTAAAAGACTCTTTTTAAAAAGTTGCATTTTTATATAAAGTAAAAAATAATTGGCAAAACTAGTTGAATGCTCCACACAGCCTTTCCAAACTCCACGTGGGATGTTGTGGAAGTACCGGCCCTTCAGAATGAGACATTCTTCATTTGGCTCCGGGAACTTCAGCTCTGGCACCACTTGGCCCAGCTCCTGCTCTGTCATGTAAAGGCAGAACAGTATGGGAGTCCCTGCGCCGAGGGGAGGGGAGGCACCAGACCAAGGCCCCACCGAACCAGATGACAGGAACCCCAGTAGGGTGGGAAGGAATCCACAGGCCGGCACAAGCCACATTTCCACTGGTAATGGCACCTGCAGTGTTCCCACTGCTGCCTGGTGCTGTACCCCCCGACCTCCAGCTGCCCAGTGCTGTACCCCCACTGGTTCCCAGTGCTGTACCCCCACTGGTTCCCAGTGCTGTACCCCCACTGGTTCCCAGTGCTGTACCCCCACTGGTTCCCAGTGCTGTACCCTGGTGGCAGAAGAGCTGGTCACCAGCCAGGCTGCAGCCCCTCACCTGGTAGTCACCTGTGGCAGCACCTGATCCCGAGCCTGAAGGCTGAAAAAGGCATCAAAACACTCCAGGCCCATGACAAACAAGCCAGGGCACATCAGCATCGCCAGAAGCTCAGGGATCATGTCATGAGGGACAGGACTGGGGAGGGAAGGTCACCGGATGGTTCTGCAGTCTGACGGGAAGGAGAGGCTGAGAGGCCACAGGCAGCAGTGGTGGTGAGAGGGAATGGGACCAAGAAACACATCAGTTTCAATAAACTATGGAATAAGGGAAAGGACTTTTAAAAAATATATCTCTATATACTTTATATCATATAAATTATGCTCATCTCTTTGTAATGTGCCACTATATTGTACCCGTGAAGCTTCAAGTGCCTCTGTGTGAGCAAGGTAACAATTCTGTGTTTTACTTCATCTGTATGTGAGGGAAAAACCCACTTTAGCTCACTTTAATCAAGTGTAAATCAACAGATCACCAGGACTTGGTAAAAGTCCCATTTAAAAAAGGCATTTTTGTGAGGAACACGGTGGGGGGGGGAACTGCTGCCTGGAAGTGCAAGTAACGGGATTTCCTTCAGAAAAAAAGCTTGCTATGCACACACAAGTACTGACCATCCCAGCAACATTTGGGAATTGGGAGTGTCGCCACAAGGAGCTTGGGAAAAGTAGAGTCACGGCAGGTCACTGAAGTTCCTGCTGGCTCTGCTCCCCAGCCCTGCAGCCAGACCCACCTCAGCATCCCTCCCTGTCCGAGCGGCCATGCTCTGCTCGCAGAACAGGCTGCTCCCACTTGTGAGAACAGGATCTGGTATCAGGCCAGGTCAATGCAAACCAAACTGTCAACCCTTTCACTTAAACATCCACCTTCAAGAACCAACTGGTCCAGAAAACTGGTAAACAGACACTGTTACCTGTTACCCAGGCTGAGCAGGCAGCTGGTCCTGGCTGTCAGAGTCTGACAGGCACATAAGGGACCCACATGAAGTTGCCACCCTTGCTGTGCCCAGAGCCAACACTGACCAGCCCCACCAGGCTCTGGAGCAGTCAGAGGGAGCAGGCAGAGCGTGGATGGGCAGCACTGCCCTGTGTGTGCCAGCTGGGGTCAGAAGCAGGGTTGTCCAGGCAGTGTTTCCATTAAATCCAGAGGCAAACTGCATTTGCAGTAGCTGCAATGATGACCTGTCTGCAAAGACCCACGACGTGAAGGGCCAACACTCCCTCTCTTTTGGCTGCTCTTCCCTGGGTTACCTGTCCCAAACCCCCAGAGAGGGGACCCTGCCCAGAGAATGGCCATGGCTGCACTGGCCCCGCTCTGAGGCAGGACTGGTTTGGCTACTGCAGCCTTAATTCCCTTAACAACTGACTCCTGAAGTGTCCCCAGTTTGGTCTTTACTTCCCAGAACTGCTCAGTGCCATTACTTCTGATTTACTTAAATGAGAACAATCGTTTCCTGCCCTCTGTCACATCTCTATAAACAACCACACATTCCCTGGTTGCCTCAGCTTCTTTCACAACACTTCAAGCACTTCCTGCTCTTTCTGAGCAGAGCTGAGCCTGCAGCAGAGGTTGCAATTTCACTGTTTTATAAACAAAAGCCTTCACGGCAGGCTCAGAAATGCCACATGGAGTCCAAATCAACACAATCCTCACCATCAGGATCTCCAGGGCTGAGAACAAACCAGCTCCAAGCATTCTCTGGGTTTAACGTTAGATGGCAGAAGCCCAGGGACAAACCATGCTTTATACAAGTGCTCAAGGTAAACAGCCATTTCTCTGACCTTTCTCCCACGAAACCACATTCTCCAAAGTGATCGGCACAATTTAGTTGTTTCTCTGACCTCCCAGACAACTGTATCTCCTAAACAACACTCACAGCTCCATAAAGATTTCTGAAAAATCCTTTTATCTACTGCCTGTGGAGGCAGTGACAGGAAAATGTCACCTCAACATGACAAAAAGAGGAAAACCAAACAACCATGGCCATTGTGGCCATTCAAGTGTTTATAATTCGTGTAGTTGCCCTTCTCTCACCTGCCCGTTCTCCCTTGTGTGAGCTGCAACTTGACTTCTTAATCTTTATCCTCTTCATAAGAACATTAAGTCAGTAGATTTATTTTTTTTTGGTCTAAGTTTCACTTGGGGCAGAATGGGCAAATTCCTCAGGTCCTCGGGCAGTGAGGAAGATCCACTCCCTGTGCTCCACACAGCAACCGTCCGCTCCGCTCGGCGCGTCACCGCAGCCTGGGCCACACACACCCGCACAGGGGGTGCCAGGCCCGCCCCGGGGGCTGCCAGGGACCAGCAGCAGGAATCAGCTGTATCAGGGATCAGGCACAGAGCAGATGCCATGTTTTATTCTGGGGGGCAGCCCAGTGAGCTCCCACCAAACACAGACCACGCTGGCTCCTTCCTTTGTGACTGGCGAGTGGAGGGTTTGGCAGGGCACAGCACGGGGCGCAGGGGTCACGCACAAGGGCAGGTTTGCTTTCCAGAACTATCCTTCCACATGGAGCAGTTCCGTATCTCCCCTTTCCATCAACACCAGGTGATACAATTCCATTTTTGCACCAGCTGTGTGTATTTGGCTTGAAGGGAAACCCCGTCCCCTCCTCAGTAGCTGTTAGCAGCACAGTCTGTTACCTCGGCTCCTCTCTCCCCCTCCCCGAACTCCTGCCGAGTCCATCCTCGAAGTGGAGTTGAGTTGCGAGGCAGGTCCCACTGTCCCACCTCACACGCTGCTGTCCTCCAGCAGGGGCTCCTTGCCATCCGACCCCCCAGCCGGTGGGCTGTGGGGGTGGGCCTGGGCCCCCATACTGTGCTTCTTGTGGCCGCCTGACCTCAGCACCAGGTTGTGTTCCGGAATGAACAGGGCCACCAGCAGCGACAGCAGCACAGAGCATGCCCCGAACAGGAAGGGTGGCCCAGGGATGATGCTGCTCTGTAGGCAGAGACACAGGAAGGATTCACAGGCGAGGGCAGATGCAGCCTGGCAAACAGGTAAGCTGATAGGCAAATAAGCTGAACAGGTACCTCATCTGTAGGGTTGGCCATGTTGGGTTTGGAGGCCTTGCCCAAGGTTTCCACCTCAGCCATTTCATTCAACTCCACGTGGAAGAGATAGAAGACAAAGCCATAGAGTGCCGGCCCCAGGCCATTACACAGACCCCGAATTCCAGTGATCATCCCCTGCACCACACCTGGGGACAGAGTGAGGAAGGGAGGATTTGCCTCCAGCTTTCCAAAGCACCTTGTTTTATTCAAGGATGCTTACACATTTGGAGACAGGATCAAGCACTGTGTCTGGACTGATGCGCTCTCCACAGCGGGAGGAGATTCGCAGGTGAGCGGCTTCTCTCAGTGTCAGGTTTTACAAAAATCAGTAATTCTGGGCTTGCTCCTTTGCAGACTAAAATGAGCACAGGCACATCGAGCAACCATTTCCAATGAACTGGAATTTAAGGCAACCAAGTCTGAGGACTCAGGGCCAAACCATGAGGCTGGCAAAATGCAGCAGTCTCCTCTGCCTCAGAGAGTTAACACTGAACACCCACATGCATAACTGGGGAGTTCCCTTGCAATGCACCAGCCATGATCAAAGACAAAATTGTCAATACTACTGGGAGTATAGCGACACTCCACAGCTGGCACAGATGCTTCTAACCACCCCTCCACCACCATGGCCAAGAGCCCACTCATGTGCCAGCTCAGCACCTGCTGGGATGGACCCCTGAGCACTCACCCTGCTGGTCAGGGTCTGCGTTCCTCGACACCATGGCACTGATGGCTGGGAAGGTGATGCTGGACATGGCAGCCACAGCTCCTGCTGCCCACATCATCCTGGGGAGGAGGCAGTGGTGAGGCCCAGGCACAGCCTCAGCCAGCGCCACGGGCAGGAGTGGCTGCGGAGCCACCATAGAGGGAGAGAAACATGGGCAAACCCTCACCAAGGCTGTGATCCAAAGCCATACCAGGCAAGCTGCAGGATCTGGAAGCCTAGTCCCAGGAGGATGGTGTTTTTATTTCCTATGGAACGCATGAGAATTCCCAACACAACTGTCTGGAAAGAAAAACAGGTGTTTTCAAAGCAGGGGCAAAGAAAGATGACAACACTAGGAGACAAGAGGATGGGAACCTGAGAGACCTTGACAATCCTTGTGGGTGCCTTCTAACTCAAGATCTTCTACGATTCAAAAGTCTGGGTGGCCACAGGGGCTCTGACTGCTCAGCAGCCCCAAAATCACATATTTTGGACATTTCTACAGCAGACTGCTCAAGCCAAGACAGAAATTGCTTCTCACCTGAGCCAGTATAGAGAGAATTCCAACTACACCGATAAAGGCTGCTACAGTCTCTGAGGAAAAGCCAATGACCTGTGAAAACACCAAAGAGGGACTTTTCAGGCAGGAGATTTATATCAGATGACAAGAGACACCCCATAGATGTCACCCATGCTTACTGATGTCACTTCTCAGAGCCCTGCACATTAACCAGCCACTGCCTCTGGGCTGCCACAGAAACCAAAGGTAAGATTTTCCTCTGGACGAAGAATCAGCTTTAAATCACTGAAGGTGCCTGAAGGTGGCATGGCCAGGATGGCCAGGAAGACACCAGCAAGGAGCCAAACCAGGCCTTGCCCTTGGCAACGCCTACAGAGCAGTCACCAGGCTCACACATTTTTCAGGAAAGCTGGAACAAGTCACTGTTTCTTACAACTTCAACTTTACTGAGCTATTGGCCAAAATGAGCCACCTCGGGACACGCAACTCTAACAGTATTTGTAGGCCAGGGTTTCCTGCACCCAGAGCTTTACCCCCTCACCAGAGACTGACCTGTCGCAGGTACAGGAAGAAGCTGGAGTACTGGCCGGCTTCGGGAAGGTAGGAGAGAAAGACGGTGATACAGATGAGCAGCACTGTAGAGTCCTGACCCACCTTCCGCAAGGACTGCAGGGAAGGGGGTGGGGAACGAGAAAGAATGTTTTTAAAATTGAGTTGATACCATTGAATAATCTCCAGGTACAGAGACAGCCAAACCAAGGGCTTAAGTCACCATCTTAAAAATCAGCAGAACTAAAGTAAACATTAAGCATCACAGCAGCATCACTCACAGCAAATGGGTCTGCTTGTTCCCAAGAAATTGGGGCTCCCCAAGAGACCGGGCGCATCTCTTCTGGCAGTGACTCTGGCACAGCCAGCAGGATGAAGCCAATATCCAGCAAAGCAACACCTGAGGCCAGCACAACCACCAAGGTATCACCGTAGGCTTGGGAAAGGTATGCGCCGATGGCCGGGCTGGTGACCAGACTGGCAGCAAATGTGGCTGACACCTGGAAGGATAAAACATTCCTACAGCCTCTTCTTCCTAGAGCCCATTTCCTCCTCCGCACTGACCCAGGGGAACTCCTTCTGCCACTTTGATGAAGATAATGGAGGTGAAGAGGGACTCACAGGGACTCCTGTACACAGACAGATGACGGGTTCTCTTGGCGTAATCTGGGCTAAGTTCTAGCAAAGGGAAATCAAAGCTGTCCTAGCAATTTCCATATAGTCCTGACAGTAAAGCTACAGTAAAGCTACATGGAGCATCACAGCTCCTGCTTTCCTGATGTGGAAAAGCTCACAGGCCAGGCTGGTTTACAGGCTAAACTACACCACAGCCAGCACTCAGACTCTGCAGAGATCAGCCTTTCCCTCTGAGCTAAATCCCAAGCAGAAGGACAGGGATACTATACATTTAGTCAATAAATCTCCCACCCTAATTTTATACCTCTCTGCCTGCAAAGCCCCAAATATTTCTTTCAAGAGACAAACCAGTGCCTGAGCTCCTTACCAAGCCATATGCTGTGCTGCGTTCATGCTCCTGTGTGATATCAGCAACGTAGGCAAAAATCACGGAAAAGGTGACAGCAAACACTCCAGACATGGAAATGACAGCAAAGTACCACCTGAAAGAGGCAGTGCCCCAGGCAGAGTTAGAGAGCAACCACACCACAGTCCACATCTGCTGAAGCAGAGTCTCTCCCTTATTCTTCAGTCTATCCTGCTCCGGTGCACCAGAACACTCTGGTACGCTCAGGAATATGGAGCCTCAGTCTGGGGTCCCTGGACTTTTATCACTTATTTTCCCTAAATGCACTGATCAGGGGAACAAGGACCAGGAGAGGACAGACAGACCCTGTACTCCCAACTGAACACTCCTGCAGAACCAGACAAGTCAGTCTCTAGGCTGAGCATCCTCCTCCACCAGACAGACTCTTCCATCTCATTGTAAAACAAGCACCTGCCATCATTTGGCCTCGTGCTTCTTCCCCTCCTCAGAACGCTGGGGCTGTACCAAGGGTGAACTCACCATGGGCTGATCTTCATCAGGGGAATTGGTGCACACGTGAAGAAGACGGTGAGGAGGAGGAAGGATTTCCTGCCCCAGACATCAGAGAGAGCACCAATCAGCGGAGCACTTAGGAAAGATAGCAGACCCTGGGATAGACAGACAGACAGACAGAAGGGGGGAGAGAAACCCCTCAGTCAGACTGTCTGCTGACAGTGAGAGCTTTAGACAGGAGGAGACAGCCCATTCCTGATTGCTGCAAGCAGCAATGCAGTCACAACAGAGCAGTTTGCTAAACTGCTCACGTCCTTTCAGAGAGGGAAAAAGAAATCCTTGACCAGCAAGGCCTTGCTGAGCACTCCCACTCCCTCCTGCTCTCTGCACAGCTCTGCCCGTGGCTGGGGGTGCCTGGGCAGCCCTGCCAGGACCTGGAAAGCTGCTGGCACTGCTCCACCACGGCAACACCTGCTGTAATTCTGGGGAAAGCCTTCTCTTGTAGGTGGAGACAGGACAGACACAATTAGAAGCCAGGACCGTTAAGCACAAATAAAATTGTGCTTAAGGCCTTTCCACATCTCTCAGACCCCAGGCAGGTAAGGCAGAGCCCTTCAGTGCCAATGGGAGCGCCCAGCCCCTCTGGAGCTGTTTTCCAAGATCCTCTTGACAAAGACTGCCAAGAACAGTCTGTTTTGCCCGATTTCCCAGTCAGAACACGACTACAGCCTGTTGCCTATCGTTGCCTCCAATCCTGCTCTGGGAATGCTGGTCTAGTGCAAGCTCACCATTTCCTCTCCCTGTGCCATGGCACACTCCCATCTCCTGTCTAGGGGAGCCTCTGAGGCTGCTGGGCTTCTATTACTGATAAATTCAGATGTCACTGATTTGTCATTCTGTTACGCTCCAGAAGATGAGTACAAGGGCTGATCTCATGCTGATGAGAATATTTCCAGCTGAAACACTCAGCTGTTGTAGCTCCAGCTCCACGCTGACAAGCAGCACATTGTCATTACCACTCAGCAAAATCAGCTGCACAAGCTGCCCCATGTCTGTGTCCTTCCTTTTGCATCAGGTTTGCCAGAGCCCCCAAACTGAAATATGAACATTGAGCTGACAAATATTGGTTTACATCAGCAAATTACACGGATAATAATGGCTTGTCCCTTCTTGCAGTGATGGCAGATTTAAAGGAAAGCCTGGAAGGAACATTCCTTACCTTGACTCCGTGAATCAGGCCATTCATCAGGAACGTGTGCTGAGGAAAAGTCTGGTGTAACACCTGGGGGAACAGAAATCAAAACCAAAAGGAAAAAGTCAGAGCTGGCAACTGTTCCAAAATTTCCTTAAGCACCTGACAGCCAAGAGGCCTGGAAGGGCACAATCCAGGGAAAAGGGGAAATACCCTACAAATGATACCTCTATGTAAGGAGCTCTGGCTGCCCTCTCCAGCACAGGCAGCCACTGTCTTTAACACTTTCCAGATCTATAAATTGTTCCAGCATGCTTAGGTGAGGCTAAGAGAGCCTGATATGCGCCTTTATCCATCCATACCCCACCTGAGTACCCTCTGGTTTCACTTCACATCACCACATCACCTCTCTGTGGTTCTCTTTGTGCTGTCTGTATGTTCGATTCACGTTTTATATTGCCAGGCTAATACTGTGTCTAAATGTCTCTGCACAACCAAAGACTCCTTTTCCACAGTTCCCCTTGGAAAGGCATGTGCTGAGACCTCAGGAGCCCAAGGAGAGCTCCCAAGGCAGTGCTGTGCCAAGGAGATGTGCTCACCGTCAGCATCGGTGTGGTCAGCAGCCCCCAGGCAAAGAACTCCAGGAAAATCACCACCACAGCGTGGTACACGCTGGGGTCCCCAATCCCCTGTCGCTGCAAAACAGAGCACCTTAAATCAAAAACCTTTCAGCGGCCACGTCCTCCCCGGACGGAGCATCTCAGGGAGCTCACACAGCCGGGAGGGGTCTGAGAACGAGAGACACAGTCCTGCTGGAACGTTGTTTCTGTTCACAGACCCCTCCAACCACCTCCCGCAGACAGCTCAGGCTGCTCGAACCCACCCCCGGCACCACAGCGCGGGATTCCCGGTCCGCACGGGAACGGGAGCGCACCGGGGACGCGGCACAACGGCCCCCCCTCGGCACCACCGAGCCTGGGAAAGCGCCCAAGCCCACCGGGGACGCGGCACAACGGCCCCCCCTCGGCACCACCGAGCCTGGGAAAGCCCCCGGGCCCACCGGGGCCGGACCCCGGCTCGGGCACCAGGAGGGGCGGCAGCAGCAGGGTCCCCTCGCCCCAGGCCCCTCCGCCCCCCAGCCCCGCGCTCACGCCGGCCCCGTCCCGGATCACGATCTTCTTGGCCAGCAGGACGCTGCGGTTGAGCCGCTTCTTCTTCTTCTTCTCGCCGGTCATGGCGCTGCCGGGCCGCAGCCGATCGCCGGCCGCCGCGGCTGCCCCATCCTCCCTGCGGCGGGCCGGGCTGAGCCCGGACCCGGAGCCGGAGCCGAACCGGCACCGAACCGGAGCCGAACCGGCACCGGGCGGGAGCGCCGGGCCCGGGGCTGCGGGCGGGGGGGCGGGTCCGTCCGCAGGCCCCGCCCCCGGCCCGACAACCAGCACTTCCGGGGCGCCGATTCTCGCGCCTCATTGGTTGCTCCGCCTTTTCCTGTTTGGCCGCGCTGGTCTGTGACTGGATGAGAGGGATGAGGGGCGGGGCTTTTCCTCTGGCCTGGGCGCGGCCGTGACGTCACAGGCAGTCCCGGCCCGGGTCCCGGTACCCCCGGGCGGCGGCGACGCCGCGGGCACCGTCAGTGACCCGGTGCTCGAGGGCGCCTTCGGGAGGCCGGCGGGGACACCGCGGGCACCGTCAGTGACCCGGTGCTCGAGGGCGCCTTCGGGAGGCCGGCGGGAGCAGCTGAGGTCCCGTTCCCGCGTTACCGACGCCTGGCCCGGGCAACGGACGCACCCGGCGGTGCTCGGGGAGCCACCGGGGGAGCCTGGAGGTGTCTCGCCATGGGGCAGCGAGAGGCTGCGGGGCTCCCACACACCCGCGGAGCGCAGGAGGCTGCGATCCAGCCTTTGTCCATCGAGATTTTCCTTTAAGCAAGGACTAAAAGCAGCCGGGGCAAAGCCCTTGAGGTGGAGGGAACTCCAGAGCCTGGCTGCGAGATGAGAGTAATCCCCCGACTTCCCTCCCGGGGCTTGTGCGGGCGCGGCTCCATCTCCCCAGGGCTGCTGTGCTGTGCCTGGCTGTGCTGTCCCCACGCCGCGGGGTGCCTGCGGTCCCCAGCGTGCTTTGCACTTGGCATCGGGTAAAACGCCTGTAACCTCCGCAGGCACACGGTCCCTTTCCTCGGTTTACCCCCAGCTCCCGGGAATGTGCACCCAGAGCACCGGGGCTGAGTCCCCCCTGGGCCCTGCTGGAGCCGCTGCGAGAGAACGGAGGAGCCTGACTTGTTCCAGTGCTCTGCAGCGCCTTAAAACCAAGGAGAGAACGGAGAGCATGGAAGCGGTTTCCAACACGGCAACAGCAGATGCAATTCTATTACCTTGATTTATTGATCCCCCTTAGAGCAATTACTGGCTCTCACACCACACCACACCCCCCCACCCCGGAGTCACCTTCCAGGGAGCAGGAGACAGTGAGGAGGAGAGACAAAGGCGACCGCATTCACCAGGGCATGGCCAGCCCCCGGGGACGCTCCGGTTTTGTTTGTGCAGTTAGTGCAGAAGGGGGGACGCCGGCCGGAGTGGCCACAACAGCATCGCCTCTGCAGCCCCGAGTGCAGGCGGCTCCCAGCTGGCCAAGGAAGCTCCTCGGGAAGCTGGAGCCAAGCGCGTCAGCTCTGAGGGAGCCTGTGATGTTGCAGGGATTGAACCCCGACATTACGACCACTTTGGTAGTGGAGGGGATGCAGGGCTGGGGAAAAGTGAGGATCCCCAGGGCTCTGGCACAGCAAAGCTGCTGTGGGTCCACTCTGAGCCCTCTCGCACTTCTAGACCCAGCCAACCTCGGGTCCTCTTAACTGCTTAAAAAACGTCACAGCCCCAGGGCAGGAGGAAGGATGAGTGGCTCCACTGAGATCAGAAAGTCCCTTTAAGGGTTTTGGGGTTTTTCCCTGCTTGCTGCAGTTACAGACAGAAAAACAAGATAATGATTGTGCTTTTTGATACCTGAGCCCTCCAGACAGATATAAACAAACGGGAGCCAGTTCTGACTTTGGAGGCAGATTAAATCAGAGCGAATGAGACCAGTGAGCTGGGAGGCACAGAAATAGGGCAGCCTAATTGTGCAGTGAAGCCTGGCCAAACCCCTCCTCCCCCCCGGCCAGCCCTGGGCTCTTGCAGCGCTTTCCGGGAACGCAGAGGTGGAAAGAGCAGAAAACGCCCCCGCTGTGGATGAAGGCAGCGCCGGGCGCTGCTTACCCGTTTCCCTCCAGCTAATGCAAAGCGCAAGTGGGTAAGAGCCTGTGCTCGGCCGCGGGCCACGGACAGCGGGTTTGGAGCAGGATGGAAGGCAGAGCGTGGGTGGCTCCGGCCCCACGGGTCGTGTTTGCGGGGCCAGCTCAGTCGTGGGGTGGAGCTGTGTGCCTGGGGGATGCTCGGGTGGGCGGGGATGCTGGGAGGGACGGGGGATGCTCTGGCGGCCGCTGGTCCAGCCGGGCGGGGGGAGCCGGGGGCGGGGGATGCGGGGCCGGGCGGGCGGCAGAGCGCTCACACCATGACATCAGCGCGGCGCGGCCCCGGGGGAGCGGGCGGGGGGCGGGAGCCGGCGCGGCGGCGGAGCGGAGCGGAGCGGCGGAGCGGAGCGGCGCGCGGCCCCGGGCATGCTCCCGGAGCCCAAGTATGACCGCTTCCGCGACGAGCCGCTGACCACCCCCATGCCGTCGCCGGCCCCCGGGCCTTGCCCCGCGGCGGGCGAGGAGCCTGAGCACGGCACCACCTTCTGCGCGCTGCTGCCGCGGATGCCGCAGTGGAAGTTCCCCGGCTCCGGCGGCTTCCTCGGCCGCGGCCCCACCGGCGCCGCCCGGGACCCCCCCGCCGCAGCGGGGCCCCCCTCGGGGCTGGCCGCCGTCCTGGGCGCCTGCGAGCCGCTCTGCGCCGCGCCCTGCGCGCTGCCGGCCGGCGGGCGGGCCCGGGGGGCGGTGGGGAGGGCTCGGGGGGCGGTGGTGGCGGCGGCAGCGGGGGCCCGGCACGGCGGGGACGAATGGAGTCGCAAGGGCAGCTTCATCCGCAAACCGGCGCAGGGCTGGCTGCACCCCGACGAGCGGGTGCTGGGGTCCGGCGTCTCCTACATCGTCCGGGTAAGTCCCGCCGGAGCCCGGCGGCTCGGGAGGGCGCGGAGACCCTGGCCCCGCACGTGTGCGGGGCTCAGCGGGTCCGGCCGCTCCTCCTGACGGCTGCGGGCAGAGCCCCCGATCGAGTCCTACCCATGGCTGCCCCGGGGCGGTTGCCCCTGACACACGCAGGTCCCGGGATGGACCTGGGGGCCGGGGACTTCCTGGGCCGGGCAACCTGCCTCGGGACCCTGCCACAGTCAGCCCCCAGAGGCATCACAAGCTGTAGCACACAGATGAGTTTGTGGGGTCTCAGCTTGGGGTCTGGGCATATGATGGGGCACTTTGGGGTGGGGGGTGAAGGGCTGCTCCGTGAGCCCTGGAGCTGGTGTGGAAGGAGCCCTACTCACTGACACCCAGCCTCTCTCCTCTCTGCTGCCTGCCCTGGGCTACTCTGACCATGTATCCCCTGCAGTACATGGGGTGCATTGAAGTGCTGCGCTCCATGAGGTCCCTCGACTTCAACACCCGGACACAGGTCACCAGGTACGGCCTCACAGTCCCACTTTCCCACCCCCCAAAGCCTCCGGTGGCCCTGGGTGCTCCCCCTCCCCAGGGCCCTTTGGAGAGATGGATGTGGACCTGGGGGAGCCCTGCCCCACAGGACCCACCCTGCATGCAGGGACACAGACGAAGGGCACTGCCATAGATCAATGGGTGGAAAGAGGAGAAGGGAGGTGGCCCCTGCTGGGATTACGTAGTGCAGGCTGTGACGTGGGGCAGCACAGCACTGTGAGGAGGCTGTGACACCTGAGACTGTGGGGGCTCAAGCCTCCAGACCCCACAGAGCCATGCGTCAGGGGGGAGGCAGCTGGGAAGAGCCAGGGGTCTGGAGCCGTTACCAGGTTGGGTGCTTTCCCTTGCAGGGAAGCCATCAACAGACTGTATGAGGCAGTGCCAGGTGTGAAGGGCATCTGGAAGAAGAAGGTAAGTTTCCACTCAGCTTGTCCCTCCCTGGGGCAAGCTGAGGCTGCGGTACAAGGCACTGAGGATGCCTGCCCAGTGTGTGGGTCTGGGGTCTTTTGGGGCACCCCTCTTTTTCTCGTTCACCCCAGGAAGCATGGTCCTGGTGGGCTGCATCACCCCCACTGTCTTCTCCCCTGTCAGGCTCCTAACAAAGCTCTGTTCTCCATCCTGGGCAAGAGCAACTTGCGCTTTGCTGGCATGAGCATTGCTGTCAACATCTCCGTTGATGGGCTGAACCTCATGATCCCCACCACGCGCCAGGTGACGGTGTTCCTGGGCACATGGTCCTGCTGCCTCCCAGCCTGTAAGCTGGGGGCTGGGGGCCTCTGTACTAATGCCCCCCTGGGCCATGTCCCCCACACAGATCATCGCTAACCACCACATGCAGTCCATCTCCTTCGCCTCCGGTGGGGACATGGTGAGGCACACACACCTCGGCCCTCCCCTGGCTACAGTCCCACACGGCAGTGGGGTCAGGGGCTGCCTGTCCTATGGCTGAGCCAAGCACAGAGCAGCCTGGCCGTGGGTCAGGACGTGGGGCTGGGGCCGAGCTGTCCCCTTACCCCAGCGCCCCCAGCCCCACTCCCCATGCAACAGCAGGACATGGGCCCTGAGCTCCCCCTGTGCCCCCAGGACACCATGGACTATGTCGCCTATGTTGCCAAGGACCCCATCAACCAGAGAGGTGACTCTGGCCCCCTCACCTGGGAGCTTTGTGGAGGAGGAGGGATGCATTGGGGGGTGAAGGCTGGAGAAGGAGATCCCTTGTGGGGAGCACGAAGGGGGGCTCAGGGGCGCCCAGAGGGGCAATAGGAGTGTGGGGGAAACACTCAAGCCTGTCTGTCTGCAGCCTGCCACATCCTGGAGTGCTGTGAGGGGCTGGCACAGAGCGTCATCAGCACAGTGGGACAGGCCTTTGAGCTGCGCTTCAAGCAGTACCTGCACAGCCCCCCCAAGGCGGTGGTACCCCCAGACAGGTATGGGGGATGAGGGGTCCTGCTGCAGCCCCTGTCTGGGGTACATCCCCTGGCTGGAGGTAGCTCTGGGAGCCCGTCACTGCTGAGTGTGGGGAGGGTCTGAAGCAGGCAGAGCGTCCCCAGCTCACCGGCCCTGCTGCAGGGCACTGGGCGCAGAGGAGTCGGCCTGGGGGGAAGATGAGGAGGTGGCCGAGCACGACTACTACAACAGCATCCCAGGGAAAGAGCCCCCACCAGGGGGGCTGATTGACTCCCGGCTCCGTCATGGCACAGTCCTGGGTCACGTCCGTACTCAGCCCTCCAGCTCTGTCCCCTCTAACCAGGTGAGCCCCCAGGGCCACTGCTGGTCCTGACGTGGGGGTCCCAGGCAGGGTCTCCCCAACACCCTCACTGTCTCCTTTCCCAGGGCAGGTTTGCAGCCAGGCGAGACCCTAACAGCCAGCTGGGGCCACCTTGGGACCTGGAGAGCCAGGGTGGGTACTGCTGGGGGGGAAGCCATAAGTTGGGGGGTGTATCCCCACGGCTCTGCCCAGTCCTGGCCAGCAGTGATGCCCATCCTCCCAGGCCAGCCCTGCGACGGGTACCTGCAGGCGGATGGCCATCCCCTGGGGCCACGGGACTACGAGGAGCACATGTACGTGAACACGCAGAGCTTGGACGCCTGGGAGCCGGAGGCAGTGGCTCACGGAGTGACGGAGGAGAGCCCCAAAAAGGACCTCTTTGACATGAGTAAGCCACTGCACTATGGAGGCTGGTGCTGGAGGCTGAGCTGTGCTGTCAGCTGCCCAGCCCACCTGCCACAGCCCCAGAGGTGCCAGCACTGGCTGAGTCCAGAGCAGTGCCCTGCAGAGCACTGGGGGGCTGTGAGCCAGGGCCTGTCCTCACCACACCCCAGCCCTGCCTTGTGCCCCAGGGGTGACACCCTGCACCCCCTGGCTCCTGCAGGGCCTTTCGAGGATGCCCTGAAGCTCCATGAGTGCATTGCAGGGGGTGGCACCAGCCCCCTCATCGAGGACCAGTGGCCAAGCCCCCCCACACGGAAGGCCCCCATTGCCCCCACGGAGGAGCAGCTCCGGCAGGAGCCCTGGTACCACGGAAAGATGAGCCGACGGGATGCTGAGAGGCTCCTGCAGATGGACGGGGACTTCCTGGTGCGGGACAGCCTCACCAACCCAGGGCAGTATGTCCTGACAGGCATGCACAGCGGACAGCCCAAGCATCTTCTGCTGGTGGACCCCGAGGGAGTGGTGAGGGCAGGGCCCGTGGGTGAGGGCAGGGTGGGTGATTGGGACCGGGGTACGGGCAGGGCATGGGGTGGGTGGTGTGGAACATGGGTTGCAGGTGTGGTCAGGCACAGGGGTTGCAAGGGGATGCTGAGTGCAAGGCAGGTCTCCTGAGTTCAGGACCGCTGTGCCCCGACCCCAGGTAAGGACCAAGGATGTGCTGTTTGAGAGCATCAGCCACCTCATCAGCCACCACCGGCAGAATGAGCAGCCCATTGTGGCAGCAGAGAGCGAGCTGCACCTCCGCCAGGTTGTACAGAGGAAGCAGTGATGCTTGGGGATACGTCCCTGATCTGCTGGCAGTCCCTGGCACTGAACTCACCTAAGCCCTGGGGCAAAGCTGCGGTCGCTCTGTGCTCCCCTCCTCCGGTTGTGCCTGGCCTCTGCAGTTTGGGGTCAGGCTCCCCATCTTCCTCCCCAGCAGGGTCTTGCAGTCCCTGGCCCTGTAAGTCCCCCCGGCTGCTGCCTACCTCCATCATCCGCATGGAGCCCCTTGCCCAGCCAGACAAAAAGACATTTAATTCCTCGTGTGCAGGTGAAAGACTGTCAGGGTAGGAACTGGTGGGCAGCCTCAGCAGGAGGAACGGAGCCTGAACCCATCTTTGGCAGGGCTGCTCCTGCTTGTCCCAGCACTGGGACGAGGGATGGTGGGCATAACTGTAATCTCTGGCTTGGCTCTGCCCGTGGGGTTAGGCACAACCATCCCCTGGAAGCAGGGCTGAGCTTCTGGCACTGCCTTGGAGAGCTGGGGCTGCTGGGGACCAGAGGTATCCCATGGCCCATGAAGACCCCCTGGCCAGCTCGGGGCTTTGGAAGGTTTTTATGTCACACACAGCCCCTTCCCCCCTGTACCTGGCACTCGGTGCAAGTTTGTGGTTTGGAATACATTTGTAATTAAACCTGAAAATAAGCAAGGCACCCAAGTGGTTCATGCCACCCCTGAGCACGGTGCTGGGACAGGTCTCCATCACCACCAGTGCCTGCCTGGTCCTGCCTTGGCTGACCTGTCCTGTCCAGTCACATTTGTCTCTGCCCCCCTTGGTCACCCTCTCCCCTGTGGATCACCCAGTGTGTCCCTGGCTTCCGAGTGGGCTTTGGCACCCCAGGCTGGTCCTGCACTGTGTTCTCCTCCTTGCAGCTGGCAGCTTCCTGCCCTGTTGGCTCCCCTCCTGCCTCCGCCGGGGGCAGCATGTGGTCGCCTACCTCTAGGCCTCTGGCCATGGCCAGGCCAGCTCCAAGCGGCACAGAGCCAAGCTGTCACTCAGTAGTTAATGTGATAGCCAGTTGATCAAGGGTCCTGGGTGGGCCTCACTGCAGTTCCTGTGCTCCAGGTGGGCAGCAGCCACGTGGTGGGTCCAGCAACTGATGTCCTGTCCTGGCTCTGCCCTGTGTGCCTGGTGCTGTCACGGGCACCCCACCTCGGGGAGCAGGGCCACCCCAGTACCCTCAGCCCCTCACTGAGGGGACAGCCCTTACCAGACAAGGCAGCCAGGCTGGCCAGTTTTGGCTGAGCCAATGAATAAAATAAGCCCCTAAATAAAGCCCAGTAATGAATGCGTAATTTTCCATTGATAGTTGGATTCCGTGGGGATGTGGTGCTTCTATCTCAGCTACTATTTTTTGTCATATAGTGATGCATCTGCAAAGATAATTACACTGTTCCCTCAATAGAAGGGCAGGAAAAGGCAGTGATGGCCCCCACTCTCTTCTTTTACTGCTGGAGAACAAGCCCATGTGGTTCTCTGGCTGCCGCTGGCACTGCCTGGCCCAGCAGACCCGTGAATGCTGCCCTGAAGGAATGAAGGGCTAGGAGGAGGTTTGTTTTAGGGTTTAGCCACTTTGGTTGAGGGTAGTGTGTGGTGCTCATGGCCACAGGTGGCTCTGTGACCCCCACAGCTGGGTTGTAGGGCTGCTGCTTTTTCAGCCTGTGTGATGATGGGGAGGCTGAGCTGTTTTGGGAAGGTTTAGAAGCCACAGAAGAGTGTCTGCAGGGGGATGTGGATCTCAATGACCAACAGTCTCTCCACTTGTCTCAACTGTGCCAGCAGCAGACACTCCTCAGTTTGGTTTTCGAGGGCGTCCTGGCACAAGCCCCTTCCCATAGAAGGACTCTCTCCTTCCCAGCTTCCAGCAGGTGGTAGCACACTGCCGGCTCCACCAGCTACGTGCCCAGCCCTGTCAGTCCGCAGTCAGGCACATCCCAGCACCTGCCATCCTGCTCCCCTCTGCCCTGCAGGCACTAGCCTCGAGTCGCCAGGGCAGAGCTCACCCAGCTCCAGCGCTCTTCGTTATCTCAAGGGAATTCAACCATTTCTGCACCTTGTTTACCCACCGGTTTGCAGGGTGGAGGAAAAGCAAACATCGGCCTTTTGTTCACCAGCCACCCCTTCCGTGAGCCTCATCCTCCTCCTGCGGATTCCATCTGCCCTCCCCACGCCCCACCAACAGGATCCGGCTCAGCACCCTGCAAGTGCAGAGCCCAAGGGTCTAGACAGGATACCACGATCACCCTTCCCCGCTGCTGTCCCTGAAACATCCCAGCCCTCGACCCAGCTGGGCACGGCTGGATGCTTCTTTTTACCATCTCCAAGTGGGAATGCAGAGGCAGCCGAGACCTCCCGCAGTAGCCCCTGCGGAAGGCGCTCACCGCTCCAGGCTCTCCTTCCTGGCCATCATTCCCAGCCCTGCACCGCTGTGGAATGATGGTGCTTCCCGGCGGCCTGACGGCATCCACAGGGGAGCAGCCAGGAAGGAATTGCTGCTGGCCCCTTCCGTGCCACTGTCCTGCTCGGTGCATCCCTGTCCCTAAGGCTGTAGATCCCCGCGGGACTGGGGCCGATCACCTGGTTGAGTCTCCCATCAGCGCTTCAGCACCGGGGCTTGCGGTGATGCTCCGTGGATCCTCCTGACGTCTTGCCCCAGTGTCCCCAGCTACCACCGCACTCCACCAGTGGCCGGTGGGCTCTGTGACACAGGGGGCTGTGACATGTGGCGCTGCCCCCCGCTCCTCCAGCGCGGTATTAAGCCACTCAATGCTCTCGGCAATCCCTAAGCCCTGAGCCGCTGCTGGTTTCGTTCACTGCTTTGAGCCCAAGAGCTCGGGGTGGGAAACGGCTGCTCCCAGAGGAGAACGACGGCCTCGGCCCCGGTCCCGGACGCTCTCCGGACCGAGGGCGTCGTGGGGGAGCACGGAGCTGCCGCCGTCCCGATTCCGCTCCCGGCCCCATCCCAACCCCGTCACTCCCATGGGCGGACGGCGAGGTGTGCCGGGGTCGGGGGACATCAGCATCCCGGGGCTCGGTCCCGGTCCCGGGCTCGGTCCAGCCAGGAGCGGCGCGCGAAAATGTGGAGGCGCCGCCCTCGGAGGATTACGGCGGCGGCGCGGACGGGGAGCGGAGCCGCCGCCGCCGCTGCCGCCGTATAAAAGCGCGTCCGCGCCCGCCCCGCCCGGGCTGCGGTGACGGCGGCGGCTCCGCTACAGGTGCGGCGGTTCCCGGCAACGTCCCGCTCGCGACGGCGCCCGTCGGTCGGTCGGTCGGTCGGTCCAGGCGTCGCGTCGCTTCGCGTCTGCCCCGTCCCACCGCATCGCTCGGCTCCACCGGGTCCCCGTTCCCCGGGTCTCCGACCCCCGCTCCGCGCGGCCGGTTTCTTCCCACTCCTTCCAGAGGTTGGCGGGTTTCCGTGTTCCTCGACGCGGCCAGTTACTTCCCGTCCTTATCCCGTCCTCCCGGGCTGCCGGGTGCCGGGTCTCTCGCTGCCTCTGCTCGCTGCCGGGGCTGCCGGCTCCATCCTGCCCCTGCCGGTGTCCGGCCCCCGGTGACAGCGTTGCCCCTCGGGTCTCTTGCAGCCTCACACTCGGCAGCAAGATGTGGCTCCTGGAACGGCTGCGGGGTGTGGCGGAGAACGGCGGATCTCGGGGAGCGGGGCAGGAGGAATCCCCGCGGGGGTCCCGCTACAGCAACGTCCTCACCCCCGACAAGATCCCCGACTTCTTCATCCCGCCCAAGCTGAGCGCGGCGCCCGCGGAGGCCGAGGGCTCCGAACTCCCCACAGCGGCTGCCCTGGGCCCCTCAGTCTCAGAGCAGGACCTGGCCGGGCGCAAGCCCCCGCGCAGCCCCCGCCCGTCCAGCCGGTCCCGGTCCCGGGCCGCCGGTCGGCACATCATCCAGATAGAGACCGCCGAGGACTGGACGGCCGAGGGGAGCTGCGGCACCAACGTAGACCCGCAGGCACAGACGGCCATGTCGCTGCCCTATGTGCCCAAGGCACAGACCTCCTATGGCTTTGCCACGCTGGTGGAGAGCCCCCACACGCGGCGCAAAGAGTCGCTCTTCCACAGCGAGCATAGCAGCCTCTGCCCCTCGCCCGTCACTTCGCCCAGCGCCCAGCGCAGAGCCAAGCTCAACGGCGAGAGCAGACCCCGGGCACCTGCTGACCTGGGCGCAGCCCTCATGCACCCTGGCCGCTACTTCAGCGGCGGTGAGAGCGACACGTGCTCCTCAGCTGAATCCTCGCCCTTTGGCTCCCCACTGCTCTCCCGCTCTGTCTCCCTGCTGAAGCTTTTCAGCCAGGAGAGCCAGTCCAAGGTCATCAAGCTGAAGCACTCAGTGGCCCGCAACAGCTCACTGTCTACTGACGACAGCTCAGCCGACACCAGCCCCAGTGCTCAACGCCGTGCCAGGAGTGCCCCGGCTGGGGCGCAGCCACCCACAGCCCTGCTTCCCCTGGACCTGCCACCGGGCCGTGACCGGGAGCACAGCCTGCGGCTGAGCCAGGGTGGGAGCCTGCGCCTGGCTGCTGAGTATGACCCCTCCAATGCCCGGCTGCGCGTGCGCCTCGTCTCTGCCGAGGACCTCTATGATGCCCTCATCGACCTGCGCAGCATCAACTGCTGCGTCTCGCTGTGCCTCAACCCTGGGAAGCTGCAGAAGCAGCGCAGCACCATTGTCAAGAACAGCCGCAACCCTATCTTCAACGAGGACTTCTTCTTCGATGGGCTGGGCCCCGGCCATGCCAGGAAGATGTCCCTGAAGCTCAAGGTGGTCAACAAGGGCAGCAGCCTTAAGCGGGACACGCTGCTGGGGGAGAAGGAGCTGCCTCTCACTGCCCTCCTGTCCTGCCTGTAGGTGCCTGCTGCCAGCCCTGGAGGGAGCCTATCCACCTGTGGGGCTGGGGTAAGGGGGGTAGGCTGGCTCTGTCCCCCAGGCCCACTGGAGGAGGGTTTGGAAGGGCCCCCTGAGGAGGGACAGGGCTGTGGCAGAGAATGGGGATCCCCAGAAACAATGCTGCCGTGGGGCTCTGCCAGCACCAGCCCTCCTGTGAAAGGGCAGGCAGGGCTGGCAGCCACAGCCTCTACCCCAGCTCCCTCTCTGCTCCTGCCTGGGGCTGCATCTCCTGGAGCCCAGCAGGAAGTGGGGAGCCTCCAGCCCAGTCCCCATCAGGAACAATGGAAACACCTGGTGGCCTCTTCTCTCCCTGTGCCTGTGGTCTCCACCTGGCTGCCACGTAAGTTGGACGTGGGTAGATCTCTGTAGCACACTTATTGCCACCTCCCAGAGCTCTAGCTCCTGGAGTCAGGTGGCAGCATCAATCTCAGCTTTAATCTAAAAGTCAAGTTTCTAGTCTTGGAATCTGCAAAGAAAATACTGCAGAGGTGACCTGAGAGTGGGCCAAGGGCGGTCATCCTGGGGAGAAGTCAGGTTTGTGGCTTTTGAGCCTTTCCTGGACTCCTCCTAGCCCTGCGAGGCTGCAGAGATGCACAAGTCAGCTTGGTCTGACACCTGCAGCCTCCTGGGCCACCCTCCCTGCCCACTCCAGCACTGTCCACCACCTGGCTAACTGGCCTGAGACAGTGGGAGCAGGGAGGATGCCAGCTGGGGCATTTTTGTGGGTAGATAAAATCCGCCGTGTTGTTGTTTGGTGTGGTGCCACCCATTGTGTCGGGCTCTGCATGTTTCTGTGCAGGGAGCAGGATTCGCAGCGCTCCCATCCCCGCCTGTTGCAACATGCATGGACACACATGCACACACGTGTCCCTCTGTGTTAACCTGTGTTGGCAGCTGATGTTCCTTCCTTGTCCTTTGCAGCAGATGGCAGATCTCAGTGTTGGCTATTTATATCTGAGGCTGATCTTTTGCAGTGTTTTACTTTTGTCTGTAAATACGTTTCAGGTATGCGAGGCATGGTTCTGATCACGCTGTGCTTGCATGTCGGGGAAATTTGGGATTTCAGGTGATTGTGGCTGTTTGTTGAGCTTGTGGCTGAAAACAAACCATGCAGGACATAAGGAGCAAACATGTCCCTCCTTCACAAGAAGTTTCCCACCTGAGCCTTCCCAACACTCCCCAAGATGATCCTTGGCCCCCAGGTACCCAGGCTCATCCTGGGGGTAGATAGGGACTCTGAGGAAGGCGGGACAGGGAGATAGGTCACATCCCTGGGTGCAGGGTGAACATTCTGCCCTGAGCAGATCTGGGGGAGGAAGGGACCCTGCCCAGCTGGCTGCTGGCTGCTGCCTGACAGCCCCCTGCATGCCCCACCAGTAGCTTGCGCTCCGTGGGGTGCTGGGCCTGTGAGGGGTTGGGGGGACCTGGGTGCTGCTGGGGGGTGGACCCAGCAGGCTTAGAGTGGAGGGGGAACAAGAGCTGGGCAAAAATTTTGGTGCTCTGAGGGGTTTGAGGGGTGACACATCCCCCACAGAAGAGTTGTGTGCCTTTGGGTTTGGGGAAGGGGGATGCTGAGAGCAGAGCCCTGGGATGCTCCTTGGGTTGGGGCTGGCCTTGGAGGGACACTTAAGGACCTGGGGGCTGTTTTCCTGCCCCACCCCATCTTGTCCCAAGACTGTCTCTCCAGAGTCAGGTGTGTGGCCATGCAATGAGCCCTGAGATGTGGTGCTGTGAGCCCGGCTCCTTGCTGGGCTAGCAGTGTGGGAGCCAGTGAATCCAAAAAATCTGATAAAAGAACTGCCCAGAACTCTTTTAGGCCTTGCTCTTGTTTCACCAGGGCTGTTTTCTGGATGGGTCTCTCCTCTGCTGGAGCTATTTTCTATTGTTCCTGCTTTGATATTTTTGTGTCTGGATTTCATGATGCATTTTTGGAGTGAAAAATATATTAATACCTGAATGGAATGTTTCTTTACAGATGATTTCCTCTTTTTAGTGCAATAAAGTCATTTCTAAAACAGATACAGGTGTTGCCCTGGCTTCTGCTTTTCCCAAGGTATTCCCCATTATCATTCTTGCTGGCTCTCTGTACGGTGGAGGAGGGGAATAGACCTGGGACCTCAGCAATGTCCAGACACGGGGCAGCACTGCTCTTCTGGGTGCTGCTCCCCTTTCCAAACAGCCTTGCAGAAGCACAAGGTGTTTTTGAAGCTCTTCCCTGGTGCTGCTGACCATGGAGTGAGGTGGGAGTGAATCTCCTGAGAAGAAGTAGGAGCATGGGGAAAAGTGCTGTTCCTGCTTGGGAGGCAGACTCAGGGCTGTCCTGAGCCAGGGCAGTCCCCTTGGGGCTCTGGTGAGGAAGAGCCCACGAGCCCACACTCTGTGGGTATCCTTACTCCTCCACGCCTGCTTCCCCAGTCTGGTCCCTGCAACACTTCTCAGCGCTGCTACTGATGAAGAAGATGACAATGGTTTTGTGCTCCCTGTCAGCAGTGTGGGCTGGAGCTCTGCCCTCGTGCGGGGCTTTGAGCTCCAGGAGACCCTCAGAGGGCTCTTTGGCACACAGCCAAACTCGGAGACTGTGGCAGTGCAGCAGCAGTTCCTGCTGCTCTCTGAGCTTCCCAGCCTTTTCCCCTCAAACCCAGCAACTCTTGCCTGGCAGCGTTTGGGCATGAAATACAGCGCTGCGATGTCTGCCTCACCAAGCCCCGTCTGCAGTGCTGTGGGACAGGTCAGCCATGAGCAACAGTTGTCACATGAGCTACTCCCAGGGTACCCCCAGCCCAGCTGTCAGCATTCAGGTTACTCTCTTTTCTCCCCATCTGCTTTTAGCCAGATGCTACTGAAGAAAATAGGAATGTTTGTCTGTTATCTAAATGCCATTTTTCTAATTTCAACCATTCTGATCATTTGACATTTTTGGTAGCTATAGAGGCTGGGTGAGAAAAGATCTGCTCTCTCTCCTCTGGCCCCCATAGAGGTGGAGAAAGCAGCTTGGCAGGTGCCAGTATTTTAAGTAGTGCTTTTTCTAGAGGTGCAAAGCTGCAGCAGTTAGTAATGAAATGAGGCTGATTGAGTTAGTCTGAACAAGAGTGGATGGGGTCAGCCTGAGCACACAAAAATCCCTGGAAAGTGTTCAACATTCAAAGTGCTGGAAGCAGCCAGAGGGGTGGAAAGGGGTGTCTTGTGGGGGAAGATTTAACTCTGAATTTGTAATTGAGTCACTGTGGGAAGGAAATGTGTCTGCTTCACTGGACTTGGGAGGGTTGGGTCATGCTGAGAGGAGCCTCTGAGCTGTAGGCTGGTGGGGGGGAGCAGGAATATGTCCCCATTCCACAACACAGCCCCTCGGGACAGGGGATGCCCAGGTAAAGTACAATCATTGGAGGCTGCCAGGTGAGACCCTGAGCCAAAGGGCAGCTCTGTCTGTCGCTGATGACACCAGGGGATGTCTGAGCCCTGAGGTCCCCAGGCTGTCGAAGCTGTAGCACACATTTGGGTGGCCTAATCTGTGCAAGAAATTGAGGCAGAGCAAGGGAGATGGGGGAGATGGCCAGATGTGGAGAAGCCGTTTGCAGCCACCGCCCCCTCTGCCTTTATCTCCAGAGTGAGGCTCACCTGGGTGAGAGGCACACACAGGCTTTGGCTATTTTTAGTCCTGTGTTCCCACAGTGCAGAGGAGTCAACTTCTGAGAAAATTGCCTGGAGCTCATTTAGCCATAGCGTGATGGCTAGCGAGGGAGAGAGAGGGCAAATTAGAGGCTCAGTCTCATCTAGGGTGTAAGGCAGGGCCAAGGCTCCCAGGGATGGTTCCACAGCAAGGGGGCCAGCAGGGCTGACGCTGCTGGGGGACACCCCGTCCCTGCTTTGTCCCCTAGCCAGGCAAGGGGTCCTGGGGCCAACTGCTGCCTATTGTCGATGCTCGGGGGTCCTTGGCAGTGGCTGGAACAGCTTTCGGCTGAGCAGGGCTGCAACAGCTGGTTCTCCTCTCTGGATTTTTGGGTGTGTTGGGGTGGGGGGGAGCCTCGTGTGCTCCTCCGGGAAGCCCCAGGAGAGCCATTTCCCTCCCCCCACGCACGACCCGGCTGCCGATTTACCGTTTCGGTCAGAAAAGCATCTTCCCGTTGCCTGGCAACGTTCGGCCGGAGGAGGCGGGGGGCCCACGCGGGGGCTCCACGAGGGGAAGGGGGTGGTGATGCGGGTCCTGCGCCGGAGCAAACCGGGTGCCCGCAGCGACTCCGCCACCTGGTTCTGCGCACCTAGGCCGGGCCGGCGGGACGCGCTGGTGCGGGACCGGGTGTGCAGAGACGCGGGGCGGGCGCTGGGAAGTGGCGGACGCGCCCCGGGCAGCGCCGGCTGCAGGAAGCATCGGCCTCCCCCGGCACTGCGCTTCAGCGCTTTATTGCAAGCATTTGTCTTCCATGGCAGCGTGTCTGCTTTAAAGCGGAGAGGAGAGACTCCCACTGTTACTGGGGGGAAAACAGAACTTAATTGAATGCCACAATCTCTTACAGTCACATCTGGCGAGAGAGAGTCACATCAGAGGAGAGCAAACTCCCTGTGCTCTCCCTGGGCCCCTGTATCCCGGCACCCTGCAGTCCGTGCTCCTCCAGGGGACATGGAAAGCCCCCGGGCTGGGGTCCCAGGGGTCCACCGGGAGCAGAGATAACCTGCAGCTCCTTGTCAGCCCAAAGGCACTTGGTGCTTTGCTGAAAGCCTGTGCCGTGGCAGCAGCCGCCAGGGTGTACCCAGGGCAGGCACAGCCAGCCCCACTGCACACACTCCCTGTGTTCTGCTTTTCCGTTTGCACTTTGCTTTCTTCCCCATTAATTCAAGCCCCTGGAGCCAGCGCTGGCTCAGGCCTTCAGCCAGGGTGGGCATACAGAGCATGCAGAACTGTGCCAGGGGAGTGCAATAAGCATGTGGTTGCAAGGACAGATGAGGGCAAAGGCTGCTTTGCAGGGTGAGAGATCTTTTCTTCCTTGCCTCTCCTCTCCTCTCACTTTCCAATGACCTGCTCCTCACTAGCTTCCTGCTGGAGTTTGAAATGCTGTCTTTAAAATGTTTGCAAAATTCCCAAAGCATCAAGTAGGCCCAGGTGGGAAGGGAAAAAATGGCATAAACAAGCAGACAGGAGGATTTGTTAAACACAAGCAGCTGCTGGCAAACACTTTAATATCAGTGCAGCCGGGCACCAATGAATTCAGCATTTGGGGCCATGGGCTGGCACCAGTGCAGGGGGCCTCTGGCTGAGCCCAGGGTGGCTGTGCTGCACAGGAGTCCTGCTGCAGTGGAGGGCACCCAGCCGGACCTGGCACAGAGCAGGGCTGGGGGATGCTCTGGGTGCAGAGCACCTCTTCTCTCCTTGCTTCCCACCCAGACTCCAAAGCCCCAGGTGAGAGGACATATCTCCATCTCCATCCCCACAGCCCTTTGGGTCTGTCCTAACATCCTGTCTGCATCGAGGCCATTCAACTTGGTGGACTGTGGTGGGAACAGGGCTCAAGCCCAACGTGGGACCACATCTGCCATCGTGGCCAGCCTGCCAGCAAAGGCACACATGGACGCGGCATGGGAGCTGGGCTGGCATTGCCATGGCAATGAAGATAACAGCAGCTGCCAGGCAGAGAGCAGGGAGGGCAGGGAGCTTGGGCAATGCCACAGACACACTCACATGTGCCAGGGCAGCACTGGGATCCCAGTCCAGGTCCCATCCTGTGACATCCCCTGTCTAAGCCCTGTAACGGCCCAGACAGCAGTGTGTGCATCTTCATTGTGGTGAAGCCCTCAGCACCCTTCACACCCTTGACAGAGCCAGAGGCTGCACTGAGAAATGCATAAAAACATAGATTCAAACCCTCCAATCTCTCACTGCCAGGCTATAATTAATTCCCATTTGCAGCTCTGTCCAATTTCCCTCACACAGCTCCTAAACCAGTCCAATTGTCATATGAGGTTTCTGTAATCGCTAATCTTATCAAGTGCATTGGTGTGAACACTGCAATTAGCCGGGGCAGGAGCTGCAGGTGAGCTGCTGCTTGGCAAGTGTTTTGGGGAGGACACGTGCAGACTCCAGCACTTTCCAGGGCCATCCCTTGCCCAGTCCAGGCAGGGTGGGATGCTCAAGGGGACCGAGGCCATGGCTGGTGCCCAAGCCGCTGAGCACCAGCAGCTGTTGGGAGCCTCACAGGCAGTACAGTCCTGCTGCCAGCCTCTGCTGGGGGGGCAGCTCACCTCTCCCAGCACCCAATCACCATGGCGCTGCCAGAGGAGTCAAGGAACCTGAAGAGGGTGCTGGCAAAGAGTCCTCGAACAGCCCCAAACCCTCCCAGAAGGCTCAGGAAAATGGGGTATAAACCCACAAGAGATCCTGCTCTGAGCTGCTGCTTGGGAGTTGACGTGCTTTTTGGCGGACAATCTGTTCCCTCCCACCCCACTGGCTGCCTGCCCACTTCATCTCCTGGCAGAGGCATCGGTTGGAGGGAGCAGGTCTGGCGCCCGGGCCAATTCAATAAAAGCCTCCAGGTTTTGCCCAGTGTGAGGAGGTTGGGAGTGCCTCAGCCTTGGTCACCACTCACGCCAATCATCCCTGGGCAGATGGCTCAGACAGCCCCGAGCTGAACTTGCCAGCACCAAGAGAGCATTGCAGCGCTGGGCCTTGTGCATGCAGGTGCCCTGCTGATGGCACACGGTGGGGGGCGGCGAGAGTGGGGTCCCCACTCACGCTGCAGCTGTAGCGACCGTGGAGTGGTGTTGCACAGGTGCCTACCAAAATCTCTCACTTCGCCACCCCCAGCCGTCTGTCACTGCTGACACTCACCGACAGGAATAAACTACAACACCTACCATATGCTTTGCTACTTCTGCTGCCTGCGCTCACTTGTTACTATCTATTTCCAAAGCTGGGGCTGCCTCTGCGTAGGCTCACTGTCCGGCCGAGCCCCAGCAGTGAGAAGGTGGGCTGTGGGGGATTCAGAAACTCTGGCACCCCTGAGGCAGATGAGTGCAGTGGGTCTCTGTCCTCTGGTGGGCTCAGCCCTGTTCTGTGGGCAACTCCCACCCCCCACTACTTCCCACATGGGCCCCAGCTCCAGTGCTGGTCTGGAGCATGGCTGGCTGCAGCTGCTGTGCCAGTAGCTTGGGTACCGGTGGGGCTGGCTGGTCCTGTCTGCCAAGGTGTTCAGCCCACCTGTGGTGTGACCCTTCCACAGTAGTGCCCAGCCCTGCCGTGCTGTGCCTGGGCACTGTGCTGTCACACCTCACTGGGCACCAACAATGTGCCTGCCCAGGCAGTGCCCCTAACCCGTGTCCCGTGGACTTGGCTGGTGTCTGCCTGTGCCAGAGCTGGATGTGGCCCCGAGCACCACACTTGCCTGGCCAGGAGCAGAACACCAATGGCCAAACTGTACCCTGAGTTCTTCTCTGGCACAGGGATATGACCCAGCACGGTGGCTCCAGGTTCTGGGGGTGGGAGTCATGTCCTCAGGACTGTCCCAAAGGAAAACTGTGGGAAAGGGTGCAGTGAGCAGCTGTTCGCATGTCCCCCTGACCTTGGGGGCTGGAGGGTCCTGTGGAGGGACAGGCACAGCCCTCCCAAGGCAGGAGGGAGATTTAATCTCAGTGTAGAGGCACTGTGAGCAGAGCTGGTCTCTTCCACTCCTCAGAGCTACTCTGTATGTTTAATGATCCTCACAGCCTGGAAAATTCATCTTCTTTCGAGAGTGGATGCATTTCAGCCCATCCTCCAGGTGCCAGATCTGGTGATGCCACGAACAACAGGAAGACCTTTATGGCAGAGCTTGGCCAGGCTCAGCCTGTGCCTGTCCTGCCTCCTTGCACTGACACTGCTCTCTGGGGCAGGGGACAAGACCATGTGGGCGCATGAGCAGAGCCCAGCACCGGCTGCCTCTTTCCCCGGGGCATCCCCCGTCCTGCGTTTTAATTGCACCATGCAGCTTTGATTCCTGGCTTTGATTGCAGCCTGATGAGGTTGGGGCAGCAGGAGAGGAAAACATCAAGCTTAAGGGAAACAAAACAGGAGAGAAAAGAACATTTACTGGTGACTAATAGGTCCGTGGCTCGGCGTGTGTGTTTGCCTGCCACAGTGCGGGACGTTGCCAGCGCGACGAGGAGAGGGGATTTCTTCCACGCACTTGGCAAACCGAGCCTCACAGTGCAGCACAAGGAGAGAAGATTTTTCCTGGGCCCATGCTGTTTCTGCATTATTTTTAACGCCCATTGCACAAAAGCTGCACCCCCACCCTCAAACCCCTCCCCGGGTAAACAGAGGGGATCTTGCACAGGCAGAGTCAGAGCTAAATAATCTAATGGTGACATCCTGCTCCTCTCCCTCAGCCTGTGGT
Source organism: Platyrinchus mystaceus (assembly GCA_035041135.1). Classification (NCBI taxonomy): domain Eukaryota; kingdom Metazoa; phylum Chordata; class Aves; order Passeriformes; family Tyrannidae; genus Platyrinchus; species Platyrinchus mystaceus. The sequence goes on from JAWWLV010000089.1 coordinate 2,491,317, forward strand.
GAGGCCCCACGGGCATTTGTGTGGCTCCAGCGTGGCTGCCTGGACTGTTCCCCCCTACGTCAGTGAGAGATGGGATCTCGTTAGCGAGCTCTTGGACTTTGAGCGTCTTGGAAAACAGCGCTTGCTAATAAGAGAAAAAGAATTACGGCAAATAAACCCAGCCACAGGAACATGGCCTTTTCATCCAATGTTTTTTATTCCCCCATACTCTCCCCCTTCTCTTCTTTGCCAATGGATTGAAGCTACTGTAATAAAATTATTAAATATAAAAAAATGCTATAGCCCCCACCTCGATGTGGCAGCCATGGAAACTGGATCAAGGGGACACCTGTACATTTCCATTCCAGGCTCCTGCTTGCTGAATATACAGAGGAGCACTAATTAAACCCCTGGCGCAAGTGGCAGGCAGAGGGAAGGAGCTGGCCCTGGGAGAAAAGCTGTGTGGATGAGAGGCACACCAGTGCTGGTGGTACAGGGACAGGCCCTGCCAGGTGTCCAGTAAGCCTCAAACACCACCCAATGCTTCCAGCTCCCTCCAGCTCCTGGATGTGGAATGAGTTCTCACTGGACCCTAGGCTCAACACTAATAATGTAATCCTGGCCCTGATGCAGCCCTGAGTACTGAGGGGCCCTGAGGAGCCCATCCCAGCCCCAAGGATGATGCTCAACAGGGCAGGGCAGAACTGGACATCGGTGATTTTATACTTCTAAACATTTCAGCAGGAGGAAGCTCTCAGATCTAGCACATGAGCACCAAAGAGCAGAAGGCTGTGTTTAACCTGCAGGTTTATTTTTACTGACAGCGAATGGCAGCGCCTGGAACATTCCCCTCTTTGGAGTTAATTTTTGCTGAAGCTTAGTTTTAGTCATTGTTGTCTAAACCTGACTCCTCCACACTTATCCCATGGAAAAGCTCCTGGAGCTCAGCCCCCAGGATTTCAGTGGCCACAGGGCTGGTGCTCAGTGCCCGCTCCTGACACAAGAGGTCAGGGCAGACCCTGGCTTCTGCTGACAGAGACCACTGGCTGCAGGGCAAGTGGCCCCACAGCTGCAAGGGGTACAGGGCCCTGACAGCTGCTGCTGTGGCCCTTTTGAGGTCTGATGGATGGGGAAAGCTTTTCCTTTCATCAGAGAAGGTGTCGGGCCATCATCTTCCTGCCAGAGGTGAACAGAGCGCTCAAACCTTCTGATTGCTGATGAATGGTCTCAAATCACTCCCCAAGTGTCATTCCCAGCTGGAGTCAAAAGTGGAGCTGGCTCCTGCTGTGTGGTCATCAGTCACAGGGGCTCACACTGCACAACAGCTGGGGCTGGAGTAAGGTCCCTCTGGTCACTCTGCAGGGTTATTTCCCCTGCAGCCTGCTCATTTTCCCTCGTTGAGGTGTGGAGGATGACAGTATGCTGAGCAGGTGATGATCCTTCTCCTTGGCCCCTCTTCACCCATCAGGCCAACCTAGTCTGGCACTGCAATGTGCAGGGGTTCTGTGTTGCCCCCAGTTCTGCAGCTGGGCTCTTGCTCCACAGTCAAAGGCACCACGCCAGCTGGACCAGCAGCTCCCACCAAACTGTCATCCCATGGGGCTCTGGTGTAGGGGTTTGGCTTGAACAGAGAGCGCAGGCACACGGCTCAACTTTGGGGAGAAGAAAAATCCTTGTTTCCATGGGAACCAGAGGACGAAAGTTTCTAGGGCTGTGACTGGGATTCTTGCCAGCCAGATAAGGCAGCCGGACCCTGAGCTGGCCATCTCCCCCACCTGCTCCTGGGAGAAGGTTTGTGTCCAGCCCCCAGCCCTGCTGCCTGCGCCCCCATAGGTGCCACCCCCGTGGCGAGGGGGTCGCCAGGACTCCTCATCTCCTCTTCGGAGCTGTGTCAGATGCGATCTGACATTTAGCTCTCAGCTCAGCATGGAGATGCAGCGATAACTCTAATCTGCTTTTCTTCTCCTCATGTTCTCCCTAGAAGCAAACGCTGCTGCTTGGGAGAGCAGGGGAGCTTTGGCAGCCCAGCAAGGAGAGCCCCACAGTGCTGTGCTGGGGGTCCCAAGGGTCAGGAGGTGTCCCAGCAGCACCATATCCTCCTCGCCTTGCCCTCCCATCAGGCAGCAGCAGTTGACAGAGTCCAAATGCCAGGGGTTGCAGCTCCTTGGGGATGCCCTAAAGGCTGCAAGGACAGAGGCACAGCAGCACAGCAGCACCCTGGGCATAGCCAACAGCCCACAAGTCCAGATGGCTGTGGCTCCTGCCACCCTGGCCACTGACTCCAACACCACACTCCACTGCACTCCCTCTCCCAGCTGCAGCCGTGGGGTGTCAGAGCCAACCTGCCCTCCAGGTAGGAGTGCCCCATGCAGCTCTGTCTCCCTTTCCTGGTGTCTCAGCTCCAATTAGTGAGGTCCCTCTAATTTTTTCTGCCAAGCAGCTCACATCAATGTCAAGCTGGCAGAGTGCAAAGCAGGAGGGAGCCCGAGCGGAGGAGAGACGAGGTGTTGGGATCCGGCCGCTAATGAGCCCCAGGCACACAGGGGGCCGATTGTGGCCCCACAGCCGCCCTGGAGTGGGAAGAAGCCCTGAAGAGCTAACTATCCTGGCATCCCTCCCTGTGCTGTTGGGTCCTGTGGGTTCCCAAGCCACAGACCAGGCTTGGCAGGGACTAGAGGCGTCTTTGGGGGCTCCTGCAACTGCAGGCAAAAGACGATTCCCAGAGCCTTGAAACAAGGGTCATCCCTTGCTGCTCGGCCTCTACCTGGGCAGCACTACCTTCCTGCTGCTGCTGGTCTTGTGGGGTGAGACCATAACACCCGAGACCCTGGAGATCCCCCTCCCTGTTCCTTGAAGATTGCCTGGAGCAGGGGGTTAATGATGTATCCAGATGGAGGTGACCTTTCCACCTTTCAGCTTCACCTGCAGCTCCCTTTTCCCTGCCATTATCTGCATGGATGCCTGTGGATTTCATTTCCATATTCATGGTGTTTTAATGACCCTGTAATATCTTTATGTTCTGCAATTAAATGTGGAATCTTTTTTTTTTCCTTCTGCAGATTAGCAATTGCATAGGATCATTTATGGCATTTGAGCAGAGGGGAAGGCTGTGCAGGGGGGAGATGGGGTTAATTAAACTTCAGGGCTCAGCAGGCTCCACTGCCAAATATCCTCCTTCCAGTGGGACAAGTGAAGGTGGGGAGGGAACAGCTCTGGGCTGCTTTACAGTCAAGATGACTGGGGCAGCTCCTGTGGGTGTTGGGGTGGTTTTGAGTTGTGCAAGCATACACAGGCACACATGTACACGCCCATAGCTCCAAATCTGCACCACGATCCCTGCCAAGGGCTGCAAACCAGGACTGAATCGCTCTGGTGTCAACCAGTGCAGCTGGGGCAGCCAGGCTGCCATCAGGGCTCCTGGACAGGCCATTAGAGCTCCTATCACTCCATCTCCATCCCTGAGGCTAATGGACATCTCTGCTGCTGCACCACCCCCTCCCTGGGACAGTAATTGGGTTTCAGCCTTGCAAGATGGATGGTGCGGGCTGAAAGTGGAGCAGGGAAGAAGAGGAGGGGGCAGAGGCAGCTCTGAGTAGGACAGAACTCCCTTGCCCTCTGTCCACCTCTTGCCCCTCTGCTTGGCTGCCAGCCCCAGACCTTGTCCAAGGCATCTCACATGGCTCTGCAGGGTGGCTGGGGACAGGCAGCTACCAGCAGTGTGGTGTCCAGGGGTCTTAGCTCCTCCCTGATGGGGGATGGTGACCACAGGCAGCCTCAGCATGCTCCCTGCCTCCCTCACAGCCTCCCACTCCTTCTCCCTCAGTCCTTTTGAAGCTGCAGCTGTGAACAAGATGTTTGCAAGTGTGAGGCACAGGAGTGGCGTATTTGGCTCACTGAATAAAGATGGGGCTGAAGAATGCCTTCTCCTGTTTGATGTGAAGGGCATTACTGAATTCATTAGGAATGCTGCCAGGCGCCACCAGAGCCTCTGCCGGTGTCCAGGCAGTTGGAGCAACACGTGCTGGTGCCCCGTGCACATGCCACCCCGTGCACTGGCACACGCTTGCATGCGGGCACACAGTCACATGCCAGCCGTGCTGAGGCACCTCTGGGTGTGCAGGGCTGGAAAGGAGGGTAGCAACCCTGCTCTGTGTGCTGTCCGAGCCTGTACACCCCTTCAAACCCCACTGCTGCAAGGTTGCATCTGTGATAGATACATTCCCTGCACAAACCCAGCTGATAACCCACATGTTCTGTGGCCTTCATCCATCCTGCAACCTTCCCACCCGTCCTGGGTCATCTGCCAGGGGAAGATGGGGGCTGGATGCAAGCTGTATGTCAGGACACAGGGGTGCAGGATGGGAGGCCGGCAGTGGGAGGAGTGGGGGATGGCCAGACTGCTCCCTCCCAGTCCTGCTGCTGCATCCCGCTGCTCCAGAAGGATGCAGTGTTTTATTATCCTGTGAGGCTGACAGGCACCAGAATTAATGAGTTCCTCATCAGTGCTCCGTCATTTAGCTCTCTCCTGGTGTCATCAGCTTGGGGTGACACACAAGCAGCCCCCCAGGCACTGGGGGAGGGGGTGTTTGAAGGGGTGAGCGTGTAGGGATACCCAGGAACACGTGCACAGGTACACACATATGTGTGTCCGGCCAAGGGTTGGTGGAGACAGGCCCAAGGCTGGAGGGGGATGAGCCCCCCCATCTGGGTCAATGTTCCTGGGAACACCCTGCACCGTGGCACAGGGGCACAGGGACCCGAGTCCAGGCATGGCTGGGCTCCACGCATCCTTCGTCAAGCACCTACTATTAATTGTTGACACCAGCAAGGAACATTTGCCTTCAGCATATGTTTCAAAAGCAGGAGCTTCACAGGCTGCAGGATCAACCCCACAGGAGCTGAGCAGTTGTGGGGAAGCAGCAGGTGAGGGGGGCACTGCACGGTATGTCAGTGAGCAGCCAGTGTGTCCCTCGGCAGCAGAGGCTTTGTGTGGCATTACTGTCCTCTCAGCTGGACCTCTGGCTGTTACCACTCAGCAGGGTGTGTGAGGGAAAAGACATCCCTGTGCTCTCAGCGCTGGCCTTTTCAGAACATCGATATCTTGAAAGGGTTCACCATCCCATGGGTGGTTTATGTGGCAGCTGTGCCAGCGCAAAGGCTGAGAAACTGCAAACCCTTGGTGTCTCTACTCAAACTGCCGTCAAAACACATCTTCCTGCCTGCCCCCGCAATGCCAGCTGGTGTTCCAGCACACGGGATGGCAGCCTGGGCATTATCTGATGCTCCGGACTCATCCCTAGTGTGCAAGCCCATGGCTGCACTGAATTTACATCTGTAGATATTGTGCCCATTTTTGTGAGCCCTGCAGAGACCATGATATGGTAAGTATTTTGACTGTAAATAAATCACATTTGTAGGTTGTGATGACTTGAAGTGGAAGAAGAGAGGGAGGAGAGCAGGACAAGAATGGAATTCTGTAGCCATGACACTCACCTTGACCCACCCATCCTGTCACCTGGCCTAACTGCCTCAGCAAACCTGGAAAAGGCCCCTGTAAGCTGTGCCGGACAGCTGACAGCCACGGTGGATGCTGAGACACAAACACCTTTGGAAGTATAAACACTTGTCTGAAAGCCTACAGGAGTGTGTTGTTTGTGAGTAGCAGAGCTCCATCTAGCATTGGTGAAAACTGATGCTTCTCTAAAGCCTAATTCACAGCTGCTTTGTTAAGCGTTGAAGCTGTTATGTTTGTCAACAGCCTCAACCGACTGGAAACCCAGAGTTTCTTTATAGTCAGAGTTTGTCCAAGCAGCTCTGTGCCCTCCTCAGCACTGAGCCCACCCTGCACCTGTGGCAGGACACAGCCTGACACAAACCTCCCCCTTCCCACACATGGGTCGGTCCTTTACCAATACTGATACATTTTTTTTCCTATCAACATTCCTTTTTGAACCCATGTAAACTTGTTTATATCTACAGTCCCTCGTGGCTAAACACCCCATGGGTGAGCTGCATCAAGTGAAAAAGTGTTTTCCCTTCATCTCAGGGCTGCAAAGCTTTTCCAAGAAGCAGCATTGCTTAATAGGCAGGGGATAGGTGGAGGAGAGAAAGGAGGGCAGGACATAGAGCCAGCCCAGTTTTGCAGGCAAATCAGCTCTGGATTAAGTCAAAGCCACTTCAATCTTCTATGATTTGTTGTCTTTATCCATGGAGCAGCAACTGTACAACTGCTGCTGTCAGGAGTGTCATGACTAATCACTCACAAACACCTGGAGAGGGTGAGCCACCTGATATTCCAATGCCTGTCAGGCTTTTTTTATTGCCTTTGAAAATCTCAAAGTGCTGAATGTCAGGCACTAATGTCTCTGACTTAGGGTACTGATGCAGGGCTGCCTTTGCTCACACACCGACCAGCTCCAGGGACAGGTGACGTGCTGCCTGCAGAGCCTGGCAGGGCTGCAGGATGTGCGCTGGTCACTCAGGGGACAGAAATTTATGCACTCAGCAATGGAAGTGTCTCTGGACAAGTGTTTCACTGCTCCCTCAAGGAAGTGCAGCTGCTTGAAGAGACTCAGCAGTGCAGTTGTCACTGCAAGCACTAAATGGAACAGCAGAAGCTGGCAGGGGCACTGCTCCAGGGCAGACCCTCAATAACAAGGGGAGCTCTCCCCAGACTTTAACCCCAAACCCCAGGCCTTAAACCAAATCCCGGGTCTTGACCCAAACTCCAGGCCTTGACTCAAAACCCTGACTTTTCTGCTTTTTGTGGTGACAGAACACTTGGATGCACTGCTGGGAGCAAGGCAGAAAGCAGTTTTTGCATACCTTTCTCCGAAGCTAGAGACAAGGTTACTCTTTTAATTGAACAAACAGTATCTGCAAGCTGTTAGTCCTTTGGGAAGAGCCAGACAGCTCTGAGCAATGGAACAAAGGCCTGGTGAAGTGCTCCGGTTCTCAGCTCAAGGGCCACTACCACTTCAGAAGCACTTGATAACACTTTGCTTCCTGAGCTCAAAAGTGTGATTGAAACCCAGCACGGAGCCAACTGCCGGGGCGAGGAGGCTGCTCCCAGCAACTGAGCCCGAGGCCTCCACAAGCACAGCTCCACAGCTGCAGATCCAGGCACAGGCATTGGCGTGAGTGGCATGACAATCCACAGGACCAGGTCAAATGGTGAGATCTTGTGTTAAATGTCCCCGAGCATCTTGCCAGTGGCACTGACAGCTCGTTACCAAACACCGTGAGGGAAGTGCTGCCCTACTGCCCAGACAGGGGTCCCTGAAGGGGCCGGGGTGTCCCTGAGGGGCCGGGGCTCCCTGGCAGGGCCATTTGCCACAGGAAGCCCCGGAGATGGGTGACACTGAAGGACAAAGCATGCTGGAGGATTGCTCTCTGGAAGCATGTGGTCATTATCAGTTAAGCAAAACTGGAAAGACCGATCAAGCAGCTTCCACAAGTGTATCTCTGGGGTCCCCCAAGCACAGCCACAGCAAGGAACTATGAGACAGCATTTACATCCCAATCCTTGTGAGGCATGGACCACTCCTGGGCTCCCACCCTGATCTCCCTCTTCTGTAACTGCTAAATGAGATGCAGCGACTTTTTGTCAACAAAGTGCCCCACGAGTATCACTGAAGGTGTTTCCTGGAGATTCAAGTTTTGTGATCCGTGAAGAAGGCACAGGTTGGGGCTGTAAGCACTGTTTTTCCTCTGACATGTGTGGTCACCGGTGTGTTCCTGAGGCCCGGCCCCAGTGGAGCTGCCCACCTTCCCTGGGCCTTTACACCCGCCCGCCCCGGTCGGGTCCTGCGCTGCCCGGGCCACAGCCGCCCGGCCGCCGCTCTCCGAGTCACTTATCTCCTTGCGGGGCTCTCCGGGGCCGGAGCCACAGCGGCGGCCGCGGGCAAACGGCCCGGCCGGCGCTCAGAGAGCGACGCCTCCGGGTGGTGCCGGCGCGGCGGGGCGGGACCCCCGCCTGGCCCCGGCCCCGAACCCCGGCGCTGCCCCCGATCCCGCCCGGCCCGGCCGCGCCGGGACCCGAACCGGCGACACCGGCCCCGGACCCTCGGGCGCCCCTGGGCCCGGCCCCACCCCCGAGGCGCCACAGCCAATGAGCGGCCGCCGCCGCATCCGGGGCCCGCGCCCCCTGCCGCTCGCGCTCGGCCATGGCGGAGGTGAGCGCGGAGCCGCCGCCGGGGTCGTGCCGGGCCCGGGGCCGCTCCCGGCCGGGAGGGGACACCGCGACCCCCGGGCTCCCGAGCCGTGTCTGCCCGGGGCCGGGGTCCTACGGCCGCGGTGTGATGGGGCGGGGCGGGGTCCCTCGCGACGCCGAGGCCCCGGGCGGCAGCGGGCCGAGGGGCGGGGGCGGGCTGGGGCCGAGGGGCGCTGGGGCCGGGCAGGGGGCGCCGGCGGGGCCGGGCAGGGGAAGGGGCTGCTGGGCGGGACTTGGCGGGAGAGTCGGGGCGAGCGGCGGCGGGGCGAGAGCCCCGCGGCCTGACCCGCGGGAGAGGGGCCGGGAGAGGCGCTGGAGGGGTCTCCGGGCCGGGGGCTGCGGGGCGGAGAAGGTGAGCGCGAAGGCGGCGGGGCGGAGTGGGAGCCTCGAGGCTGTGGTCCAGCAGGGCCCGACAGCGGCGGTGTGGGGTGGCTGGAGCCGGGGTCAGGGGTGCGAAGCTGTTCGGAAGGGCTCTCCGAGCCTGGAGGCGAGAGAGGCCCAAGCAGTGGGAGAGCACGCAGATCGGGGCCGTTGTAGGGGCAGAGCGCTGGGAAAGGTGGCGGGAACGATGTGTTTGGGTGGCCAGGATGGTTCTCACCACCTCGGTTAGGGGGCCAGGCACGGAACCCCCACTGCCTCACCTGTTGCCGTGTCCTGTTTGTCTTGGTGCCTTATGCCAAAACGTTTCTGACGTTGTTCTGCCACACTTAAAGCTGGTGATGCCATTCTTCATCGAGTCTTGCCATGTTCCTCAAATATCCCTGACCTGTTGTAGTGGTGGTTGTGACACATCCACACTTCATTTCCATCATGAGACCCTCATGGTGACCATAACGTGGAATAAGGGTGCTGGGAAGACACTGAGGTAGCTGGCTGCTCTGTGGCAGGATTTTGGAACTCTCTGAGGGCAGGGCTTCACTTCCAGGGTATTTCAGTGTTCTGAATGACGAAGGTGCTGTCTGGTCTGTCAACCCATCCACTACAGTTTGGCCTTTGGTGGAGTACCAAGACTGCTGCATTTGTTTGTGCCGGTGTTACTTGAGCACGTTGTTGGGCTGAAGTGCACAGCAGCCCAAGGAGCAGCAGATGTTCTGGGTCGTTTCCCAGGCCTCAGCCCATGCTGTTGCCTGAACTTGTAACTGAGCACTGAATGCCACACTGCAGGTGCCTGTTGGCGGTGTCTGCCTGGCCCAGCCTCTCCCTCCTTGCCTGTACCAGAGTCCTTCGCTGCCTGCTCAGCTCTGTTTCTTTGCTCACACCCCTGAACGCCTGGGCGCAGTGAGGTGTCAGGGAGAGGCCAGCATGTTGTGGCCGGCTGCTTCAGACTGTGTCTCCAGAGGATCAGTCCCTAAAAATGCTGTGCTCAGACATGATGTGTGTGTTTAGAATAACAGCTGAGAGTCCAGGTCCTTCTTTTAAGGGAAGATGTAAATCATGAAGGTCAGGTCTTAAACGGGTGAGAGGATAAGTAATGAGTGGAGTGCTGAAGGTAAAATAGGTGAAGTGGAAGCACATCCTCATGGAGTCAGAGTCTAAGGGGAACGTGAGGAGGCCGGTGGAGAGCAGGCTGGACAGAACTGTTCAATACACTTGATGAGCTCTCTTTGCGCAGCACAGTTCTTAGTGCTGTCCTGTGGGGGTTTGGGTAACTTTTGCTTTGAACTTAAATTAATTGCATTTGTTGGTGGGGTTAAGTGGATGGAGGGGTGTTGCATTTTTAAGAAGAGCTGTCTCAGCCATGTTCCTCTCTTTTCCTGAAGGCCTCAGTTGGCCGGCAGAGCCCGAGGGTGGTCCCATACCCAGCCCGCAGCCTATGTCCTGGAGAACCCGCCCTTCAGAGTGCAGCAGGTACCTCAGGTCAAAGATGCCTCTGTTTGTTGGTCTAGTTTCCAGAGGAAACAAAGTTCCTGTGATCAGCCTATCTATTCCCTTCTCCTTCCAGCACCTCCTGAGCCTGTTGGTTGGTTTTCATACCATTTGACAGAGAAGGAAAGGCTTAAAGATGCCAAAGCTCCTACAGATGTCCATTTGCCCATTCTTGAATAAGGGGTAATTGCCCTAAAAATGCCCCGGCTGAAGGAAAGGCTGCAGTGTGTGCTCACGTGTTGTGACACCAGTGAATCCAGTCAGGAGAGACACAAATACTCAGAAAACCTTCAGATTCAGCTTCCAGTCAGTTGTGGGACTCGAATGTGCAGAGAACCAGGCTTTGTGCTGACGGAGTGACTGCTGCCAGTTGTGTTCCCCACCCCTCTCACTCCGTTCTGACTAATCTCTTCCTCTGGTTTATCATGTCTGCACACACATAAGAAGGGATCATCCCTGGCTTTGTTGCATCTCAAGATTTGGTCTGTGGGGTGCTAGTATCCAACTTCTTATCCCTGCAGTTGTGTCAATGGGCTCAGCTGATCATCGACTGAACCTGGCAGAGATCCTTTCACAGAACTATGGTGTACGGGAAGAAAGGGAAGAAGATGATACTCAGGAGAAGCAGAAATCTTTAGAAGAGCTGGAGAAGAGTTTCAGTGCCTCTCAGGTAAAGGCAGCAGGGGAAGGGAAATTACCTGCAGGATTTGCTTGTTTGGTTTTACAGTACTGCTACCAAAGACCTTGGTGAGAAGCCCTGACTTGCTCAGCTGGCAGCGCACTGGGCTCAGGTCACTCAACAATGAGTCAGGTTTGCATTTGGATAAGAAGGAATGGTTTTGAGGACACATGGCAGCGATGAATTTTGGAACCTTCCTCTGCCAAGTAGCCACTCTGACAGGTGGTCCTGGCTCATCTTGCTGAAGAGCCATCAGCTGTTGGGGCTATGGTCACTGTTGCACAGTGGAGGAGCTACAAAGATAAGCTGACGTGGTGCTGCTGTGGGTGATCCCACAGAGACCTTGGTGTAACACAAACTGTGTTCTTGGTGACAGGGAGTGTCTCTTCAGGCCAGACAAAAAACTAATACAAGGATTTGCTCCTTCTCTTCCTCTGGTTAAATACAGATGTGCAGTTCGGCACCTTTTCACCAGCTTGAAATCTAATATAAAAGAGAAATGTAATTTAAAAATGCCCTAGACTGTACTGCTTTGGGGTGAAAGTTCCTGGCTTTTCCATACTGTTAGAGGACAGGTTTTGGTGGGTCCTGACAGACCCTGCCTTGATCGTCGTGCAGCATTACCCAAGGCTGCCCTGATTCCCTCTGCATGTCTGTGTTCATACAACTGGTCGTGTGCTCTTGTGGTTGTTCTATTCCTGATGCAGCTTTGTCCTCCTCTTGCTCAGAGCAGTGAAATGCCATTTGAGGAGCTGCTTGCACTGTATGGCTATGAGGCATCTGATCCTATCTCAGAGCAGGACAGTGAGAGCAATGACATCACTCCAAATCTCCCTGATATGACTCTGGATAAGGTGAGAGCTGCTGTTTGCCTGGTTGTCTGCTGCAGGTTACTGTGTTGTGCTGGAGCTCAAGGAGCTTGAGGAGCTCTTTTCAGAGTGGTTTGACCAATGCCAGGGGAAGGGCCTGCCTGGTTCTGGTGTCCCAGAGGTGCAGAAACATGAATGTAAAGCATTTAGAGATGGGAAAAAGAATATCTGTTTTAAAAAGAACTCTTTATGGAACTTGGGTTGCAAGTCTTTGCACATAGCTATGGATCTGTGGAGAGCCAGGGAAGGCTTCTGTCTTCCCAGGTAAAGCCATGGCTCCTCCTTTTCTGGCTGAAGTCTGTAGAAAGTGCTTTTTTCTTTTTTTCTCTCAGGATCTTTGAGATATTTGCTATGAGTGGAGTTCTACAGAAAGGGCCACTTGCTCATCCTCTCTGGCTTCCATAGGTAGCCACTCATGACACTTGCAAAAGGGCTTCTGGGAAAAATAATTGGGTGTAGTGGGGAGTGTGAGAGACAATCTGTCTTTGGACAAGCTGTGGGAGGGTGAGGAGATCTGTGGATGTGGCCACTCTTGGCTAGAAATGCTTTACTCTAGGCCTCACTCCCCCTCATATATTTTTTTTAATTTAAAAATATTTTTCACTTTCTTGTTGTTGTTAAAAGGAACAAATAGCGAAGGATTTGCTTTCAGGGGAAGAAGAGGAGGAGACACAGTCTTCAGCTGACGATCTGACTCCATCCGTCACGTCCCATGATGCGTCGGACTTATTCCCAAACCAGCCTGGCTGTAGGTGTCATAGTTCCTAAGTAGTCACTCTTCACTTACATGTGATGTTCAGGAAATGCAGGGGAGGGCAAGAATGGTTTTCTTTATTTTGTCAGTTTCCTGACAACAGATTTTCCACTTCCCTTCTGGAGACTGTCCATAAATCTGCATGGCAGTGGTGTTACTGGGCATTGGTTAGGACAGGATGGAGTAAGATGAGCAGTGGCATGAGGGGAGAATTGTCTTTAGCTGTAACTCAGAACACTGAGAAAGTGGGAATTGTTTTGCTACCTGCTGTAGTTACAGTGTGAAAGACCAGCACCTCCTCTGACACTGCTACAAGTAAATAAATTCAGTAGCACTAGTGGAGTGATACATTGTGGCAGTTCCTAAATGTTGGGCTATGTGGGAAGCCAAAGCGGGTGACAGGGACTCAGCAGGAAGTGATCTTATTCCTTCTGCTATCCTGGAAAATGAAAGGGTTTGAGTTCCCCAGGTTGGCCATCACCACCCAAGTGACAAGTGTACAAATTCTTTTATTTAAAGTGAGAAAATTAAAATACAGGTAAGTTGTCACTGCAGACCATGCTGAAAGGAACATCAAGACAGGGAAGGAGAGGGAACATAGAGCAACAGAAAAAAAAATTCATAACTACAGATCTTTTCCTCTCCCACAAAGCAAACAACTTCCTTGCTGATGAAGACAAAGAGCCCTGTTCATCTCCATGTGCTTCCTCCATGGCTGAGGATTCAGAGGTGGATTCCATCCCATCCAACGAGTGTAAGAAGGTAAATGACCTGAGCATATTGGGAAGGGGAGCTCGTACAGTACTCCTGAGTTTCAAGAAACTTGGCACCAAAGCACTGTAATGTTTCCCCAGTCTGTTGCTCTGTGCCTTGCATTTTGTGGATGGCAGTGGCAGATGTGGGTTACAAGAGGGGTTTTTAATACAATCTTGACATTATCTTCTTCAGGTATGGGAAATCTGTTGTGCCTTGGTAAATTAAATCTGCAGCACAGCCCTATAAAGGTGAAATGCTATGCAATATTCCCAGCAGGATTTACTGAGAGGAAACCATCTTATTAAAGAGAGGAGCAGGCTCCCAAATTCATCCTGGCTGTGAAGGCTGCAGGAGAGCTTTTGTGTTAAAAAGCTTTATCTCCAGCCTTAGCTGCTTGCCACAGATCTTTAACATTAAAACTATGTAAATGCCAAAGGTCACCACCGTATGATCTGGTTGGTAGTAAATCTTCTTAATTACTCTGTAAAATAGCCAGGGTTCACTAGAAATAATAGTGATGGCAGGGGCTACCAGTAAATACATCAGCCTCGTGGTGGTACAGTCCCTAAATCACGAAGTACAGTCTGCGCAGAACATTTTCCGTTTCAGTTTACCCACCTCTCTGTGGTGGTATTTCAGGAGATCATGGTTGGACCTCAGTACCAGGCCACTGTTCCCATCCTCCGCTTAAACAGGCACAGGCAAAAAGGTAAGGCAGCCTGCTCTTTGTGCCTTGTTTGCGTGTAGGGCTGCTGGGTGTAGGGCTGCTGGTCGGGGCGTTTGGTGGGCCCTGGATCACCAGTCCTGTATCTCCAGACTTGGCGCCTCTCAGTGCTGACCCAAATTTACAGCTACATCTGAGCTGGCTTAAATGAGCCTGATTGAATAGGGCTGGGAATACAGGTACAGAAGTGATGAAGCTCAGTGAGAACTGGATTGGTGTGACAGGTTTGGAGGAGGGGGTCTCAGCTGTAGCCAAAGGGAAGGTATACCCTTCTGGAAGTACTCAAATTTATTCTCTCTGACATCTTCCTTAAGTAGCCCGAGTTACTGTCATTCAGTGCTGGAGCTGATTTGTTTCTTATTTGGTGGGATATCTGCAGAGTAGACAGAGGTGCCTTGATTTGCAGATTGTGCCCAATAATGAGTGTAGTACAAGTGCCAGCTTCTTGCTGAACAAGAAAGCTAAAGAGGTCTTTAGTTGCCAGGATTAATTAATGACAGCAACAATCTTTGAGAACATAGTAACAAAAACTTTGTCAGCCAACCATTCTGAAGCAATGGAAGCGAACTGAGCCTGTTCTGAGGGCCCTAAAAGGGGTGTAAAGAGCTTATCTACCTCCAAAATCAGGAGGAAAAATGCAGTGCCTTGACAGATGGTTGTCATCTCTAGTGCTGGATTGGAGTACCAAGCAAAGGTTTCCTCCCTCTTCTGTCTCCCCCATGCATGTCCATGCAGACCATTTCTCAAAAGCAGCAGAATTCTCTGTTTGATTATCTTATTTCAGTGCTTTTTCTGTTAGCCTATGAGAATGAAGATCAGCTGCTTTGGGACCCAAACATCCTCCCCGAGAGAGAGGTTGAAGAGTTCTTGTACCGCGCTGTGAAGCGGCAGTGGGACGAGCTGTCCAGCAGCAGTCTGCCAGAGGGCGAGGTGGTGAAGGACAACGAACAGGTGAGCTCAGTGGCTCCTGCAGCCCATGCAGACGCAAGTGGCACTTGCCTGACAGTGCCACATTCCCTACAGAGGTCAGAATGAGGTCTAATTCTAGTGATCCCCTGCTCCAGCCTCACAGATAAGTGAGGGTGTACTTCCCAGCTGCAGTCTGAGGAGGTCAGTCACCCTCCCACTGGGAAGACTAGAAAAGCCAGCAGATCAACCATATCAGAGCAGCTGTGTTTCCTCTAAGTTAACCTGGTTAGATTCTGGAAGTGAGTCTCCAGAAACACAAAGGCACACCTGTAATCTGCAGAGCTGCTGGTGGAACTGCATCTGTCCAGTCCCAGGGTTTGTAATCCAGTGCCTTAAAACGTGGAATAATCTCTGTTGATGGTCAAGCAGGGGTTAGCAGCAAGGTGGTTCCTGGGAACTATAACTTTTATGAGACAAACTTTTATGAGTCTTGAGCAGGCTGGTTCGTGGTATGTTGCTCAGGTACATGCTATGAGTGATTACCTTCTGTTTCCTAGGCTTTGTACGAGCTGGTGAAATGCAACTTCAATGCAGAAGAGGCACTACGGAGGTTACGGTTCAACGTGAAGGTTATCAGAGGTGAGAACCCCCTTTACTTACATTCTACCCCAAACATCATTGCACTTGCAACTCTTTCTAGATTCTGTACACCTCCAATTCCTCTTTCTTTCTGCTATAGATGAGCTTTGTGCCTGGAGTGAGGAAGAATGTAGAAATTTTGAACATGGCTTTAGGGTCCACGGGAAAAACTTTCACCTTATCCAAGCAAACAAGGTAAGGCTGCTCCCCCCAGCTTCTGCTGAGAGCAGGGGAAGGAGGCAGGTGCTTTGGCACCAGAGGTGTGCTTTGGGCCTCGGCTGATGCAGGGAGTTCAGGATTGCCGAGTTCCAATCCCAGGCTTTGTGTTGACTCATGCCAGCAGGTGATGGGCTGTTCACTGCCCTGCTCTGCCTTATTTTCCAGGTGGGAGAAGTCAGACACACCACTGACCTGCATGAGTGATGTCAGTTAATTACTGATTAGCCCTTTCTGGAGTCTCAAAAGTTCTTTCCAAACTCTCAGCCCTTGCAGTACTTCTGTGAATGAGTGAGTTGAGCATGTGGATGTTTTGTAAAGTCCCCTGGGGTCCTCTAGAATGGCAGATGCTGTTGTAGGGAGAGCTGGGCCACGGGACATGCTGCTGTGCTGGGAGTTGGCAGAACCAGAGAGTCCAGTTCTACCACTGGTTAATTGTGGGCATGTTGATGCTGGCCAGTGAAAATGGATGCAGGTTTGCTCTCTCTGCTAAGTGTGCTGCTGCTGGAAGTGCAGGGAAGTCCTGCACGAGTGTACGTGTCTGGCCCACACGGGTCTGTGAGAACAGCTGTGCGCTGTGGGAAGTTCTTTCTCTGGCCGATCGCCACCTTGGAAATCTCAGTACGTGCTTCTGTTCTGCAGCATAGATGTGTCCATAGCAATATAAATTTCTGTAATGCACTTAATTTTCTGTGCTGGTTAAATGGGAAAATAGTTCCTGCTCCAGGAGATACGCCTCGACGCGTGGTGTTCTGACTGGGATGTTTCTCCTCAGGTCCGCACCCGGTCAGTGGGCGAGTGTGTGGAGTATTACTATATGTGGAAAAAATCAGAGCGCTATGACTACTTCACTCAGCAGACTCGTTTAGGAAGGAAGAAGTACGTCCTCCACCCTGGAGCCACGTGCGTGAAATATTCTCACACTAAAATTAGTAATATTAACCTCCCAGTGAAGATTCCTGCTGCAAAGCACCTCCGCTTAATAGACTGCGCCTTCTTCTCTAGAAGGTTTCTTGGGTGGGAGGATGGAGGGATGCACGGGATGTTCTCAGAACACAAACACTGTTGGTGTGGGGAGGGAAAATAAAGAACTCTTTGCTTGGATGTATACTTTCTTGTGTTAAAAATAGTTTTGTTTCAGACAAATGCATCCACAAAAGTTAAGGCTGGGGTCAGGGGTTCACAGCTGATTTCAAGGAAAGAACTCAGTTTGATGAGGTTTTGGGAAGGGAGCTTTCTAAATTCAAAACCACTATTTCTGATGGTTTGGAACCTGAATTAATTTCCCTGCTGTCACCCTTTGAGGCAAATTCTTCCCTTTGAAATGTATGCTAATTACAGAAGATACTTTTCAAAATACATCTTTTCAAAAAGGTTGAAAGTGAAATGTCTTAAAAGGTCAAAATGAAATATTGAAGCTGAATCAATTAAAAACATTAGATGAAGGCTTAGATTTTCTTTAATTCTGATGCAAGAGAGGAAAATACTTGAAATCTTAAATTCTTCCATGGTAGGAAAATATGTTCTCATCACTTGCTGTTTGCTGACACACTAAGGACCCACTGCAGTCATTCCATGAAACTGGGTGTTCCTGGGCATTTGACCATTTATTTCCCTTTGGAAAAACTGGGAGCAGAGCTCTTTAGGAAACTGGAAAGCCTGTCCTGATTTATCATGGGCTGGTCTTGGCCATGCTGCCATCACCTCCTCAAGGCAGAGTCTAAACTGGACTCTGCAGACCAAGAAGGGATGGACATTCATTCTAGTGATGTCTCTACAGTCCTGTTGCTTTATTTGTTGTTAGGTTTTAATCCCAGTCACCCTTTTTCCTGCCTGCACCTCTCTGCTTAGAAGGTGGTGGCAAGGCTCTCTCTCTTTCCCCACAGGGATTTCACTGACAATGACCTGGATGGGGTTGAAGTAGAAAACACCAGTCGTTCCCGGAGCTCCCCACCAATTCCCTCTGCAACTGGCTGTCTGAATGCTCACTTTGGTCAAGATCAGATAGCAATAGAGAGCACAGGTAACTTCCTTTTGTTCTGTCTGCCATGGGGATTACTTGTCTCCCACACTCAATGGCACAGCCCCTCCTTTGCCTTTCTCCTGCTGCCATTATCCTGTTGTTGCTCTTCTCCCTACACCTTGCTGGTGTGCTCACCTTGCCCCCTGTTAAATACCAGCCCTGTGCAGGTTTTGGTGTGAGCAGAAGAGTCTTGTCTGTCTCTACATTGACCAGGGGTGACTGTAAAACAGTTGTTCCCGTGTTGGGCTCAGAGGGGTGGCCTATGTCATTCCCAAAGCAAAAGTATTATGCACTAACTTTGGGCATGTGAGTGAGGTGCTTCCAGTGCACTGACACAGGTAGCTCCTCCAGAGACTGGGCTAAGGCCCCAGAAGTCAGGCTGTATGTGCAAGCTGCTTTCAGACAGAGCTGGCTGTGAGAAGACTCACAGGGAACCCAACATGGATTCATTCCCTCACTGTCCTACTGCAGATGAAGGCTTTGTGTGGGCAGCTCCCAGGAGTTGTTGGCATGAGGGGATAGGATTTAGGATTTGGCTTATCTTGGAATGTGTCTGTGAGGTTTCCTTTAATTTCCATAGAAACACTGATGGCCTCCCATCTGCTGTCAGCATCTTGCCTTTCTTTGGTACATGCTGGCAGGGATCTTGGTTGCTATAATAAAGAAACATTTGTGACATCAAACAAATACTATTGTGATTAGGTGGGGTTGACCCGGGTGTTTGTGCTTTATGGACTCATTGTAGCTTTCTTTCCCTTGCTGTGTCCTCTTTCCTCCTCTGTGTGTGCAGAGCCCCTGAGCGTGGAGAGCACAGCCTGCAGCCTGGGCAGCATCAGCGAGTCAGGGCAGGGCTACGAGTGCAGCACCCCCTCAGAGACGAATTGTTCCTTTGACCCCACGGAGGAGACATCCTCAGGCGCTGTCTCAGTGTCCTGCCAACGACACACTGTCCCCCACTCCGAGCCGGAGCTCTTTGCTTTGCCGCCGGCAGGACCAGGACTGTCAGAGAAGCAGGAGACGTTGCAGAGCTCTGGTGAGACGATAACTATGGACTTCACTCTCCCTGCAGACATTAACGAGGGGTTGCCTTTAATTGCTGGCCCAGTGAATTTGGACAGAGACCCAGAGGCAGTGGTGGCCCCTGCGCAAGTGTCCTTATCGGTCACAGATTTTGGTCTCATTGGCATCGGAGATGTAAATAGCTTCCTGACTGCTCATCAGGCTTGCCCGGCACCTGTGGCTCAGTCAGAGCCTCTGTCACAATGAGAGTCTCCAGTCACAAATTTGTCACAGACCCAGCAAGAACTTTGACCTGACTGAGGGAAATCCTGGAACTTCCACTGTCCTGTAGGGACAGTTTGGAGCTGTTGGTCAGAATCCGTCTTTCCATCCTCCTTGATCCAAGGCTACAGTGAAACCAAACATCTTTCTGCTCCAGTGTATCCTGACACAATCACACAAAGTGGTGACTGGCTTTCCTGAGGGGGGAGGTCCATCACCCCCTCTTCCGTTGACCATGTGTCACCCCAGGTGACGCCAGGCTGCTCAGAAAGTCCCTGCCTCAGGACAGGGGAAGTGTCCCTTGTCCCCAGTGGGACAGTCTGAGGGCAGAGATGCTTTGAGAACAGGACTGTGTCTCTGTCATGTTGAGGATGCAGTTTAGGGGTCCAAGAGCTTAGGAGGTCTGCAGGAAGCACAGCCTGCCCAGGCCGCCGGGCAGTTCACTGCAGAGATGGGCATGGCAATGCCAAGGGAAGCTGAGGAGTGTCTTGGCCCTTCTCCCACAGGCAGTGTGTTGCAGTAGGAGTCACTTACTGCAGTTTTCTCCCGACAGCTATGGATCATGACAGGCAGAAACACTGCTGCTTCCAGCTTCAGGCAGCTGTGTGTTCCTGGCACCCACTCTCCACCAACTGCAGGTGGGTCTGGTCCAACCCTTGGGCTGAAGTGTCAGGTCTTGGAAAGGGATGCTGTGTGCTGCAGCAGCATTGTGTGCACTTGAGTCCTTCTCACCTTTCTATGCAGTGCTGGCCCAGGGAAAACTTCTATGGGCAGAAATATTAGTTCTAGAGCCACAGAGTGATGCTGGCCCAGAGCACTGTGGTGCTGCCACTTCTGCTGCTGGCGGGGAATGACCTGATGCTCACCTATTCACAGTGCAAGAGGGTAAAACGCAAATGAAAATTTCTGTAACTTCCCAGTTTGTTCCAACAATTTGTCAGCAGAGGGAGGAGGTTGCTTAGCTCCCAGAGTGCAAAGCCTGGGACACTGGTGCTAGCTCAGTCCCAGGCAGGGGAGCGCACCAACGCTGGGCATCCCTGCCCCTCCCTCACAAAACAGACTTTTCAGAGAGGAAAGTGTGTCTTTGCTGCCATGCTCAGGGAGGTGACAGGTAGCCTTGTCTGGTAGCGAGGTACTGCCTGCCGTGCAGAGCCACGGGGGCCTGTCCATGGGTGTGCTGGGGTCCAGAGCTGCTTAGCTTCCCACGTGTTCAAGGTCTGGTGTTTGCCACTGGCTTAAATCCAACGTGTTCTCATTTCCCTTTTTCCCTGCAGAGTATGCTTTCTGCTCACCTGCTGAGCAAGGCCCTCATGCAGATGGTCCCTTCCTCCAGCCATGTTCTGCAGTTAGGGGGGGGCTTGGATTGAGGGGTTTTGCTTGCTTTGGTAGAGGCCTTGGGGCTGTGACTGTGCACTTGGCTCTGCTGCCAGTGGATTTGGCAGGTACCTAAACCCTCAAGCCTGCATCCTCCTTTTACCTGACCCTGGGAAGTTGTGCTCAGCCCCGCAGCCGGAGCACAGAGGCAGTATGAAGCAGCCTCACGGGATGGTAGGATTAGACCTTGTCTCATCTAAGCCCCAGATCTGTTCTGTGTGCATTAGCAGGGGTTTGCTTTGGTCCCCAGCACTCTGCTGGGAGGTGCTGAGCCTCAGGCACAAGCTGCTGCCTTCACCTGGCCAAATGTGGTTGGGGGAGGCCTCCCCTCCAGCTGCTCCCAGTGCCCGCTCCATAGTGGAACTGCCCAGGCTGTGATTCCCCTTTTCTGGGGATGAGAGGAATCTCCTTGGCTGAAGAGAGAAGAAGAGGCAGGGTGAGAGTATGGGTAGCCCTCCCAGGGAGGGCCAGGCCTTGGCATCTCCTCCATCAGTTGAGAACATTCTTAGTTTTCCTGAAACCATTTTTTCTTTTGGTTTGTTTCAAGCCCTAATGAAAGGAGATGGGAGCTGAGGAAGGCAGAAATCTCTTTATGTCTTTCAGTGTTGTTTACAGATTTGCATGGGGTCTTTCAACACGAGTGTGGGCTTTTTCCACATAACTTTGAGGCAGAGGGGTGGAAAAGGCTGGGACAGGGAAGGGGGAGTCACTGGGGGAGGAGGTTTGGTTTTTGTTGGGGTTTTCTTTTTCCGTCTTATAAAGCACATTCACTTTGAGCCGCTCCCAATGCTGGACTCTTCTCCCTTGCCCCCCAGCCCTACACTGTGAAGTGACACTGCCTTGAAGACCCCTCGCCGTTATTTATTTAATTAAAAACCTAATTTGAAAGTGAGTAAGAAGCCTGTCTTCTTTTTGGAGACCAAGATGCAACAGTTCCAGGTGTCATGATGGCAGAAGCAAGAAAAGGGGTCTCTGCCTCCACTGTCTGATCCTGTCCTGCCCTGCAGGCAGGGCGGGATGCCCTGTGCCAGAGATGCCATCACAGCCTAGAAGGACACCCAGCGTCCCTGGTTGAGTTTTGCCCCCTGGTGCTGTAGGTAGACGGAGCTGTTTGTTGCTCTTACAGGTGTCCCAAGTTCTCTGAACCCATCAGCCTGTGGCAGGCCTGTGGTGGTGGGAGGCAGGAGTCCATCCATGTCTCACCGCTTCAGCCAGGAAAAGCATCCTGGGGGTTCCTGCTGCAACTGCATTGTGTTTCCCCACCACAAAGACCCACTGTTCTATCAAAAACTCTTTTAAATTCTCTTCTCCTGCTTATGCCTGGCTCTGGCCTTCTGTCCCAGAGCCTTGAGGGGCTCTGGCCATGCAGCCCCCTGGCTCTCCCCTGCAGAGTTAGGTATGAGGTCGGACACAGCAGGACGGGAGTGGGTTTCCTACTTCCTCTGAGGCCCCGAGGTGCAGCAGGAAGGATGAGTGTGCTTAAAACCCTCGTGTGAGACCGTGGTCACCTCGTTGAATCCTTCGAAATGAAATGCTGTTTTCGGCCCTGTGTGACCCGAGCAATGTTTCCGAGGCTGTGAGAGCCGCAGGGCCGGAGACCCCGGGCTCTGCAGCCCCACTAGGCCCCGGGGGAGGGTCTCGGGCGGGCTCTGCAGCCGCAGCGCTCGGACGGCAGAGGGAGCCAGAGCCCCGCGCCCGGCTCCCCTCCGCTCCCCCTGGTATCCGCGGTCGGGGCAGCCGGGACCCCCCCATCCCGCCGGGGTCGCCGCTTTCCGCCCCTATGACACCCCCGAGCGCGCGGTTGGGCCGTTCCCGGGAGGCTCCTGTCGCCCTGGCACCGCCCGGCAGCCACGGGCCCGGGTGGGGCAAAGTCCTGCAGTGCCCGCGATGCTGCCGTGTTGCGCTCCCCCTGCTCGTTCCAGCGCAGGGTCGGGTGCCTGCAGCGGGGGTCCGTGCCCTGTCCTCGGAGCCCCACACTGCCACATCTGTGTTCCCACAGCAGCCCAGCCCGGAGCCTTCCCACGGCAGCCACGAGGGCGGCTCAGCAGGACCGCTGAGGGTTGCAATGAGAAGGGGGGTTTATCAGTGGTGAGACAGACTATGCTAATGCTCACATCTCCTCCATGACACAGCCTGGGCGTCCCACGGATTCGAGCCACCCTCCCTCCTGCAGCATCTCCCCAGCTCTCCTGTCTCAGGGCTCTCACCTGCTTGGTTAGGGTCTGCAGGCAGCATGTGTGTGGCAAGTCCTGCCCCAGTGCTGTGCCAGGGCCCTCATGACACTGACAAGCAGGAGGGAGCTGCACCAGGGCACATCAGGATCGATTCGAGCAGAGGAAAGCTGGCCTGTGGTTCTGCCCCTCTCCTTAAATCCCAGGGCAGCCCCAGAGTGTTTCCAGCTCTGACAGCTTCCCGCAGTCTTGACATTCTCCACAGGCCACTCAACGCTGCACTTCAATCATCCAGCCCTGCAGCTATCATTTGGGTGGTTTCTGTATTATTTACGTTTCCTTCCATTCCTAACCAGGCATCGGGCCTGGAACAGCCAGGATGCGACTGTCCCTGCTCCCACCAGGGAATTGCTACGGGACCCGTTGCTCCAACCTTCACTCCTGTCCCTCCTCTGGGTTCCACCGGCTCAGCATGTCTCCAGCCCCAAAGGGCAGCACCAGAAACCTGTCCCACTCCCAGGACGTCTGAGGCTCAGGAAACACAGCCCCACATCTCAGCGGGGAAATCATAGCTCCTGTCTCATCCTATGTGCTCCCACCGGCCTCTCTGCTGCGTCCACAGGCTCCTGGGAGCCCCTACTTCCCCTCAACAACCACTCTTGACACGGAGCCAGCCCCACATCTGCTCTGCACAAGCCCCCACCACCCTTGCTGGTGCAGCCAGAACGTTTCTGGGGCCACGTTCTTCCATTTTTGGATTTTCCTTTTTTCCCCATTTTTTTCCCCTCAGGACATAGGCCCGAGGCGGGTGGGGCACAGGCGGCTCCCAAAGCGGCCTCTCTCTTCCTTCTCCCCTTGACGCAGCAACGGGAGGCAGCCGAGCCAAGGCGGGGAGACCAGACAGGCGGGGCGGGCACCGGGGGACTCGAGAGGGCCGGAGCCGAGGACGCCGGAGCGGGGCCCGAGGAGGCGGAGGGGGGCGAGGAGAGGCTGGGTCCAAAGGAGGTCCCACCGCGCCCCACACCTGCCTCGGTCCCGGCCCGGGCGCTCCTGCCCCGCCCCGGCCCCGGGCGGAGGCGCCGGCTGCCGCCCCGCCCCGCCAGCCCGGACTTTACCTCCCGGCCGGCCCGCGTCGTTCCGGGCCATGTGAGCCGCGGGGCCGGGCCGCGGGGCCTCACCGGCTACGGGATGGAGCGCAGGAAGGTCTTCGTGGCGCTCGACGTACTCTGCCTGGCGGTCGGTGAGGGCTCGGTACCGGTACTCCCGCCGTGGGCGACTGCGGAGCGTCACCGCGTCCCGCCCGTGCCGTCGCTGGGGTCGCTCCGCGGGCTGGGGTCAGATTCGCGGAAGGTACAGGGGGTCCGGGGTCCCGCCGCGCCTCCGCCCGCTCCGGCCCGTGGCCGGTGCCGCCGGTCCGGGGGCAAGGCGGGAGGCACCTGCCCGGCCGCTGTCCCGGGATTCCGGGCCTCCTCCAGAAGCCACAGGCGGTGCGGGCGGGCGCGGCGGGGCCGGGCGAGCGCCGGCTCCTGCCCCAGCGCTACCGGGCTTCGTCGGGAGTCTCGGTTCCCGGGGCGACCCCGTTGGCCGAGCGCTCCCCCGGGGGCTACGGTCCGTCCCAGGCCGGGAGACAGCAGCGGAGTCCCGCCGCTCGGGCGGCACCGGGACGCTTCCTCCGCCGCCGCCGCCGCCCTGGCCGCCTGCCCGCCGCCGAGCCCTGCGCTCCACGGGCGGACGGAGCGGGGCCGGGGCTCCGCAGCCCCGGACGGGCGGGTTCGGGGGGCCTCTTCCAGGACGTCCCCCACCGCCCGGTGCGGGCAAATGCTCGTTTCTGAAACTTCAGGGAAGCACTGAATTAAGACGAACTAAAAATAAAGGCCCGGAGCTTCCCGGGCTGCGGGCCCCGGAGCGGAGGGGCCCGAGTCCCGATGCTGCTCGAGGCGCGTTTCCCTCCTGTGGGCCGGTGCTTTCTATTTTTAGGGGAGCTTTTTTTGGAGGATGAAATTTTCCAGAAAGAAAATTGGTGTCTAATTTGAGCTGAAAATGGACGTCTGAGGTGTGCGGGGAGGCGGCGGCGGGGCCGGGAGGGACCGGCGCTGGTTCCCGGCAGCGCGGCGGGGGCGGCGGGGCAGCTCCCTGGTGCTTCATCGCCGTACTCCCCGCTCTCTCGGTGAGCGCAGGAGGCGGCGGGACCCCCGGAGCGGGAGTGAGGAGACGGGGGCGGGCGGGGACAAAGGTGCGGGTTCCCGGGAGACGGAGGAACAGGGGAGGCGGAAACCGCTGGGAAAGGCGGAACAGGGAGAGGAGACTGGCCTAAGGTGGCCTGCGGGGCCGAGGGGTCGCTTCCCGGGGAGAGCACCCTGGGACCCGGGGTAGGGGCGCCCGGCCCGTCTTTGACTGTTTCTGGGCAGGGTTGGGGCAGAGCCCCTTCCAGCGAGGGCCTGGCACGACTACTGCGTGGGGCAGAGACCTGTAAAGTCCTCTGGATCTCTGGGGATGGTTCCTTCCTGGGTGAGCTCTTAGCTGCCAATGGCCGGGGTTGCAGCACACTGGGTGGAAAAGCCTCCTTTCCCAAACTGACATAGCCAGCACAGCATCTCTCAAGAGCCCCAAGGAGGCAGGGGAGTGAAGAGGCTGGTAGGAGCAAGGGCTGTGGGAAGGTGAGAGGGACAAACCAAGCACTTTGGAGTCCCACTGTGCTTGGGCTGGATCACCCACCAGCATCGCCCAGCACCAGCTCTCCTGGAGCTGCTGTGAGGGTTCTGCTGGGACCATCTGGGGGCCCTTTGCTGCTGTAAAACAGTTTTGCAAGATGCCTGTGCTCATTAAGTTTAATGAGGTCTGTCTTCCTAAGCTGAAAGACTCTGGGGAGCATGAGGAAAAGGCACAAGATCAAGCCTTGCCATAGCTGTGCCTGGGGAGGAGTGGGACAGCCATGGGGGCTCTGCAGGTGCCCAGTTGTGGCCGTCTCATGTGGTATCTGGGTGCTGCAGGCATCTGCAAACTCTTGATAGGGCCCTATCGGTGTTGGGACCAGTACGTTGGCGGGTTTAAGTCCTCCTGCTCAGGGTACAGGTGGCTCAGGACTTCATCCCTGGAGGGGATTCCTCCCCGGCATCAGGGAGCAGAGCCCGGGGACAAGGGATTGGGAGACTGCACAGTGCTGCATGCCAGTGCGTATGCTAGTATGAAGCCTGCTGGCTGGTGTCCCCAGTCCTCACCTCTCTCTGCCTTGCAGCATCTCTGCCCTTCATCATCCTGACACTGGTGAACTCCCCATACAAGAGAGGCTTCTACTGCAGCGATGACTCCATCCGCTACCCCTACAAGGCAGACACCATCACCCACGGTCTCATGGCTGGGGTCACGATCACCTGCACTGTTGTCATTGTAAGGATGTGCCACCCCCTTCTCTCCAGGGCAGGGACATCCTGACGTTGCATGTGGAAGTTGGGGCCCAGCACAGCCACCTCCAGAGCCCTGGCAGGGCAACAGGACCCTCAGCTTAAGCGCTGCTCTGCAAGACCCACATCCTGTGGAGGTGGTTCCCTGCAGGGACAGGGAGAGGGTCCATGAGCTCCTGTGGCAGGCAGATGCCAGGGGCTCCTCTGCCACAGAGCCAAGAGCCTCCTGCAGCCCTGGTTCTGGGGACATATTCAATAGTTCTCAAACCTCACCCCTTGCCCCCTGGTCTCTGCAGATCTCATTGGGGGAGGCATACCTGGTCTACACTGAGCGCCTCTACTCCAAGTCAGAGTTCAACAACTACCTGGCTGCCCTCTACAAGGTGGTGGGGACCTTTCTCTTTGGGGGGGCCATCAGCCAGTCCCTGACTGATCTGGCCAAATACATGATCGGCCGTCTCCGGCCAAACTTCCTGGCTGTCTGCAATCCTGACTGGTCCAAGGTGAACTGCTCCATCTATGTGCAGCTGGAGAATGTCTGCCAGGGAGAGAGCAGGAACATCACCGAGTCCAGGTGAGCTGTCGGGCCACAGGACATGTCTCCTCCCTCTGCCAAGCAGTGCTGGGCTCCTAGTGGCAGCCCCAGATGGGTATTGATGCTCTCCTGATGCAGGGCAGAGCCTGTGGAGTGGCTAGAAGGCTTGTGGGGGCTGGCTAAGGGCTTGTTGTCATGACCTGACTCATTCCTTTTGCCCCACAGGTTGTCCTTCTACTCGGGACACTCCTCGTTTGGGATGTACTGCATGATGTTCTTGGCGGTAAGTGCTGTGCCACCGGAAGGCAGCCAGCCCTCCCAGGTCCCATGCCCCAAGCATCCCATCATCAGGCTAGTTGGTGCCCCCTGATCTGGGTGATTGCTTCCCTCTTTGCTGCCCAGCTCTACGTGCAAGCCCGGCTGGTGGGAAAGTGGGCCCGGCTGCTGCGTCCCACCATCCAGTTCTTCCTCATCACCTTCGCCATCTACGTGGGCTACACCAGGGTGTCTGACTACAAGCACCACTGGAGCGACGTGCTGGTGGGGCTGCTCCAAGGGGCTCTCATTGCCGTCCTCATCGTGAGTGTCCCCTGTGCAACCTGCTGCTTGGCTGGGTTCCTGCTCAGCCTGACAGAGGGGTCCCCAAACCTTCCTGTTGATCTTTTTCAGGTCCGCTATGTCTCTGACTTCTTCAAGCACCGTCCCCCACGGCAGTGTGAGGAGAAGGACCCGGAGCGCAAGCCCAGCCTGCCGCTCACCCTGAGCGATCCCGACCACAATCACTACAGCTACCGCGGTGCCCCGTGAGCTGCACATGGCCTGTGCACACCAGACTGCAGACCTGCCCCTTGCCGTGCTCTGCTCCTGGCTCAGGGATGGGGACTCTGGCTCTAGATTAACTGTTGGCTCCATGGCTCTGGTGCCTCTGGCTGCCACAGGTACCAGCGGGGCAGCCCTGGCTGTTCCCACTCCCACAGTGCCGCAATGCCCAGCTCCCATGCCCATAGTGCTGCTGTGTTTGCCGGTACCTGGTGATGCCAGTGCCCTCCTGTGGGAAGGGGATGTCCTCAACCCCTGTGCATCTGAGTCATGCTCCAAGGCTGCTGTCCCAGCCCTCCACGTGGAGGAAGGGGAGGGAGGGGAGAGTGGCACGTGGGGATGGATTTATTGGGCTGGCAAAGCACACTGAGTGAAGAGCAAACTCCTTGGGAAGTCTGAGTTTGCCTGTGCTGAGTGTGCGTTGTCCCTGTCAAATTATTCAGCCTTCTGAGTACAAATCCTCGCAGGCACAGAGAGAGGAGGACAACTGCTGGGCTAGCTATACATTTTTGGAAAGGATTAAAGCAATCCAGAGCTTTTCTTTGTTCCATTGGTTACCTTTAAGAGCAGTCCTGCCCACCAGCAGCTGGTGCGAGCAATGAGTGCCTGGGCAGGCTCTTTTCTGGCAGTGCCTGATGCTGCAGTCCTGGGTGTGAGGGATGTTTGCCCCCCACCTGCTTCATGCCTGGCTTGGGCAAGGTGTTGCTCTGGCCTTTGTCACTCCTGCAGCTTCAGCTGATGCTTTAGGGTGTGTGGGGGCCCAGGGAGACACTTTCTGTGGTAAAGGAAAATAAATGGGGATGTGGAGCTGAACACGGGAAGGGGGGCAATGGGTATGGAGCAGTCCCATTGCTGACACACAGCTGCCTCCAGCACTGGAGTGCTATGGGTCTCTCTTTAAAATACATGCATTTTCATTATGATGTGTTTTTATAAAAATGTTTTTAAATTAGATCATCCTTAAAGAATGTCTGTGTCGGGCCTATTCTCTTACTCCATAGATGTTCCTGGCATTGGAGGATGAGCTTAAGTGTTCAGGGTTTTCTTTTCCAAGGGAAAGGTGTCTGAAGCCCCTCTTTAGCTGTAGGTTTGCTGGCAGGTGGTGGTGGCTGTCAGGGCCACTAAGCCCCTCTCACACTTGTGCTGTGAAAGGTGGGCTTGGCCAAGGCTGATGGGAGCAGCAGCCCCCCAGGGCAAGGTGCTCCTTGCCCATGCTATGCCTGTGAGGTATTGCATTCAAGGGGGTAGTGCTTCAGCCAGGCAGCCCTTTGAGAGGTAAGAAGAGATGCGGTAAGCAAGTGGCTCCGAGACCCATCCTGGCCAGCTCCATCCTGGCACTGCCTTTGCCCTGACCCAGGAACCCCCTGTGCTTCCCAGAAACATGGCCCTGCTCTGCAAGGGAGGAGGGAAGGTGGGGAAAGGCTCTTGGAAAAAGTGATGCTTTGTGCCTGCAGTTCCTGCAGCCAGAGCTGAGGGAAGGCAGGGAGCCAAGAGCCTTGACACAGCTGCCCCATGTCCCTTCACTGTCCAAGGGATGTGGTGGGAACAGGTGATAGGGCCAGGCTGGGGAGCTGGTGGGCATAGGGCCCTCTGCTGGGAAGCAATAGGGGACACTGGGAAGCAGCACCCTGGAAGCCTCAGGGTCTACCCAGTCCCTTTGGGGTTTGGATGACCAGTCCTGGGGTCGGCTCTTGCCTACCCTTGTTGAGTGCAGCCTGTCTGTCCTGCTGGGAACAGTAGGGAGCCCCATACTGGCTGCATGGTGTTGATGTGCTTGCGCAGTGTAGGCAACTCCAGTCTAGACAAGCCCTAACCAAAAACACCCTCCCTGTGTGGAGGGAACTCCCTTTTCCCAACATGGCTTTTCTGTTTTCCTCCCAGAGCTTTCCTTCCAAAAGTCCTTCCCTGCTCTCCAGCAGGGTCCTTCTCCCATCCCAGCCCCTGGGGCGGTTGTTTAATATCTGATTGTGTAAAACAAAGCTGGAGGAAGTGCCAGGGCAGGGCAGCTCTGCCACAGGGTTTACAAACAAAGCTCTACACAGGCTCAGCAGCTCCTGGAGTTGGGCAGTGAGGTACAGTCCAGGTTTGTGAGCTGCCTGCTTGGTTTGCATTTGGCCTGCTGCAGTGCCCAGCAACTACCCGAGTTCCTGGCACTGCCTCCACAGCTCCTCTGTGCAGTCAGGAACAGGCCTGCTCCCTTCCCTTGAGATCTGATTTCGCCTCTTGGATGCATCTCTGGAAAAACCAGCTGGGCCACAATGCTGCAGTGTGCTGCTCCGAAGGGCAGGGCCAGCTGCTGCGTGTTGGGAGCTTGGTTGCTCCGTCCCCAGGCGGATGAGGCTGCCCGCCTGCTGGGCCCCGCTGTGGGACAGGCTGAGACCTGACCAAATTTGGGGCATGCCAAGCCACACATAACCTGCAGCTGGTGGAAGCTCCTGAGCCATGTCCAGGCACAGCAAGGGGCTGTTAACTGCAGCCTGCTCCAGGTGTGCTTTCTGGCCCCACTCTGCAAGGACAGGGGCAGGGAGCTGCCTGTGCTGGCTCCTCATCTCCA
Organism: Platyrinchus mystaceus; assembly: GCA_035041135.1. NCBI lineage: Eukaryota > Metazoa > Chordata > Aves > Passeriformes > Tyrannidae > Platyrinchus > Platyrinchus mystaceus. Next base: position 2,521,078 of record JAWWLV010000089.1, read on the forward strand.
TGGGTGCCAGCAGGGCCCTGGGGAAGGCAAAACAGGTCCAGTTTCTGCTGTGAAGTCTGGGTTCCCTCCAGCCCTTGCTAGCCCTGGTCATGGCTGAATGCCACTGCACCCTGCCAGTGCTGTTCCAGACCTGGGCTGGACCCCACCACCTCAAGTCCCTTGGTCTGAGCAGTGGGAGGGACAGCTCCCTGTGGGGCTGGTACTGCTCCTGGGAGCTGAGGAGAGAGAAAGCAGCATCCGGAGGTGAGGTTAAGCCCATGTGCCTCTCTTTCTCTGTTCAAGGCTTGAGTTTGTACTTGGCCCCATGGGTCAGAGCTAGTGAGAGCTCTGTGCACCTGCTTGGTGAGTTCCAGGTGGTCCCTCTGGTGTTCAGGGTGAGTTGTGGCCCTGGGCATTGTGACAGCTTGTGACTGGGATGTCCAAACCCCTTTGCAATGGGGTGACTCAGGAGTTGGGGATCCAGTCCTGGTTGTGCTGGGGCAGATTCAGCTGCGGGCTGAAGCCAAGCAGCGTTAGCCTGCGAGGCATGGCTGGGACCTGATGAGACAGCCGTCCTGTTCCCCAGTGTCAGCAGCTCCACACACGAAGTGCTCTGCCAAGATGCCTGCTTTCCAAAATAAGCTGCTTCTGGCAGCACTTGGCCAGGCTCTGGCTTCCAGCCCTGCTACAGAGGGGGCCCGTAGCTGCCTCCCCCAACCTGTGCCTCCTGGCTGCCTCCCACCATGCCACGCAGCATCCTCCCTCCCTTCTCTCTGGCACCTGGCACTCCTGCCGATTCCATGGGCTTCAGTTGCCCTGGCCCCATCCCCAGGTTTCTTCCTGCTCTTTGCTTTTTTCACTGGCTAAGTGGGGCAAGAGACGGGCAAAGGGGCTGAGCTCCTCTGTGCCTGCAGCAGCTTCCAGGAGTGGGCAGTGGCCCTGCCAGGAAGGATGTTATTCATCCCCTAAACATCCCTTTCCCTGGCCAGTGGCCACGGGAGATGCTGTGGCCAGATGTGCCCGCGGCTGAGGGGCCTGAGGTGGCCCCAGCTCAGGGGTGTGCTGGGGGACACCGACGTTATGGCACCCTCGGGTGGGATGTTGGCAGCCCCTGCCCGAGCGCAGCCCACACCACGTAGGCCTCTCCCCCCCCCTCAGCAGGGCGAGTCATGGAGGGGGAGTGGTGCCAGGGCCAGGACCCCCGGAGCTGGCAACTCTGCCCGGCACAGCCCGTGGGGGTTGTGAGGCCCCGCCGGGGTGGGGAGAGCAAGGCCAGTGTCCGGGCTCCCCGAACTGCTTCGGCCCCGGGGACACCGGCTGGGAGTCGGCGCTATCCCGTCCCTCGCCGGGCGGCGGACGCCCGGCCGGGGCGGCAGAGAGCAGCAGGAGCCCGGCGGAGCCGCCGAGCGGAGCCCTGGAGCCACGAGCGGAGGAGCCACCGGCCTCCGCAGCGCCACCGCCCAAGCCCCGGTGTCGCTCACGCCGCCCGGCCCGGCCCCTCCTGCCGGCACACTGCATGAAAGCAGCTGCTCCCTCCAGCCTCGCTTCTTCTCCTTCTTTTGCTCCTTCTCCTGTTCCTGCTCCTCCTCTTCTGATTCCACCAGCGCTGCCTCCCCCACTCCCTTTAATCGACGTTTCCGATGATATATGCCTGGTGCCATGGACTCCTTTGATCTCACTAAGGGAAGAAGGGGGCTAAAGATGAAATTAAGTCACAGCAGGAGGAAAGGCGAAGGGGAAGGCACTCCCGGGGGAGGGTATTATATGTCACCCCCTTCTTATCAGAGCACTAGGCAAGGGCCTATCCTCGTTGGTGCCCGTCCTGGAGCCCGGGCTACCTGAACTTGGCGTTGAGCCAGGGTGCCCATCGGCAGAACAGGCGCAGGGGTAGTACCAACGGAGCCCTCCCTGCCGGGGACTCCTGGCCCCGCTCGAGCTGCGCCGGCATGCGGGAGCTGGCAGCCGAGCCTGGGGAAGCAGCCAGGGGGTATGAACAGCAGTTTGTTTTCTGCTGCTTGCCAGGGTCTATGCAGAGCTATGGCGCTGCCAGGGTTGTGCTCTTGGGAAGCACTTGGCTGCTGAGCCCTGGCCCTGCAGGATGGCTAGCTCTTCCCTACTGGCCCTGGCTCCTGCTCAGGGGCAGGCCTGACCGGCAGTGGTGAGTCAGGTGTTCCTGGGTCCTTTGCTTCTGTGCTCCTGCTATAGTGTTCCTACCAAACCAGAGCTGCACTGCCAGGCCTCCCATGACTGCAGGTCTCTCCTGGTCACAGCAGGAAGCTGTCAGCCTAAGAACTGGCTGCTGGACACGTGATGACCTGCAGGTACAAGAGGGTACAAAGTTTGGCATTGTCAAACCCAAGCCTCTCCCCTCCCTGCTCTGCCTTTGCCAGAATGGACAGTGTGGGCAGCTGGTGCTGATGGATGGTGCTGCCAGAGCTCTGGTACCGGGGATGAGATAGAGTGACTGCCAGTGAGGATGAGAGACATGGCAGTGGCAGGGCAGGGGAGTCTGCCAGCAGCTTCATTTCTTTCCTCATCAGTTCTGGATTAGCACTTCCCTAGCCCTGCTGCCATCGTGCCCTCATGGTGGTGGCCCTGCAGCCAGGGAGGGCAGCCCAGCATCACCTTGAGCACATTGTCCCACCAGGCACAAGCCTGTCACTGGTCCCACACCCCACATACCTGAGATGTCCCTAAGTACAGTGTGTGGGGACTGTGCATGGGGGTTCCCCCGGGGGCAGAGTGGCTCAGCGGGATCCTGACAGGGCCCTCGCTGGGGTCCCTGTTCTCTTCTGCTCCCTTGGCCTGTCTGCCCAGCCAGTCCTTCACATGTCTTGGCTCCCTCAGCCCCATGGGGTGATGTTGGGAAGCTGAAGGGCAGAGGAGACAAGGTTATGAGGCTGGGGAGGGGGTTTGGGGGCAGAGATGGTCCTTCAGTCCAGGTCTAGACTGCCTTTTTTTTTGTTACTTTAATATTTTTCTCTTTTACACTCTTGAGACCTTAACATGACCTTAGCCAAATTATTTCCCCTCCCTTTGAGATTTATGGCCCTCTACCAGAAATGATCTGTTCTGTCTAAGAAAATAGATATCGTGGTGTTATTACATTTTAAAATATAATACAGGCTGGGAGACTGCTCTTCTGCCACTCTCCCCACCAACCCCCTTCCCTTCACGGAGCACAAACCCCACTGGTTGCTGGTGCAGGGCCAACAGTAGGTGCAGTGAGGACAGGGGCATCCCCCACTCCAGAGAGGGGAGGGTCTCCCTCCCTGTCTGCCCTCAGCAGAGCTGGGATAATGGGAGATCTCCCACCTGAGACCACAGCTGCTCTCAGAAAATCCTGGGACTGCCAGGGGATAGACAGGGCAAAATGGGGCAAAACAGGCTGAGACTGAGGGCGTTCCCTCACTTAGTAAAGGCAGCTCATGGCTGGAAAACCCTGCTCCCAGCCCAAGGGACCAGTGTAGGCCCCAGGATCCTGAGCCCTCCGGGCATGCACAGCATGGCCCTTGCACAGTCCTGCTCTATTTCAGTGGGTTTGTTGAGTTTATGATTGTTACTGTTCTTTCATGAGCTGGGGGCGACTTGCTGTCCCGAAGGAGGGGCTCTGGTCCTCCCACTGTGTACCCTGCCAGTGCTGCTGGGAACTGGCATCACTGCTGCTGCTGTGAGGATGAGTCCGTCCCACAGGCCAAACCGCCGCTGCCTTTGGATGGTGATAGGACCGAGGATGAAGCTATGGTGAGGAGGAAAGGACTGGCCTGTTCCTGGATTAAGGTTAAAGAGGGGGAGAGGTGGACAGACACCTCACAGCTGCTGCTTCTCAAATGTTTTATTTCCTGCTCAGTGTAAGCCTGGATTGACCTGCAACAGCAGAAAATGTCGAGCAACCATCGATCTCCCTGAAAGGATAACCATGAGGAACCCCGAGTGGGTTGTATGGATCCTGGCCTGCTGAGTGGACACACAGAGAACTCTGGGAGGATGATGACAGCGCTGGTGGGAGTGCGGGGGCTGGGGTAGGGCTACTGGGAGGGGGCACAGGGGTTTCTTTCCCAATCCAAGTATCTGCCTATCCCAAGGGCGATGGACCCCCGGCGCATCCCCCCACGGGGCTGGGGGTGATGGAAGAGAGCTGGGTGCTGGCAGATTCCTTTGCTGCGGCTGAGGGACAAGACTGGTCCAGAACCCTTTCCCAGGAGCCCTTCCCAGGCCACGCCAATGCTGTCGGGCAGAGGGATGCTGCGGCTTCCCACTGTCACACAGGGAATCACAGGGAATTCCCGGTGGCGGGACCTGCAGCCGGGGGAGGAGTGGGGGTGGTGTCGCGTTCGTTTATTTTCCTAATTAAAAATAACAAAGAGGAGGGAGGGAGGGAAAGGGAGAGGAGGAACACGACGTCTTCTCGTACTCAGTGTTTATCAGCAACAGCCCCGAAGCCGAGCGCTGCTGCCCGGGGGGGCGGGCGCAGAGGCTCCGGTGCAAAGTCCCGGCTCCATGGTGCGGGCAAAGCTGCTGTGGCGAAGCGGGGGTCCCCGCCGCGGGGCTGGGAAGGGGCTGGGCCGTGCCCGGGCCTCTCCGGCCCAACACGGGTTAAACCCCCGCTCCCGCCGCGCCGCCCCCTCAGTGGCTGCTCGGCCTCCCCTGATTGACACCTTCCGCGGCGACTGGCGCAGCTGGCCAATGGGAAGACCGCTCCGCGCGCCCCACGTGGGGGCGGCCGTTCCCGCTGTGCTCCTATTGGCTGGCGGCCGAGGCGATTGGCCTCACGGGCCAGGCCCCACGTGGAGCTGGCGCTCGCGCTCGTTCATTGATCGCGCTCCGCAGAGCGGCGGCCGCGCGGGCGGGGCGGGGCGGGGCGGGGCGGGGCGGGGCGGGGGCTCGGCCCGGCTCGGCCCGGCTCGGCTCGGCTCGGCCCGGCTCGGCTCGGCTCGGCCTGGCTCGGCTCGGCTCGGCTCGGCTCGGCTCGGCTCGGCTCGGCTCGGCTCGGCTCGGCTCGGCTCGGCTCGGCCTGGCTCGGCTCGGCTCGGCTCGGCTCTACTGTGCTCGGCTCTACCGCGCTCGGCTCGGCCCGGCCCGGCCCGCCCCACTACGCTGCAGGGGCGCGCGCCTGGGGCCGGGGCCGGGTCTAGGACCCGCAGCGCGGTGAGTCCCGTCTCGTCCCGTCCCGTCCCGACGGTCCGGTCCAGTCTGGTCTGGATAGGTTTCCGACGGCCGCAGTCCAGCCCCGCTTGGGGCTGGGGCGGTGGCGAGGCCGGTGCCACCCCGCGGCCGTACCTGCGGCGGGCGGCGGCGGGGCCATTGTCTGCGCGGCGCGGGGGGCCGGGGCTGGGCGGGTCCCGCGGCGCCCGGAGGGAGCCCCTGGGCCCCCGGTCCCCGCGGGGATGTGGGACGCGCGGTGCGGGGCTCTCAGGTCGCGGCGGGGCTGCCGAGGGGCCGAGGCCCCGGGGTTTCGCTCTGGTGCGGCTCCCGCTGGGCCCCGTGCCTCCAGGCAGCGCCGAGCAGTGACCCTCGGTTTCTTCCTCAGGGCCTGATTCGGAGCTGGGAGCCGTCTCCAGGCTCCGTCCCGAGCCTGAGGCGGGGCGCGCGCGGCCGGAGGATCCCGGGCCTGTCCGGTGCCAAGGATGTTCCCACAGAACCGGCCCCCGGTGAGCCCGCGCACGGCCTCATCCCTTTGCAGCAGTGCCACCTCGGCCCTTGCAGCTCCCTGCTCGGTGCTGACAGCGTGTGATGCTCGGGAGTGTTGCTGTGGCTCTTCCCAAAGCGCTGAGTCCCAGTGTTGGGAGTTTGGGCTTCGTGAGGTGTTGGGAATGGGATCTGTCAGGGAGTGATGGTCGGACAGTGATGGGTGGGCAGGAAGCTCAGCTGTGTGGCACTCAGGTGAGGACAGGCCACTGGGTCCACGCCATGCTTGGTGCCACCCGTGGTCATTAATCTGCTGATTGAGTGGCCAAACTGATGCTCACAAGGCTCTTCGTGTGTGGCTGTAACCAGTTTCCATTAACTTGTTCTGCCACCTCCTGCACGTGCTGCTCTCCCAAATGTTCTCATGGCCTCTTCCCTGGGTGCAGGAAACCCCTGGGGCGATGCACCAGTCTCACTGGGTACAGCAGTGACCCTGAGGGTCCCATCCTCTGTCTAGGCCCATCTCCAGGCACCCTCTGCTGCTTCGGGAGCTGCTGTCGCTGCCAGTGCCATCCCCAGCACCCCCCAGTCCCTCAAACTGACTTACCCGGAGACCTTGGACCGCATCAAGGAGGAATTCCAGTTTCTGCAGAACCAATACCACAGGTGAGAAGCTGCCAGAGTTCACATGCCAGCAGGGAGGAGCTGAGCGCTTCACTGGTGCTGGGCATCGGGGCAGGCAGCACCGTTTGGTGTGGCTGTGGGCACTGGTCCATCCAGAGGATGGCTGTGCCAACCACCACCTTGGTAGCTTAAAATGACACTCGGGGGGAAACTCAGCCTTTGCCTACCAAAAGCCCCGGATGAGGTGCTGACTTCCAGCACCTGGCTCCTGGGCTGAGCCAGAGCCATCACTTAGCAGACCTGGAGTCCCTCTTATCCCTGAGGCTGCTGTCCAGGATCACCTCCCCTTCCTCACACCATGTGGGGCAGAACAAGGTTTGAAATGCAGCTTGGCTTTGCAGCTCACTTCATTTGGGAAGCAGATGCTGGGGAGGGGGTTAAGAATCCATGCAAATTCTTCCCTGATGCCCAGATCCCTTTGTCCATCTTGTCTTTATCAGCCCCTTCCCACCCTCTTTCAGGTGGTTTTCTTGGCTTATGCTGAGAGATTGGATTGAAGCTGAGAGCAGGAGGCTGAAGCATGTGGTGCACTGGGAGGGCTCATGCTCTGTCCAGCCAAGGAGATCCTATCAGTGGGGGGACCAGGGGGTCGTTCCCTCTCCCTTCCTCTCCTCTTTGTTTTTACAGCTTGAAGTTAGAATGCGAAAAGCTGGCAACAGAAAAAACAGAAATCCAGCGTCATTATGTCATGGTTAGTGAGCTCCACCTGAGTGGAGAAGGGTGGTGTGGGTCCTCTGAACCATCAAAGGTCACACAGCCCTGTGATGCTTTACCTTCCCCTTGCCTTTGGGTTGTGTGGCCAGGTCCTGAGGTCTGATTCCTGTGGCTGTTATTGTCTGGTTTACCCCTAAAACAAGCCATGGTGTTTGATCATGAGTTGCTGCTGCAGCTTGCAGTGGCAGAGCTGTTCCCATTTGGGTTATCTCCGTTCCCACAGGCAGTGAGTGGGAGCCCTGGTAGGACTAGTGTCCATCCTGTGGGCTCCAGCCATGTGCCACAGAGACCTCTGCACCCAGGAGAGGAGCTGGGAATTGTGTTCTTGCCCTCGTCTGGCCACGCCATGGTCGTTTGTGGCCAGGCTGACCTGGCATACTAGTGCTGGAGAGGACTTTCTAGTTATGAGTAACCCTGGTCTCCAGAGCTGTGTTGATGCTGCCTTCTCTCCCTCACAGTACTATGAGATGTCCTATGGCCTGAACATTGAGATGCACAAACAGGTGAGTCTGGGTGGGTCAGGAGTGTTGTCCAGCTCCTTGGTCCTAGCTCCCTGGCCCCACCTTGCTATCTGGGCCCTTCTGGACATCCCTTCCACAGACAGCATGGATGGTTGCTCCCTGCTGTAGCCCAGGGAAGGCTGTGCCTGTGGGAAATGTGTCCCCTTTGAGAGCTTTGTGCTGCTCTGCGTCATGGCCTTGGCTGCCTCCTTAGCTCTCTGCACCTGAGCTGCTGTTCGATCACTTGGTTCAGGGTGCCCTGGCTGGACTGTGATGCTCTTGTTGTGTTGGGCAGAGAACAGTGGTGGAGGACTTGTGCTTGCACGGCTGCTCACACCAGTTGTGAGTGGTTGTGTAGGAACTGTCACAGAGGAGGCTGTCTTCCTCAGGGTGAAGGGGGCTGCAGGGTTATGAGTTCTGGCTTGCCACCTTTGCAGCTGCCAGGTGGCCTGGGGGCAGCTCACCTGGGGACAAGGGCTGAGGAGCGTCATGAGGTGAAAAGGAGTGTGTTGGGGTGTGGGTGCAGAGTGGACTCCCTTGGGGCTCAGGGCTGCACATCCTCCTTCACTGCATCCCCATCACTCCCTTCTGCCTTCCCTCCCTCCCTTCCTCTCTTGTGCTGAGCTCCAGGTCACCAGCTGCTCTGAGAGAGAAGGTTTCATCTCATCTATTTTTAAAGAGGCTGCGGAGGAGCCTGGCGAGGCGTGCTGCTGCTGTGGCCACCTCCCTGCCCGCCCTGCGCCTGCCGATGCCAACTGTTGCACGGGAGCCTGCTCAGGCAGTCAGGGTAGCGGTGCTCCCCCGTCTGTGGCTCAGGGCAGGCTGTTGACCACTCTTGCTAGATTTGTGCCTGCCAGGAGGGTGTTCCTGCTTCTCCTGGGTGCCCTCACTGTGCCAGCATCCCTGCTGAGGAGGTACTGAAGCCACCCTGGCAAGGAATGATGCCAAGGGTCCACCCGGCCCAGTGCCCCTCCCCAGAGGGCTGCAAGCTCCTCTGCTCTGGCTGCTGGTTCTCTCCCAGCCCTCGCAGGCTCGTGTTTTCTATCAGCCCCAGGTGTCGCTGGCCGCCAGCCAGCGAGCTGTCGGCACTTTTAACAAGGGCCTGTAAGTCTGCTCTGACAGCCAGCAGCCATTGTGTGAGAAACGGGAACTGCCAGTGCAGGAGCTGTGGGTTATCGCTGCCGGGGGGTGGGATTGTATTGCCATTTCTCCTCCCCTTCCACCAAATCCAGCACTGCTCACGGGCACAGACAGGTCCTGAGCACTCTTGGCTGTCCCGGAATCCCCAAGAGAGCACTCACCCATGACCGTGGCTGGAAGCTGGGTAGTGAGTAGTGCCATGGTGCCCAGCCCAGCATCCTCAGGGGCTCCTCAGGCGCCCAGCAGTGCTGGCATCAGCAAAGGCCAAGGCATGGGGTTTTGCTCTGAGTTTACTTGGAGGGAAATAGGGCTGGGGGCTGGCTGTGGTGGTGCAGCTCTCCAGGCAGCCACAGGCTTGGCAGGAGAGGATCAAGACAGGAATGAGCAGGAGACATTAATTTTTTATTGTTGCTTTGTTTTTGGCATTGAAGGGGCCTGTAGCTTTTTATAAAACCACCTCCCTGAATCTGCCTGGGCTTGGACTTGCTCACCACAAGCCAGAGAGGAGGTGATGGTGCTGGTGGCTGGGGGGGCTGCAAACAGCGTGATCGTTTTTCATGCTGAGAGCGTTAAAGTGCCAGTAAATTGCACATTAACGAGTGCGAGTGAATTGGAGGCAGCTCTCCCCAAGGAGCTGCTGCCCATCAGTGCATTAGGGAAGAGAATCCATCACTGCTGGCCTCGGGAGACAGCTAAATCTTTCCCAGAACTGCCGGCTGCCAAATCTCCTTGCTCCCCCCTCTTCCTTTCTTTTCTTTCTCTTTTTTCCTCCCTCAGAAGGGGAAGCAAGGGCAGGTGCCAGATTATTTGTATTCTATTCTCTGGGTCTGGCAAGAACAGGTCGGCAGCTGCTCTGGAGGGTGGCACAGGGTGTCCCTGGGTCGGTGTCCCCACACCAGCCAGGAAGTGCTGCAGCCCCTCACCCTGACACTGTGGTCAGGGGTCAGCTCCATCCCTGGCTGTTGTGGCCTTTCACCTTTTGGCCTCCCCCAGGGGCTGATAAGGGGGTCTGGGTTTGACCCGCTCCTCTCAGCCCCATGCTGGCCTGGTAATGTTTTCATCTACCCCACCAGGGTGGGCAGGGAGCTCCTCGGAGCTTGGGACAGCATCTTACCCTGACTCCCATGCTGGGGGCATCCCCTGCCCTTCCAAGAGTGGAGGACACCTGGGTTTAGGGAGGGCTGCAGATCTCTGCCCCCTCTCCAGTCCTGGATGGGGGGTCCCAGCTGTGCATGGGTGTCTCTGCTAGTGCCTCAAGTGGTGTCTCAGCCATCACCTGCTGGTACCAGGGGCAGGGGTCTGTCCCTGCAGCCCCTGGGGCTTCTTCCCAGGGATGTGTCTGTGGGGCCAGGGATGGCTGAATGTCTGTGCTCTCCCCTTGCCCGAGCTGTGCAGTGCGGCGCCAGCAGGAGCCCTGGAAGCTGGCAGTGGGGTGCCCTGGGAGTATGGCACATCATGGCACAATGCCGCTCTCCCTCTCCATGCTGCACTCGCCCTCTGTGCTCTTGATTGCCAGTGGCACTCAAGTGTTGCAGAAAAACAGCAGCTGCAAGGAGAGCACCTCTCCAGGGCTTCCTGTGGGTCGGGAGAGTGGCAGGTAGCGGTCGTGGTGCCGGCAGGAGGCTGCATGGGGGGTGGGGGTGAGTCTGCTGGGGCTTTGGCTGCAGGGCTGGGGGCTTGCTTGGGAGTGGCCTTCAATGGTGTGGGCCATGGGGTTTTATGTCCCTGGCAGAGAGGAGGTGGAAGCCGTCCTCAGGCTCTCAGAGTGGGGATGGAGGATACTGGTTTTTGGAAGGGGTGTTGTAAGAAAGGAGAGTTGTTCTCCAGAAACATCCCCCGGGGTGTTTCTGCTCCTTGGTGCTGAGCAGTAGCCCTTGGGGCTGACTGCCAGTACCCTGAGGCTGCTTGGGTGGCACCTCTGCAGCACCCATGGGGACTGGATTCTCCTGCAGCATTGGGGCCCCTCAGTGTGGGGGTACTCTACCCCTTGCCCTGATGAGCACTGCCTCTCTTCCACTGCCAGACGGAGATCGCCAAGCGGCTCAACGTGATCTGCGCTCAGCTCATCCCGTTCCTGTCTCAGGAGGTGGGTGAGCCCTTGGGCCCCAGTCAGGTGTGCAGAGGTCCTTTGGGGCCCCGGGAGCCCTGGTCTCTGGGCCAGGCTGGGGAGCTGGCTTTTGAATCCGAGAAATCCGGTAAAGAAACTGCTCAGAAGCTTTTGATCTTTTGAGCAGCAAAGGTATTTATTAGACGACATCGAGAGCAAGCGTGGTTTGCACCACGAAAGTCTTGCTTGAAGGTAGTGGTACAAAACAGGGTAATTTATACAGTCTAACTTCTGTGATTACAACATCTTACATACATATTCATATGATTGCAACATCTAATTATACATATTGATAATAGGTGGAGCATAGGCAGAGCTCAGATGGAGCTTGGGGTGGAGCTTTAAGCTTGGAGAGAGCTTTGGGCCTATTCCACCTATTCAAATGTCTACCTTAGCTTACTTTGCCCTAATTTATTACCCCTAAACCCATTGTATAATGTTTCTAACATTCTTCTCTAGTTTAGGCCCACTGAACTGAACAGCACAAAATTTCCTGTAACAGCATAAACAGAGCAAATATGGAGGGGAGAGCTTTAGGGGAGAATTTTCTCAGAGCAAGATGCCTTGGTTAACTCTCTTTAGGCCTTGCTCCCATTTCACTTTGCCCCATTTGCTGAAGAAATGAGCCTGCCCCAGCTCCTCTCTTCTCTCCCTGCAGCACCAGCAGCAAGTGGTCCAGGCTGTGGAGCGTGCGAAGCAGGTGACTATGACCGACCTGAACGTGGCAATCGGGGTACGTCAACCCTCTGCCCATCCTTCCTGCCACTTCTGGGCCTGGGGTGCTGGGCTCCGCAACAATGGCACCTCCTGGGTTCCTACTCTCCCTGGGCTGAAGACTCCTCCTGCCCATGGCACACCAGGCAACTGTGGCCCCTGCCATGAGTGCCTTCTCCCACCCACAGTTGAGTCAGGGGGAGGAGAAGGGCAAACCAGGCTGGTTTGGGAGGCTGCCAGCAGTACTTAGGATGGAGGAGATGCAGCTGGGTGTGGAGATGGTGGCTGGTGCATGTCCCTGTGTCCTGATGCCTTGTGGCCTGGGTGAAAGGGGAGTTGCCACCATCCCCACTCCTCAGTTATTCCTGTGAGAATGCAGCAGCACAGTGCTCTGGGTACTGGCAGGGTCCCCCATCTGTCCCAGTAGCTCCTGTCACAGGGTGGGGGGAGTCAGTGGGAGGGATGTGGTGCCCACACTGTGGCTGGGGGCACCCTGGGTGCATGCCCTGCCCCTCCTCACCCAAGTCCCATTGCTGACTGACCCAGGGCTGCCTCTTCCCCCCTGTACCCAGCAGCTGTCCTGGCACAGCCCTTCGATTTCTCTCTCCTCTTGCTCCTCTCCAGCACCAGCTCCAGACCCAGCACCTCTCACACCACGCTCCCCCCATCCCGCTGACCCCCCACCCCTCTGGGTTGCAGCCCACTGGCCTTGCTGGCATCGGCAGTGCCTCAGGGCTGCTGGCGCTCTCGGGCGCACTGGGGGCCCAGGCCCAGCTCCTCACCAAGGATGACCGAGGAGTCCCTGACACAGAGCCCAGGGGTAAGTGTGGGGGGAGCCAGGGCTGGGTGCGGTCTGATCTGAGTGAACTTGTGGTTCAGGAACAGGTGGTGCAGGGCCCTGGAGCTGCCTCTGCTCCCCATGATCTTCCTGCTCGGGCACTTCCCCGGGGTGGGAGCCAGGGATGGATGTGGGGCCCCTTGTCCATGCCTCAGGGCTGTTGACTTGGCAGGAGGGGCAGGGGGCTTGGCAGCCATTAGGGGTTTGGGTGTGGAACATCCCCCACTGAGCAGCACCTCCTGGAAGGGTGGTGAGCTGGGCTGGTGGGGGGTCATCCCTGGTGGGGGCCCAGGACCACCCTGCTGCTGTCATGCTGGCCCAGCCCTGCTGTGAGCACCCCAGCACCCACGGGAGAAGTGGGTGACTTTCCTGGGGGTCTCTTGGTGGTGGCACAGCATGTTCCCCCTTCCCTCCTCCTCCTGCTGCGCCTCTGCATTGCCACAGCGACAGACCGAGACCCCGGCCCCGTAAGTGCTTTTTCCTTCTCTTGCATCATTCTGTGGCGGCACAGGCTGCAGTCAGGACATGGGGGCTGTGCTGGGACCCTCAGTGCTCCAGGAGTCAGCCGCAGCCCCATGTTGGTGCTGCCTGTCCCAGGAGCTGGGCACAACATCCCTGGCCGCTAACACTGCATCCCCCTGCCCCAGAGCTCCCTGGCACTGCCAAATGGGGAGCGGGCGCGAGCCATCGCTGAGTACCTGAGCAGCAGCAAGAAGAGGAAGGTGGAGGAGAAGGACTTCGTTACAGACTATGTGAGCCTGGGGCTTGGGGACGCAGGATGGCCCCATCCCTTCTTGTGGGGCAAAGAATGGAGCTGCCTGTGCCTCTGGTGCATCTCCAGGCAGGAGCGAGGGTGGCTGCAGCCCCTTTGTCTTCAAGTGTCCTCTGTGTTTCAGGGCAGCGATGCAGACAAAAGTGAGGACAACTTGGTGGTGGATGAGGTCAGTGCACCAGCTGGGAGGGGGCTGAGGTCAGTGTGCATTGTCTGTCCCTGAGTTAGGGGCTAACAAGCTGCTAGAGGCAGAGGTGGGCATCACAGGGAGGTGCCAGTGGTACCCCTGAGTTGTGCTCCCTGGCCCTCACCAACGGCAGCAATGAGCCCCAGGATTCAGGCTCCCAGCCTGGCCCTTGCTCAAGCCACCAGCTCACCATGACCTGAGACGTCCCTGCACTCCTGCCTGTTCTGCTGCCTGCTGATTTTCTTCTCCCACCCCCAGGACCCCTCTTCACCGCACAGCGTCCACTCCTACTCATCCCGGGAGAACGGGGTGGAGAAGGTCCCACTGGGGAGGAAGGAGGCCATGCCGCTCAGCCCGACCTCCATGGCCTCCTCCAGCAGCTCCCCATCTCGGAGCAAGGATGCGCCCACAGTACGTGCACTGCCTGGGGCAGTTGGGATGCTTCACTCAGGGCCTGTGCTTGTGTCCCTGCTGCCCAGGTTTGGCTGACAGAGTGGCCCAACATGGGTCCACCTGCCTTCAAACCCATGGAGCAAAGGCAGTGCTGGAGAGACAGGACGGGCTCCTACTCTGTTAGATGCCAGCTCATGTCCTGTCCCACAGAGCCTGCAGTGCTGGCTGGGCTGGGCTGGGCTGGGCTGTCATTGAGGGAGAGGAACAGGGACCAGCTCGCCAGAGAGCACCCAAGGAGACCCCCTGGCAGGGTAGTGGTGCAACTGTCAGATCCCCATTCTGTTCCTGGCAGGTGGAGAAGGCAGGGACGCCCAGCCTGAAGTCCAGCACCCCCACTTCCCAGGGCGACACTACGGCTCCAGGCTCCAGTGGCACCCAGCAGTTTCGCCCTGCTGCTGCCAAGGCCCCCATAGACCCCCTGGGTGAGCTTGGCCCCACTGGGGCCCGGGCGGGTGTCTCCAAGTGCTGGCTCCCATGCCCTGTCCCTTCACACTGCCTCTCCCCCATCAGCCCTGGGCCTGAGGAATCCACTGGGAGTGCAGAGTCCCTACTCAGCTGCCTTTGGCTTGGCCCACCCTGCAGTCAATGGGGACGTGGCTGGGACTGGCGCCTATGCCAGCCTCCACCTCATGTCCCCGCAGCTCAACGGGGCTGCGGCCGCCATGGGAGCCAGCAGCTACGGACGCTCCCCCCTGGTGCGTGATCTGCTCCCCGCGGGGCCGTGGGGGCCACGGAGTGTGAGCTGCTCTCACCTGCTGTCCCCTCCAGGTGGGCTACGACCCACACCCCCACATGCGCATCCCAGGGCTGGTGGCCGGCATACAAGTGGGAACCTCGGGGAAGCCGTAAGTGGGGCCAGGCTGGGCTGGGGGCTGTGTTGGGGCAGGGGATGAGGTAACCTGTGGGGCTGAACCTGGGTGGCGTAGGACCAGCAGGGATGCTGGGAGCACAACTGGCATCAGTGGGCACGCTCCGCTGATGGCTCCAACTCCCAAAACGTGCTCCCTTTGTCAGACCCACTGGGACCCACGTGGCACTGGCCACTGACCTTGCAGGATTCTCCTCTGGCTCTCACTGCTCTGCTCCGTTCCAGTGCCTACTCCTTCCATGTCAGTGCCGATGGGCAGATGCAGCCGGTGCCTTTCCCACCTGACGCACTCATTGGCTCTGGCATCCCCCGCCATGCACGGCAGCTCCACACCCTGACCCACGGCGAGGTGGTCTGCGCCGTCACCATCAGCAACTCCACACGACATGTCTACACGGGGGGCAAGGGCTGCGTGAAGGTGTGGGACGTGGGGCAGCCGGGCACCAAGACAGCCGTGGCTCAGCTGGACTGCCTAGTAAGGAGAAGGAGGAGAAAGGCCTTTGGCAGTGGGCTGGGAAGGGGAATGTGCCTCTGTTGCAGTGGAAGGGACAGAGGGTTCTTTCACATCTGTGATGAGGAGATCTGTCTCCTACACCCCCCCAAGCACTCATCAGCTCCTTCTTCACTTGCCCCATTCCCTGTAACCCCAATTCAGAACCGTGACAACTACATCCGCTCCTGCAAACTGCTCCCTGACGGCCGGAGCCTCATTGTGGGGGGGGAGGCCAGCACCCTCTCCATCTGGGACCTGGCGGCCCCCACACCCCGCATCAAGGCTGAGCTCACCTCCTCTGCCCCCGCCTGCTACGCTCTGGCCATCAGCCCTGATGCCAAAGTCTGCTTCTCTTGCTGCAGTGATGGCAACATCGTAGTGTGGGACCTGCAGAACCAGACCCTAGTCAGGTGAGTCAGTCAGAGGGGAGCATGGGCATAGCTGTTGGGGGCTCCTCAGGCCAGGGACCACCCAATCCCCTGTAACATGTCCCCACCCTTCCCTGTGTCTAACCCTGGCAATGGGACAGTGCCTATCCTTGCTGCAGGGATCTCCTGCTCCTCACTGTTGGGTGCTGCCCGGGCCACATTCTCTGCCGCAGGTGCTGGCCACCCTGACAGCCATGCTCTTGCCTTCTCCATCCCCTTCTTTCCCAGGCAGTTTCAAGGCCACACAGATGGTGCCAGCTGCATCGACATCTCCAACGATGGCACCAAGCTGTGGACAGGGGGGCTGGACAATACTGTGCGCTGCTGGGACCTGCGGGAGGGGCGGCAGCTGCAGCAGCACGACTTCAGCTCCCAGGTGGGGCTGGGGCCATCTGGGAGCACCACAGGGCGAGGTGGGACCTGCTGTGTCACTGTCTGACCCTGTCTCTCCCCTCAGATCTTCTCTCTGGGCTACTGTCCAACAGGAGAGTGGCTGGCGGTGGGGATGGAGAGCAGTAACGTGGAGATCCTGCACGTCACTAAACCTGACAAGTACCAGCTGCACCTCCACGAGAGCTGTGTCCTCTCCCTCAAATTCGCCTCCTGCGGTAGGCACGCCTCTCCTGGCCTTCCTTCTCTGGAGCCTCGTGGATGCCACCTCTACTTCTGGCTGTGTTGTAGGGCTCATTGCACTGGGGGCAACCATTGGTTCCAGTAGTCAGCCTTGTCCCCAGTGGATGACAGTCGTATCTGTCAGAGAAGGGGCATCTGTCCTTCCTGGAGCAGCGTTGGCAGCTGCATTCTCAGCTCTGTTGTCTCAGGACTCCCCTTTGTGTTCCTGAAAACAGCCCCTTGGCTCTTGGGTAGCAGAGACTTGTCTGCCTTGTCCACACCCTGTGTTCCACAGCCTGGGCAGGATGTTCTGCTAGAATCCAGCTGCTGGGCCTGGTTTGGTGACATGAGGCTCCTTTGTCCCTCCACAGGGAAGTGGTTCGTGAGCACGGGGAAGGACAACCTGCTGAACGCCTGGCGGACGCCCTACGGAGCCAGCATCTTCCAGGTGTGGGGCGTGCAGGGCCAGTGGGTCTGGGGGTTCCTCTGGGTATGACTGCCAAGAGCTGCCCAGTACAAGCTGGCTGTAAATGTGTGTTAGCAATAACGAGCCCCATAAACAAAGTCATCCCTGCAGCCTCCCCGGGTGCAACTCAGGGTCGGAGTCCCAAGGAGTGGGGACTTGCTCTGGGCCTGCTTCTTGTGCTTACCCCTGTTCTCTCCAGTCGAAGGAAACCTCCTCTGTCCTCAGCTGCGACGTCTCCACGGATGACCAGTTCATTGTGACTGGTTCAGGGGACAAGAAAGCTACAGTTTATGAGATCATTTACTGAGCACAAGAGGTGCCAACTGCGGGACAGGTGGGCGTCCATGTGGATGGACAGGTGGACTCTACCTGCCCTACTGCTGACTTCCCAAAGAACATGCAGCCTGTGGCCACAGCATCCCAGCTGGAGGAGAGCGGAGAGGGGTGAAGGTGGCCCTGGGACCGTGGCCAGGCGTCATGTGGGCTGTTCGGGGTGGATTTCCTGGGGACTTTCTCCTTGCTTTGTTCTTTGTCAGTTTCTTTCTAAATCTAGACTATGGGAGTTGGAGGAGGGGGGACGTCTGGCATTGTTAGGGGTTTTGTTGGGGTGGTTTTTTATTTTTGTTTGGTTTTAACGGTTTGTTGGGGGGGTATTTTTTTAAGGCTCTGCGTCTGCTGAGGCGGATGGGCTCTGGCCTCATTTCCCTCTGTGCCTGCCAGGGTATATTTAATAATAAAAACAAACCAAAAAAAGGCAGCTGTGCCTTGTCTTGTGCAGTGCTCCATGGTGGTGGGATGGAGCCAGTGTGAGGATGGGTGAGACCAGGGCAGCAGCCTCATCCCCTTTGGCCACCACAATTTGCTGCTCCTTTCCTGTGACAGGGCAGGTCTGTGGCAGGGGGCTCAGCCCTGGTCCTGTGTGGGGTGGGGAGACCCAAGCACAGCTGGCAGTGCAGGCACAGACCTGAGTGTGGCAGTGGCTCTGGTTGTTGGAGTAGCCTTCAGTGGGGTGTGGGGGAGAGGCCAGTGGTGGAGGAAGTGGTTTTTGAAGGAAATGAGATGTGAGCAATCAGTGCTGCCTTATCAGTCTGGCCTCCCGCCAGCACTGCGTGGGGAAGCAGGGCTGTTCCCAAGAGCCTCAGGCACTGGCACTGACCATGGCCAGGGCTGGCAGGGAAGCTCCGTGCCACCAGCTGCGATGTGGCAGCTGCTTTGGTCTCCTGCCCTGAGCCCAGCCTTGAGCCATAGCTCACCACATCCAGCACAGAGCCAAGGTTGCTGCTGCAGCTGTGCCAGAGCTGGGGCTGGTGGCCGGTGGGCAGCCACAGCTCTGATACTGTGGGAATGGCTGTATGCCTGCTGCTGGCCAAAAGCAGGACCCTGAGGCTACATTTCACAGCCTAGCCCTTGGCAAGGTTGGCAGCACTGGCTGGCAAAGGCCCCTGCCCACGACCATACCAGCCCCTCTTTTGTTCCTTTTTATTTTTTTTTCCTGCTGGAGTTGGACGGCTGAGCTGGGCCCAGGGCCGGGCATGAGGGAGTTGTGGGGTGGCGAGGAAGCAAAGGGCTTGGAGGTGGGAGTGCTGGCCAAGAGACGGTCAGTCTGTGCAGCAGAGCAAAGAGCAGCCTCATTGGTAGGAACACTGCCCGGGAGAGCCTTCCCTAGCATCACAGGTGGGTCAGCCTCCGAACCCTGTGGAGGGGAAGGAGCCCAGGAGGCACCACTCCTGGATGGAGCTGTACAGGGACTAGGCCATCCAGGGCCTGAAACAGTCTCCTTTTCTCCTTTGCCCCTTACACATCCCCATGGTGTGGAGCAGCTCCATATCCCTGCTCCCCCCATGGGTGCAAGCTCTGGGTTACCCCAAACTACCACAACCCTGTGACCCTGCAGTGCCCACCACCTGCACAAGGATCCACAGGTCGACAGATCTGCTGCTCCCTCATGCAAAACTCCTCCTGCGCGGGGGGCACCCCCATCCACAACCTGGACCAGGAGGATGTCTGGGATGAACTGGCCTCTCTGATCTCCATGGCTATTTCATTCCTTGCTTTTTTCTTGCCTCTCCTATTTCTTCCACTTTTTCTGTCTGGGGATTTTGTCGACACCAGCAAGGAAAAAAAAATTAATAACAGAGAAAAGCTACGTGCTGTGCTGGCAGATTGCTCAGGGCGCTTTGTCTGCTCTAATCCGATTGTGCTGGGGAGCTAGCTGCTGCTCTCTGCTGCCCACAGGCCCAGCTGGCTCCTGACCCAGGATGGGGGGACGCTATCGCTTGGTCTCTGCAATGGCTGGGAGGCCAAGGAGTGGCAGAAACATCCCTCCCCCTTCCCACATGCTGATGTGTCAATCTGAGCACTGGACTGGTGCTTGACAAGGAGGATGGAAAAAAAAAAAGAAAAAATCAATTGTTATGAGAAGCTGTTATGAGAAGCTCTGCAGGCAGTCAGGGTGAGAATACTGCAGAACCCACCCTCTGCACAGCAGCACTTACCCCCTCCAGGGGCATGGACCTCTGCTCCCAGGGCTGGGGGCCAGGCCGGGGTTAAAACCCTCAGCACTGGCATCTCTGTGCCCACCTTGGGCTGCAGCAGACTGCTCACAATGAAATTTGGGGCCATATCCCTGGCTCCACTTTCCACCCCCAGCCTTGGCTGCCCACATGCCTCCCTACCAGACACTGGTCCTTTGGCCCGAGGGGCATTGTGCTCCCGCTGGAGGTGGTGGAGGCCGGGCTCTCCGGCATCTCCCAGAGGACTGGTGCCAGCCGGCTGCTGGGTTTGCGGCCAGGGCTGCCAGGATCCAAGGTGGGGTCCTGGGGGCAGAAAACATCTGTGGGAAGCAGGAACCCCAGTCCCTCTGTGCAGGAAGGCAGGCATGACAGATACCCTGGGGATCCAGCTGGGCCTGGACCCTGCAGGGACCACCAAGGCCCAGTCTGCTCCCCCCACCCCTCACTGTCCCATTTGCCTGAGCAGCCTGAACGAGGAGCATCCACTCAGAGGCCTCTGTTCTGCTCCACAGTCCCCTGGAAAAGAAACTGCCTTGATTTTTCTCTTTGAACAAAATTAGAGGTGACAGCAGGTTCAGAAGACACTGGTGGCCACGGATGCCTTTACAAGGAGGGATGGCAACCAGCACATGAGGAACTGACATAGAGCTGCCACTTCAGAGGCAAGGCCACC
The DNA here is from genome assembly GCA_035041135.1 of Platyrinchus mystaceus. Lineage (NCBI taxonomy): Eukaryota > Metazoa > Chordata > Aves > Passeriformes > Tyrannidae > Platyrinchus > Platyrinchus mystaceus. Next base: position 2,540,847 of record JAWWLV010000089.1, read on the forward strand.
CAGCAGCTCTTGCACTCCTATAACTATGTAACCAGGTCTGTGATTTTTATCACCATAATTCCACTGAGTAGTTTTTGTAAGTGTTGTTCTCTGCAGAAATTCCTGCTGATATTTCTTTTAGGGCTTGTATTTGCTTAGGAAGTAGCAGGAGATAAAAATACCTCACACATGTTGTCCCTACCCCGTCTTCCAGAAAACGAGCAGGTATGTCCCCAAAAACATCATCTCTGTCAAGAATAGTCGTGGCTGGGATAAATTTCTGCCATGCCTGCCTCAGTGGCCAGGGAAGGTTGTACCAGAAGCACATGGCAGTTCCATTGCAAAGGACTGGAACTCAGTGTGCTCCCTGCACTGAGACCCTGACAGGCTTGGTGTGTTAGAGGCTGCTCGAAGGCCAGGCAGGGCAGGAGGTGCACTGCAAAGCCTGGGGCTGGCAGGGCCAGGGTGGCTGGGAGGCTCCTGCTGAAGGCAGCACAGCGTGGCTACCTGCTCCTGCTACCTCTACCCACTGGAGCTGCCAGTAGCAAGCGCAACTCCCTGGAACTCTCATCCCAGCTTATCAGTCTGCCCATATGGGATGCTACCGGAGAGGGACTGAAAGGGGATTGTGAATCAGAGCCAATCTTGTGGCTGGCAAAGCTGAGCCCTGGCTGGCACAACTTTCTACTCAGAGCAGTGGAAGTGGAATCAGTCTTGGCTGACATGAACACATCAGAGCAGGGCTGGCACATGTCCTGGCGGGATGGTGCTCCCAGCAGCAATGACCTGGAGCCTAAGGAACTCCAAAGCTTAGGAACCAGAGTCCTAAACCTGATGACTACAGTTTGAGCTGGATACCCTGCAAGGTTCCAAATATAAGGGCCTACCTCATCCACCACGAGGTTGTAGTCGCTCTTGTCCCCATCACTATCCTGCACGGAGGGAGAAATCCAGAAAGGGAGAGGTCGGACCAGACTCTGCCCCAGGATCCCAGACAGTGTAAAGACCCTTTCCTCCCTAGCAGCCAGTTTGCTTGGGCTGGGGCATGGCCTCTCGACCTTCCCAGGACTGCTCCACAGGGCTGTTCATGATGGAAATCAATTGGGGAGAACATGCCCCATCCCAGGGTTCTCCTGAGTCGATTGTTCCCAGCACAGTAAGATCAAGTTTTGACACATAGAACCAGGAAGTAGAAAGAATGCTCCCTGTCCCTTCGGCAACCTCTGAAAGACGCACCTGGGTAGGTATGGGATCCCTTCTGCACAACACAGACACCTTCTCTCCTTCTTCCTCTTCCACCTGACTGAAAGCCTAAGATCAGTGGCAACTGTTCCCCAATGGAGGAGCTCTTTAACCCTTTCTTCCCCTGCCCCGGCCCCCGCTGCCCGCCCGTCTCCCCGCCCATGCCAGGTACTCCCGCCGCCGGGCCACGGGGGTCCCTCTCCTGGGCGCCGGCGGCGGGAAGGCGACCGTGCCGCGGATCTCGCCCGGCTCCGGGGATCGGCGGGGCCCCGAACGGCTCCGCCGGGGCGCGAGCGGCTGTCGCAGGGTCTCGCTCGCCCCCGCGGGGCCGGGGCAGGGCGGGAGCGGCCCCGGCAGGGGGAGCGGCCGCCCTTTCCCGCTTAAGGAGGAGCGTTCCCGCGGGGCTCGGGATAGCAGCAGGTAGCGGAGCAGCACCGGAGCTCTCGCCGCGCCGGCTCCGCACCCGCACAGCGATGCCCGAGACCAAGGGGAACCCGGGGAAGGAGCAAGCCCCGGAGGCGCTGCTCGGGGCCCGAGCGGAACAACTCGGAGGCATTCGCCGTCACCACCGCCCCGGCCCGCGGGGCCCCGCTCGCCTCATTGGGCCGTTCCCCGCCCCGGTCCCGCCACGCGCATGGTTCCCCGCCCGGTCCCGGCCCGGCGCTTCCCCCACCCTCTTTCCCAGGGCACCCCGGTTTCCTGGGAGCGACGCCGGTCGCTGTCATCGCCCCCTGCGCTTCGGGCGGACACGGCACCGGCCGCTCGCGGGGCAGCGAGCGCATTACAAAGGAGCGCAGCCCTACAGCGCCCGCCGGGCCAGGGAGCGTAGGGGCAGGGGGCCCCGGGGCGCAGCGCCACCAGCTCAGCGCCTGGCGCGGGGCTGCCGGGGGTCTGTCGGGCCCAGCTCGCCGTCTGCCCGGGGCTGTCGTGCAGCCCCACCGGGCGGGGACGGGCCGGGACTTCCCCCCCGTCTCCCGCCCGCTCCACCTTAACCGGCCTCCCGGCCCGCGGCGCCGGCGGCCGCGCCTGCCATTGGCTGCCGCTGCGGGAGCGCCAGCCAATCGCCCTGCTCTGTGCCCACATGGGCTCATGACGCCACATCCCAGGATGGCCAATAAAAAGTGAGCGCGCCGCTGGAGCCCCGAGGGCTGTGTCGCAGGGCACACTGGGAGTTGTAGTCCGCCATTGGCGGCTCCTGCGCGGCGGCAGCACACGGAGCCCACCTGGCCTGGCCTGGCCCGCCGCCGCTGCGGGCCCGGGGAGGGGCCGGCCCGGCGCTGCTGCGGAGCCCGGCCCGGGGTCACTGGCGGACATGGCTTCTGCCGCGGGCGGCCCGAGAGGGCAGACTGCGCGGCCCACGAGGCCTTGCGGCTGCCGCCAGCTGCCACTCAAAGTAACGTGGGGCGGTGGGGCCGCGGCCAGGGTGGGACCGGAGCTGGCAGCCGCGGGGCTCGGCTGCCCTGGGGCTAACCCGGCCCGGGCAGCGCGGGGAGGATGCTCCGCTCTGCCCCGCAGAGTCCCGGGAGCTCCCGAAGGGAAACTCGCCGAGGGTCCCTTCCCTGTCCCCCGCGACCCTCCACCTGCAGGAGCTGTGCAGTGCCCGCGCTCGAGGGCGGTAAAGGCGAGTGAAAAACCCTTAAATATTGCAGGACCCAGCTGTACCTGGGCCCTGCACAGGCAGGGGCAAGGTTAAATATTTAATGCCTCGAACTTCATCTTAATCTTTTATTCATTTTGTTATTTACTTGCTGCATGCTGGCAGCAGGGGCAGGGGCAAGGTGGTGGGCACAGGAGGCTCTCCCTGCCAGGTTGGCCCCAGATTCTGTCAGCCCCAGCACTTGCCCATTTACCTTCCCTGGCCACACGTGTTCACTGGGTAGATTCAGTGATACAGGACACCAGCCAGCCACTAGCTCCAAAGCCCCCTAAAACCCTCCTTTTTGTGCAGACACATATATGTCTCTGTGTGTGCATCATGTATCTGCACATATGAATATACATCTTTTAATTCAAATGTAAAGTTTTAGAGGGTTTTTTTGGTTTTTGCCTTATTGGGAGAGTTGTAGGGTTTTTATTTAAGGAAAGTGTTTTTCAAAAGCTGGAAACATTTCAGATTGTGTTTCAAGGGAAGGAGAGACTGAGAAGACGCTTTGCAGCATTTTTCAAAACTCCTTACCAAAAATTGCCAGTTTTCCCTAGGCGGTTTCTCTGCTCTCCTGTCTCTGAGTGACACAGGTAAACCTGGAACAGGCAGCTCTGGAGTGATGGATGTCACACATGTTTTGCTTGCCCTCCATTAGTGATTGACATGGGCCCTGGAACAGCACAGCCTGTAACCCAGAGATTAATTCGCTTCAGTGTATGCTTGGACTGGGGAGAAATCAACAGCAGTTAACTCTTGGCATCCCCAGGCAGGGCCCCTCCTGTGCATCACTCTTCCCTGCAGTCCCTTGGGCCCCCCCTGGTGCCAGGGACATCTTGTCACCCTGGGGCTGTGGACTGGGGGATGCCTGCAAAAGAGAAGTGGGAGCCCTCAGAGCAACCCAGCAGCTGACAGACTCTGGTCTCTGGCACTGGCTTCGATCTGTATGTTGGCTCCTGTTTGCACTTACTAGCTCTGAGTGGTTCTTAATTATTGATGCCTCCTTTAGCTTTTATCTGGTGCTCACTGCAGCCAGAAAGGGCTTGACGTTCCTGCATTAGTGATGAATTGGGAAGGAGGCCTTGCTCCACCACCATTCCTGGCTTGCAGGCTGTGCCACTGTTTCAAGCAAAGCTGTGCTGAAAAATTAGAAGGGTGAGAGCAGGAGTGGGATGTGGCAGAGGAGATTCTGATTCCTACTACTGCCACAGGCAACAGGGTGCTGGGGGATTCTGTCCTATGGGAAGGACCAGAAGGAGATGGATCCAAAGACGTGTGGAAGCCTCCTTCACCCAGTGAAAAACTGGCATCTGCTCATTGCATGTAGAAGGAAGGATGCCAGTTTATGATCCCTCCAGTGACAGGCAGGTGGAAGGGAGGAGAAGATGGGTGACAGCAGAGTTTTGCCAAGCCCCTGGCAACTGTGAGCAGGAACTGATGTCAAACCTGGGCTAAATGCTGTGCAGCTGTTTGGTGGTTTCAGGGCACTGAGCACTGCTAGATGGGGTCCTGCCCCTGCCCTCGCCAGCTCTCTGTCCACCAAAGCAAAGCACTGTGGGCAGTGGACAGTGGCTGTCACTGTCACTCTCTATCCCCCTTTAAGGAGCCAGGGCTTTGCTGAGTTTTTCCAAAGATCCTGCTGCCAGCAAAGCTGGTTCTCAGACTGTCGGCCTGTATCCCTTTCCCACCTGTACATCATGACCTCTCAAACACGAGGGGTTTCTCTGCCAAGACTGAGAATCAAACCATCCCTGAGCAGCTTTGGATGCCCCATGTCAGCTGCGCCCCCGCAAGCACTGAGCTGTTCTGCAGGGCAGGAGAGGGGCTTCTGGCTCCAGAGAGATTACAAGGCAGACCAGCCTGTTTGGAAGGAGAGAAGCTGTTTCCTCAAGTCTGCAGCTACTGGGAGAGTCATAAGGGAATGCTTTTAACCCTTTTTTTGCTGTTGGTATTCGTTAGATTTGCAGATTTTGGTATGCAATTAGATTGGAGCCCAAATCTGGTAAGGTACCCTACGAAATGACTCCCTTTGGAGATCCAGGGGCAAATGAAGCAGTGGCTAACAGAGCCAGGCTGGAAGCATGGGAAACCACAGCACTGCTCATCAGTGGGATGGGATATCAGGGTGCCCACCCCCACCCAGAGAAACACTTTGGGGAATGAAGCATCAGGGAAGCAAGAATGGAGCACAAGGTTCAGCTCAACATCTGCTGGGAGGTGCAAGGGATTTGGAGAGCCCAAAAGTTTTGTCTTTATAAAGAGTTAGTCTCCCACAGGGAGCAAGGAGATACGCACAGCCCAGTGCAGAGCAGCTCCCCAGCCTCAGCAACCTCGTGGTTTGTCCAGCTCCCTTGCCATCTGAACCGAGGCTCCTAATTAGCTCTAACAAGAGGGATTTCTGTTCCTGAAAATGGCCCAGACCAATTTCTCCTAAATACTCCTCCCTTGCATATCTATCAGGAGTAACATCCACTTATGGTTCTCCCTTCCTCCAGGCTGAATTTGAACCACTGACCTCGAGGTGAAAGCACTGGAAAAGCTCCAGCCACCTCCTGCAGCCACAGCTCCTGGTGGATTTTGCAGCACGGACAGAGCAGAGATGGTTTTAGCAACTGTCCATTGCAGCAGCCCAGCCCAAAGCCTGAAGCTGTGTTGGCCTTTCACATCAGAAACCTGCTTGCTTGGTGTCTGCGGGGCCCTCAGAGCAGCTGCAGGACCACAGGGTCAGACCGTACTGATTGGCAGTGTTCCAGCAGCTCCCAAGCAGGGCAGGTTGGAGTAGACTGCCCAGTGCTGCAGCTCCCCAAGTGCAGTGGGGTAAGACCAGTGCCTGACATGCAGCACCGGCTCTGTTCTCCCCAGAGAGGGGATCTGAGCTCTGGATCTGCCCCAGGGCAGCACCAGGAGCATTGGGTGCCCGGTTTGGCAGGGGACAGGGCTGAGACCTCCCCTGCAAGAGCCTGAGCCAGCAGCTAGAGTTCAATGACCACTTCCAGAGCTGTGCTCCTTCACAGATCCCTGTCCCTTGCAAGCCTGTGCTGGGCACCCTGCCCCAGCCATCCCTGGCTTGGATTAGGCTGATCAGGCATCACAGCCAGATAACGGGCTCATTGTCAAGCCCTAGTGCTGCCTACAGGCTCTGTAACCCACCAGCCCCTCTATAGGTCAGCCCAGCCGGCTGCACAAAGACCCCACAGCTTCCTTCCCAGGGGAAGGAAATTTTCCCACTCCAGCTGGCCTGAGAGATACCAAGGGGAAGATGTTATCAGGGTGGAGCAGGCTCTGGAGCCAGAGGACAGCTCTAATTATTAAGAGCCAATTCCATTACAGCAGTCTCAGCCCCAGGGCACTGCAGGCCCGATTTTCCAGAGGGGCCAAGTGCCACAGAAGCAGCTTATCCTCTGTGCCCACAGGAAAAATGAATTATGCACACACAGAGCAGAGCTGTGGCAGCCTACAGGGACCATCACATGCTCCTGCTCCAACTACAGAGCTGTTAAACTTCCAGGGGGTTTTGCCTGGACCTCCCTGCTTTTCTTCTGGAGAGCCCCCAGTCCCTTTCACCACCCCCTGCTTTCACCATGCGCTCCAGTTTGTTCTGGCTTTCTCGGAGCATCCTCCTTGCCCTGGCTCCAGCAGACTCCAGCTATGGCACAGCTCCACAGGGGTGCCTGGGGGAAGGATGGTGTCTCAGGGCAGGATGCAGGCTACAAAGACCGTCCCATTCCACCAGCCCCTTACAAGACAAGAGTGGGAGAGAAGCCAGAGCTAGGGGTGTCACTGTTAACCCTGCTCCTCCTGGCTGACAGAGAACCTTCCAGAGATGGAGAGCAGTGCATCCAACAACTGAGGCAGGGAATAGTCTGGGATACGCTACCATCTGGAGGAGGGAGGGTTGCTCCTCCCAGACACCTCCCACAACACACATGAAGACCAAAGCAGAATCCAAGGTGAACCAGCAAAAACTAATTGTTCTCCCTGACTGATTTCCCTATCTGGAGGAACAGGAGAAGGAGGGAAGTAAAATCATACCAAAGGCAGCAAGAAAGTGACAGCAAGTCACAGTTTTAACCAACCTTCTTATTTCTTTATTTGAAAGGCACAGCTTGTACGTCCTTGATACAGCATTTTCAGTTCTTCTTATTATAGGTCAAGTGATTAAACACAAAAAGCAAAACAAGATCTTTCTAAAGGACTATATACAAACACCAGATTATTTTTTTTCCATTTTTGTTTTTTAAGAAGACACGCTAGCGCACGGATAAGAACAGAGAAAGCTGCTGTATCCTCTACATGGGGCACGGGCACAGGGAGGGGGAGGCCAGGGAAGGCTCTCGGTCTGCCTGCCCCTCTGCCCAGCCGCCTGGGCTCCAAAGCTGGGTGCTATGCTGAGGGGGAGCAGGTGGCACAGGGCCCCCCTCCAGCCCAGGGCCAAACCCTGGCAGCCGGAGATGGTTAAGAGCAGGTACATGCAGAACAGCAAGGCGCCAGCCTGGTATTAGTGCAGGAAGGGTGTGGGGGAGACAGAGCCAGGGCGATGCGACGAGACCAAGAGCACCTGGGGAGGGAGGAGATTGTTCTGGGCCAGGGATCCCAGCAGGGAATTGTGCAGAACTTTTAGGATCAAGGGCAATCTTTAAATACCAAGGGGGGAGCAGCGGGGCAGAGGGGAGCCACATGGCACCAAGGAGCTGGGACAGCCAGGGGGGCAAGTGGCCCCAGAGCAGCCCAAGCCAGGCTCTGGCTTGGCTCTATGACAGGGTGGGAGCTGGGACAGGGAAGCCAGGCTGGGCAGAGGGAGAGCATGATCGGGCCACATGGTTACTGCTATGGCGTTTGCATTGCTGTGCAGCAGCCTGCCCAGGGGGACAACGGTGGGGGCATCCCCCAGGCCTGCCCATGGGAACAGGCCTGGCAAGCTGCCACCAAACTCAAGTCTCCGCAATTCTGCTGCACAGCAACTAGAGAGAGATACTGCATCTTGCATTAACCCACCCCCTTTCCCCAGACAGCCCCCTCCCCCCGGCCCCTCTAATCCGATTTCTCCCCATCGTCATCTTGGTGGGCATCCCCGTCATGGCCATTCTTGTCCTCCTTGGAGAGGTGAGCCTGAGAGCCCAGGGCCGAGAGTGAGAGGAGCCCAGTGCCGGCACTGACAGCAGGGAGGGATGGGGGCTGGAGGCCCACAGGGAGCGGAGTCAGAGGCAGAGCGAGGGCTTGGAGCTGTGACAGCTGGTGAGCTTGAAGCTGCTGCTGTAGAGAACGATGGACAGACAGAAAGACAGAACAGGGATATTGTCATTTTGAGCGCACTTGGACCCCAACCCAAGGACCTGGAATGCCCAAACACGCTGTGCCAGAAATCAAGCTTAAACCAGAGACCTCAGGGTCCTGGAGAGCATTGAAGCCTCAGGGCAGGTGGGAAAAGAGACTCTAGAGTCCTGGGGCTGTGATACCCTCAAGAGAAGACTCAACAGTGTGTCCCAAGCACAACACACAGTCCCTATGCCACAGGACATCTGGCATCAGACTCTAGTTTGTTCCAAGGATGCAGTTAAAGCCCTTACAACCTTGACCAAGAGCAGATGGTGTTTTCGTGCCAAGGAGCTTCTTCGGTTCCTGCTCAAAACCAAAGTTCCTCTCCTTGCACCCTGCTGAGACAGAGCAGGGATCCCTGCTCCCCTGCAAACCCATGGCCTTGGTCACAGCAAGCCTGGATGAAACCAGCCCTGTTCCAGCACAGCCAGCCCAGCATCTGCAGCCTTGTCCTCCTGCAGCTGCAGCACCGTGCACAGCACAGCCTGCTCCCAGCAGGCCGGGCACATCCCCAGGTCACCACTCCATGGCCCAGCTCCGTCTCAAAGGTCAAAGGTACCAACTCCCATCCCTCTGAACCCAAACTAAACATGCATCACGTACACGGATGATGGAGTTCAGTTCTGGTGCCGTAACCTGCTTAGCTCGTTCAATGGCTCCCAGGACTTGCTGCTGATGCTGGTGTGAAGAAAACAAAAGAATTCAGGGTCATTTCCAGTGCCACTGGGAAGCAGAACAGGGACCAAGTCCTACTGGGCCTCACACACACATACACGCTGCTCACACTGAGATGTCATGTCAGAGACAGGCTGGCTACCCCACAGCTGGAGACAACTGCACACACTTCACCCATGACAGGGGCCTCACACTGAGGCCCAAGGCAGCAAGGAGCAGGGAAGGAAGCAAGTTTGTCTCATCCATTTCCTCACCACAGGGTTAAGCAGGTCCCCTTCTACTCCCACCCTCGTCCTACTCTGCAGAGGCCCAGCAATCCTTGGCCAGAAGGGCTCCAAGGTGGGCAACGTCTCTCATCCTGCCGCCCTTCACCTACGCAGACCCTCTAACAAACAAAACAAGCCATAAAATCAGAAGCGCTTGGGAAGCTTCCTAGTCCTTGGGGCACATCCCATATCCCAACTGCAGCAGCTGGGTGCTCCAAACACAGGCAGGAAAAATGGCTGTATCATGTACTTAAAAAAAATAAAGGACAACTGTACTTTCTCCTTGGAGAGCACAAGGTCTCAGCACCAGGCCTGTCCACTGCATTCTAGCAAGGGGATTTTTCTTTTTATTTTGGCAGCAGGACAAGGTAGGGATTGCATTAAAATGCAAAAGGTTTAGTTGTGGCTTAGTTATTAGGCAGCTCTGATCTGATCAGCAAGCTGCTTTGTCCTTCCCAAGAACAGGTGGGTGGAAAAAACAGAGCCTGTGCTCCAAGTCCATCACTGACCCCATGCAAGAAGCCTCCATCCCCCACTAGTCCTGACCAAACTGCCAGGAGAACTGCCCAGAGCTCAGCCTCCATGGGAAGATGGAAAGATACAGCACTAGAGGTGTTTCGTCTTCACCTTGCCTCAGGCAACAAATCCCAACATGCCCTGTCCCCTGACCCCCCCCCCCAATTAATTTCTAAGGGGAGTGGGAAGAGCCCATCAGCTGCATTAATTAATGAGACAGAGGAACCAGATCTCAAGGAGCCACATGGAGGTATTTTTTAAGCATCGTACCCCAATTAGCACCCAAAGCTCCCACTGCCCATGTGGAAGTAGCTGATGACTGAGGAACCACAGGCAGGAGAGACCAGAGCCCATCTTTGTCCACAGCCACCACAAAAGGGACAGACAGGCACATTACCCACCACACAATGCTCGAGGAGCCAGGGACAGACAGCAAGCAATGAGGTTCCTAGACCAGGGGTGGGGAGCTGCCTGTGCCAGAGGGCTGTGACACCTCATTGGCTGCAGCAGAACAGGGGCCTCCACTCCCTGCTGCCAACACAGCCCCAAGCTGGGGGACTCACCTCTTGTGAAAGGTAGGGCAGAACCTGTGCACAAATCCCATTTAGCCTCTTGACGATTTCAGCCTAAAAGGTGGGAAGAAAGGAGAGGAAAGGTCAGGCAGCTCAGGACTGAGCACCCGCAACACCAGCTGCCCCACCTTCCTCCTCCCCCGCCCAGCCCTGAGTCACCAAATGACCCTAAGAAAGCACTCTCTCCTCAGAAAGATGCTGGCAGCGTTCTGGTGCCATGGGGGTCACCTCACCCCTGAGGCACCTCCCCACATAGTTAAATGAATTGATGCTACTGTCTGCAAAGAGCAAATATTCAATATTCTCTTTCGTCTCCAGGTCTCCGACTTTCATTTAACGAATGGGGAGCAACTAGATAGGAAAATTACTATAGACCCAGGTGGCGATGGGTTGAATTACATTTGCCATGTAGACACCGACAGACACATGTGCTGCCTCCACTGAGACCCCTCCTCAGGCTCCCCCTCCTTGTAGCCAAGCTGCTGGACTGGGGCTACTCAGGGAGACCAGAGGGCTGGGCAACTTCCTCACTACCCCCACACAAGCAATGGCATGTTCTGGGATGTTAAAGGCTTTCCTCCTGGCAAATAGTGAAGCTATCAGTCCTTTGCAAATCACTTTCCAGTGGCATCAAAAGAAATACGGAGCCAAAGAGTTTAGGCACACACCAGCACTACAGAGAAGCAGACTGGGCTGGGAGACATTCACGGGACAGCAGGGAGGATTTGTGGCTCAGATTCTTCAACAAGATGCAGATTTTTTCCAGGAAAGCCAGTCTCATGGGCTTAGCAACAAGGGCAATGGGATCAGAAGCATCAAGTGTCTTTGTGGGGAGCAGAACTGTGCTAAGAGGCTTATAACTGAGTCATGACATGCAGCCAACTTTGTGACTGGAGCTGGAGCCAGATAGAGACAGGCTCAGAGGAGGCTCATGTTGTTAATACCACAGGTAATTAGTCACTGGGGGTAATGAACAACTTAACCATCAGTGAGGGTAATAAGCAAACTTATCCAAGCTGCCGCAGCCTCCAAGCCACAGCTCCAGACCCTGCCTGCACTGCCCTGTCTGTTGCTTAAATACCTGTTCAGGCCCTGAGCAGAACTACAGGGTGCCCAGAGCCCACGGTGGTAGCTCTCAGTCCAGCACAGTGATCCTGAGAGGTGGGGGGGGCTGCATTTCAAAGGCAGCTCTGACATTTTACAGACTCATGGCATTTCTAGTTCCTGAAATACCACTGAAGTGACAGGGAGCAATACACAGCAGACAACCACCTTCCCCGGGAATTACAGCACTTGGAAATGCTTTCCGCCCTACCTGTTTGTGCATTTCAATATTCAGCCCATAGGACATCTCATAGTACTGTAGAACAGGAGAGAAGAGAACAAAACAAATTGTAAGTCAAGTCTCCACCAGGTAAAATGGCTCCATACAGCAGTGCTGGGAGCTACCACTGCATTCCTGGCAGGGTCTTCTACAAAGGCTGGGCAAGGATGGAAGGAGAGCAAGGGCCAGCCCTGGGAAACAAAGACAGCAGGAGGCAAGCACAGAGACCCCCCTCCAGGTCTAAGGCAGAGTCCTGAGCCCAGGTGGTCCCTGCCCACCCTGCTCCAGCCTCATGCTGCTGCAGACTGAGACCTGGAGACTTGCCAGCTGGACCCCTCACAGACAACTTTCCACAGTCTGCATTAAGGTGAGAGCGTGCGATGCTACATCAAATCTGGAAAAAGGCTCGTGGCTCCACAGATTTCTATATCCACAGCCAAAAGAGAGGGAGCCTGCCTCTGCAAGCTTTGCCTGGGCAGTACCCTAAAGCCTGCATGGCTGCTTCAGCAGCAAATGGAAGAGATCACAACTGGACTTCAAGTAGCAAGTAACACATCCAGCTAGCACCGCACTGTTTGCGAAGAAGTTAGGTGGAAACCCTCCCTCCACACAAAAACAATTCACCCAGAAAACCCCTGCACAGCAGCAACAGGCAGCTACAGACAATCTGTTGGCGGGAGAAGCTAATTCCTGACCCCTGGAAGAAGCGGTTATAAGGCTGATGTTCGAGAGTTTAGAAACTTCCTCCTGCAGCTTGAAGACTGTAATCCTGATTCTTCCAAATGGAAAGAAATATCCCCATCTGTGATCATTTAATTCAAGGGGATCACTGGCATTCTGGTACCAACGCCACAAGTCTGAGAAGCACCCAGCTTGGTATTGGCATGATCTCAGCCTGCTCTAATGCTGCTGTGGGCTCTCAAGGCTTCTTTGCATTCTGAAAACTAAGCAGGAAGGAGAAGCCCGACCCCCACGCTGCCAATTGTGACTTATTCAAAAATCAGAGCAGCTGTAGCAGCTTTACACATTCACAAAAACCCTCCTCTTTGCTTCCTGTGACTTGCTGTGGTGGGAAGCGGCAGCAGCTCTGCGCGACTCCAGCTCAGCCACGCAGATGAGGCAGGAGCTCCTGTGCCTGCAAAGCCTTGAGCACTGCACCATGAGTAACAGCCCTTCCCCTCTGCTGCTGACAGAACCTGAATCAATTCTGGTGACTGTTAGTATTAAGGGGACAAAATGTATCTCGGTCACATCTAGGGATGAAGGTCTTCATGCAGACTGCAAAGCACAAGAAGCAATTGTTTACCAGTGAGAATGGGGCAGGCTTTTCCATTTAATATGCAAGGAAAGCTGTGACCTCTTCTCCTTGTCCCCAGCCCCAAGCACACCTTGCTCCCCACAGCCTCAGAGTCTGGGCACGCAGGCAGTACAGGAGGATGGAGGGGCCAGCTCCCTTATTTCTGGTTTTACAGTCCTAACTCTACTCTGAAGAACTGCTATATTAATTTCTACATCTTATCTCTTCCTTCCAGGGCAGGTGCAGCACCTGGCAAGCAGGCACCAGTTCATCTTCATGGACAATATCACAGCCTCCTGTTTATGATAGGAAAGGAAGGGACCATAGTCCTGCCTGGCATCCCTCCTTTCTGCTACAAGGGCCATTCCAGAAGTATTACCTGGCAGGAAAACCGTCACCCTGCCTACCAGAAGATGGCTGTTTTCTGGCAGATTTCTCTTTGGAAAGCCACAGCTAAGCCTGCTGCCTGCATGTGGCACCATGTCTCATGCCTTTACCAGGCACTGCCCCAGGATTTGCACATACTGTACTGGGACACACGTGCTGGAGAGACGTGCCAGCACTCAGCACCATGGCTCTGCAAGGCTGTAGGGTCATCAGAAGGTGCACAGGGTTTCACTCTTGCACAGAAGCTGGTTTCCGCTTCCAACATCCCACCAGGATTGTGGAGCTTCCCAGCTTTTTTGGAGCACTGCTTTGTCTCTCACTGGCTGTCACCCTCCCAGAGTACCCAGATGCCTGCACACCAGCACCTTGCAACTCATTCTCAAGTCTGTAAGAGCTGTCACTTCCCCTGGGCACAGGGAGTGAGGCCAAGGACCCATCAAGTAGTCAGCCACTGAGCTCAGTTTTCTACATCAAAAAATTCTCTGCTACTTCCCCACATTTTGACAACCCACTGCATGCAGCCATCACAAAATAAAGAACAGCCCCATTTTCAGAAAAGCCAGTGCCAGCCCTGCTGAGAGCCCTGGGGCTCTGCAGGGCACAGGCAGAGCCCTGGCATTGTCACCTGCTCCCACTGGAGTCGCCACCCACACACTCTTGGCATCCAGGGCTGGTCCTTACCATGACGTAGTGACGTTGCATCTCCGATTTCTCACTGGCTAGTTTGTCACATTCCAACTTCAAGCTGAAAAGCCAGAAAACAGTAAGAAAACCACAAACAGGAGGTGAGAGAGTTGATTGCCACAGAGCAGCTGCTTCCTGCACAGCCTCATCCTGGCCAGGCTGGCTCCTTGGACATCACTATCTGGACTTCAAACAGTGGCCAGAGCTGGGACACCCTATGCCAGCACAGCAGCAACTGCACAGAGCCTGCTCCCACCTTCCCAGCTGGAGTCCCACAAACACATGCTCAGGAGAAGGACACAGGGTTATCCACCAGCTGAACACTGACCACCCTCAGGCAAATTTGTTCCACAGGAAGGAGAATGCTGGGCAGAAGCAGAGCTAGCTGCTCAGGGAGGTGTTTGCCATTCCTCAATAGATCACTGGCAGGTGGAGATGGCTTCTGGCACAGGCCTGTCTGCAGCGCTCAAGGGATGCTCCAATATAACATTAAAACCAAAGCCAGCCCCATTTCTGGATGGTGGGGACAAGGCCCAAGTGCAGCACATTCCTCCAGAAGGAAGGATTTTTCCTCTTCCCCTAAATTCTTCAGAGAATGTGCCGCTGCTCCCCATGTTTTATGAGACTCCAACTCACCCGCAGAGCAACTGCAGCCGGCATGTGCTGTGGTTTTATGTTTCAAACAAGAAACAGCTTCACCTACACAAAACCTGCTCCTTCTTGAGAAGATTAAGTCCAAGGGGGTAGAGTGGGGTAAGGGGAAAGCTTGTCTTTCAGCAGGCACGTTCCTTGGGCTGCCCTACTCCCTCGATGGCACTGCCAAGACACAGGGACACCAGGAAATGGCCACTTCCCAGCAGTTTTCTGCCTGCTCCTGCCAGAATGACACCACCACAAACTTGAGACTTGGCTGTAGGCAGAGCCCAGGCTGGGGGACATTGCAACCACATGGCAGTGATGCACACACCGGGCTGTAGCATCACCCAGTCAATTTAACACGAGGGCATCACGTTTATTTCAGACACGCACACGCAAAGTAGCAGATGTCTCAAGCCAGCTTTTGGGTCAGCAGAAATATTTACACACACACACACACAGAAAAGCATAAGCTTTTGGATTTAAGTGCTCCCTGCAGCATTTGCAGTCCCAGAATGGCAGACAGCAATAAGAACCGAGGAAAACTCCCAGCAAGAGGTGGGAGGCCTGGCAACCACCCCTGCAGTCCTGGCTGAGCAGCGCTTGGAGTAAAGACCTTGGCTGGAGGGGGGAATGTCCGTTCTCCTCGCTGGGCTCCCATGCGGACATGACTAACCGCCTGCCCGAGGTCCTCCTCCAGCCAAAGGTGTCCCAAGCTACGCGACCGGGTCCCCTCCCCCGTGTTCTCATTCGGTCCACGCAGTGAAGCAAGGAGTAGAAGAATCACAGCGATTGCTGCGCGTCGCCAGCCAGCCCAGCAGAACTGCGGGACAGCCCCGGGCCCGCTGGGAACACGTACCTGTGGTACTGGGCCTGCAGCAGCTGGAACTCGTCTTTGATGCGGTCGCAGGAATCGGAGGTCGTGAACTTCAGCTGCTGCGGCAGGTGAGAGGAGCCCTTGAACAACAGGAGACGGCGCTGGGGCTGGGGCTGGGAGCCGCCCGGCCCCCCCGCCCCGAGTCCGCCCCGTTCCCGCCGCACCGGGGGCCGAGCCCCCGGCGGGGCCCAGCGCTCGGGCCGTGGATGCGCCCAAGGTCACCCGTGGGGCCCGTTCCCCGGGCGCTGCCTCCGGCTCCGCCGCCCCTCGGTACCGGCCTCGGCTGACGGCGGCGGGAGGCGCTCGATCACCTCGACCCCACCGGGGCCGCCAAGAGAGGCCGGGTGGCCCCCGCGCCGTCCCGCGGCCCCGCCAGTGCCCGGCCCCGCCCCGCGGCCGCTCCGGCCCCGGCCGCGCCGTACCGAGTGCCGGCTTTGTGGAAACATCATGTCAGGCTGCGGCTCGGTCCCCGCACGGAGCGACCCGATGATGGTGCCGCTGCCCGTTTCTGCTCCCGCCCCGGCTCCCCGCGCCTCCGCCTTTGTCCGCGCCGGGTCCGGCCGCCCCGGCCCCGCGGCCGCCCCGCCCCGGCCGAGCCGCTCGCCCCGCGCCGCTCCCGCCGCCGGCGCCTATTGTCTAATGGCGGCTGCGGCTCCGGCTCCGTCCTGCGGCTGCTCAGCACCACCTGCCACCGCCGCCACCGCCTCCCCGGGCCGGGCGGGCCCACGGCCGCCTCCGCCCCCGCCGCTCCCCGCCCCCGCCGCGCGGCGGCGGCGGCCGCGGACAGCGAGCCGGGGTCAGTCGGTGCCCTGCCCGCTGCGGTCAGGACGGGCCTTTCTCTGTCGGCGTCTCTTCCCCGAGCTCCGGTCCGGACTGCCCGGCCCACCGCACCCTCTTGGTGCCGCGGCCTGTTCTCCGGGCCGCTCCTCGCCGTCGCGGCCGAGGCAGGACCCGAGCCCAGCCCGGCAGAGGCCGCAGCGTTGGCCCGGGCCGGGTGGCGGAGCTCGCGGGGCAGGCCCGGTGCCCGGCTGGCACGACAGCAAGTCGAGGACGCTACACCGGCCCTGGCCGGGCAATGAAGCTCCTCGCAGCTCATTCCTTAGTCCTTCCCCGAGCAGAACAGCCGGTTTTTTTTTTTTTACTGAGGGGTTCGTTTTGCTTTTGCTGAGCATGACGGAAGGCAAAGGAAAGGTAATTCACCTGCAACTGGCCCCAGACAAACCTCCTATCTCCAAACAACAGAGTATTGGTCGTAAACCTGCTGCCTGAGGAGTGGACCCTGCAATTTGTGTCCTGGGGGATCAACTGTCTCCCCACAGAGAGCGGTGAGGTGGGGAATTCAGCCACTGCCTTTCTTTCTGGGAGGACTTGGTCGCCATGGGGCCACTTGCAAAGCCACACACACAAATGTGCCTGTGCTGAGGTGGGATCAGGTCCATGGAAGCCATCCGGAGAATAACAGGCAGGAACACAACTGGTGTGTGAGAGTGAACTTTCATCAACAGGGAACTTTCTCATCACTTTCAGATGCTGCTCTGTGTCTATCTTTAAAAATCAGTAAATTTTCTGATTAAAAATAAAGCCCCATACGTCATAACTCCAGCAATGTGGGCTGGCCTGTTGTATTTATTTTTAAAGAGAACAATATAGCAGCTGAGTTATTGTGACACCTCCTGCATATTGTGCAGCAGCTTTTTCACTTCAGCATCTCCATATTAGTGGAAACTGTGACAGCTTCACGCCAAGGGTTATTAATAGTGCAGGCAGGCCTTTTGTCCCTACAGAATAAAGGTTGGAAAACAGGGCAGACAGTCTTCCCCCGGTGGGTTGGCATCCTGGTCCCCCATTTTACATGTAGAGAAACTGAGCCACCACAGCTCAGGCTCTGTTCAAGGGCAGAGAGATGCAGTTTGTAGTCAGTGTTTGCAGGAGACCAGACCAGGTTATTGTTGTCCTCTTCCCACATCCTGGAGCAGGCATGGGCACCCTGCTCATGCTGCCCTGCACTGCCATCCCTTCTCTTGCAGCAGCTTGCAGTTGCTCCATTCCAAGCGGGAAATGAAATGCTCCTTTATTGGCTTTTCTGTTGGCTACAAAATGTTCCATTTTATCTTTTTTTTTTTTTTTTCCTCCTTACATTCTTCCAGGAAACACTGATTTATGGTATAATCTTGGCAAATCCCAATCCAGGGGAACACAAACACACTTGTGCCTGGTAAATGACTTTTTAATGGGCCTGTTTCCAGCCAGGAATGCATCTGCATCTGAAGAAGGGGGGAATTCTAGCCTTGCCCAGCCAGTAACTTGTGTGTGTCAGTGGGGGCCAATACAGTCTGGGCACAGAGGATCTGGCCTTAAACACAGCCTGTTGAACAGAGTGGGTTCCCACAGACCACCTCAGACCTGGCTGGGGAAATGAAAGCTTTTTCAGTGCAGGAAGGGAGTTCTGAGCATGTATGTAGGAGCTCTCCAAGTGAACCAACATTCGTCTGCTGCAAAACTGTTTGACAGCAATGTTGGAAAGTCCCCACTCCCCCAACATCTTGGCCAGGAATAAGGTGATGATGGACTCTCGCTAAAACTAGGGCTGGGTCAGAGTTGGGCTGAGCCTGCAGGTGGGGTTCCAGGAAGCCAGAGGGGCCACAGAGGGGAAGTGGCTGCTGACCTGCGCCTATGGGTTGAGAGCCTCATATTGCACAGCAACTTGATATTTGGAGGCTGTCAAAGGAGTCTCCAGGATGGGGTGACCAGGATAGAGGAGCTGGACGAACCACCTCCACCTCTCCTGCAGGGTACACCTGCTTGGCATCGGCCTTCTGGAGAGGAAGGTGCCATGCCTGCCTTCAGCATTGCTGCAAGGCACCTCGGAATGTGATCTTGTGGCATGTCTGCTGGCCTCACATCTGGCCCCAGCTTATACCACACTGTGTCCTCCTGGGCTTTGCCTTTCACTGCGTCCTGAGCTTGTCCAAGCTGGTGGGCTTGTTTGGCTGGAAAGCAGGAAAAACTTCCTGCTTGGAGCTGGTGCAGGACCAGACCTCTCCTGTGCCTCCATACTGGTCTCCTGTCCACAGAGGGAAGATCCTGCCATTGCTCCCACTTCCTATGAGATGGCAGGTTTAGGGACATCCTTGCTTATCAGGTCATCTGGCCATTGGACTGGAGCCTGGTTACCCGAGGACCAGAAGTTTGTATTTTGCATTGCTAATGGAGCAATAAGCTGTCCCAGTCCCTGGTCCCAGCCAGAAGGATTTGTATAGGGATGTCCTAATGGAACCAGAGAAACTTCCTATTCATTTCTAAAAGGAGCAGTCTAACAAAGCTGCCAAAAATAAATCTGTATAATGAAGAGCCTTTGTAAATTATTCAGATATTATATCCCACTCCAGCACTGATTCGAGGAGAGAGGTTGTACAGACACTTTCTTCTCTGAAACTCTGGATACAAGGTGAAATCCATGCTGTCATTACAACGAAAATGTAGGCTCTGAGATCCTGCTTTTTGCCTGAGAATACTGTCTCTTTTACCTGGAATTAAAGAGGAAGAAATAAAAAACTCATAGCAGCAATTCAGGCCCTGAGACAAGGAAGGTTTTTTCCTTTCTCCATGGCCTCAGGACCTCGCTTGAGTCCCATCACCTAAAGCTGACCATGTACACAGGTGCTTTGCATGATTGAGTCTGAGGAACTTAAGCTTTCTGAGGCACTGCACACTTCAGGGTGGCACAGACAGGACCCCACTGGAGGTAGGGTGGTTCAGCCAGCAATTCCTCCTTTGCTTCTCAGTTGTGGTTTGAATGCTGTGGACTCTTTCCAGTAGAAACAGGGCTGAGACTCACTAAGCTCATTAAACTTCAGCTGCCATCAATACCACATTTGTTAGCCACCTGCTAACAAATCCCAGTCCCTCCTCGGGATGCAAAGCCTGAGTTTGCAGCTTGTCACCCCCCACTGCCACCCCATATTCAGACATCTGAGGTATTTTATAAGGCACAGTGCTTGGCAGCTTGTGGGCTATTAGCCACAGCTAGCCCCATGCCACACTACTGGGGCTCACAGACTTCTCCCTTCCTCCCTCCCTGCTTCCCCAGCCCCTCTTTGCCAGCAATGGAGCTGGCTTCTGCTTTGTCCAGCGCTGCAGTGTGGCTCTGGCCTGCAGTTCCTGCCCACCGGCAACCCTGCCAAGTCCATGCTGCCTGGCTGGGCTAGGGATGCCAGGGCTGGTGGGGGTGGGGAGGAAGGCCCCCTGCCACATCCAGGTCAGCGCTGGTGGAATCTGAGGCCACACTGTCCCTTATCACCCCTCTTGTCATGGGGATTATTGGGTTTTTATACTAAACTTTCTCCAGAGAGCATAATACAATCAGCCAGACATGAGGCGAGGGCTGGGCAGGTCTGGGAGTGATTTACAAGCAATCTGCCTCTGCAGTATTTTTCACATAAGGGGCTATTTCCTTCTCTCCCGAACCACCTCCCAGCTCTCCTGCTGCCATCATGAGCCGCAGAGGTCTCCCTGCAGCAGCAAAGGGCTTCGACGAGCACTGGGGCTGCACAGGCAGCACAGGCTCACAGAGAGGTGAGGAGGACTTATGGCAGCCAGCACTGCCTGCCCCATGAATGTGGCACTGGCAGTGCACAGATGCCATTCAACAGAGATGCCCCTCACCCCCTGTCACTGCCCAGCACTGGTCCAAATTCCCCACCCACACCAAGAAGAAAAATGGGAAACAGCCCCTGGATGGGCACAGCCAGGAATGGCCCGTAGGCAGAAAGGGCCTTTCTTCAAGAAAAGCCTTGGTCTGGGCAGGCTTTTTACAGCTGGTAAAACATTTCTACCCTTTGTGATCTCACTTTATCAGTGACTTGAAATAACTGGGTTCCATTTCTCATGGTGGCTGCCCCCCACCCCTCCCTTCTGCTGTGGCCTGTGATTTTGCTGCAGACTGATTAGGGGTAATTATCTTTTTTTACCAGCCAAAGTGCAAGGAACAGTTCACACTCCTTGCAGGAAGTAGAAAAGGGATTTTGCAGCTGAGCTGTGATTAGGAAGCACATAGCAAGGATGCCTGAATCTGCATGCTCCCTGGAAAGGGCAGGGTCAGTATCAAGCTCCAGAGAAGGACTTAGCTCTGGGTGGTGTCCCTGAGGCATTTGGTGGGAGATAAGCAGGAAATTTGGAGCTAAAACACGGTTGGTTGGGAGGTCCAGGGGAATCCACTGGCCCTTTGGCCATGAGGAGGTTCCTTGGACAAATGTTTTCCAGAAGCAGCATGTGAATCCCTCTGCATATGAGGCCCAGACTGAGTCTGATGGTGGGAGTGATCCACGAGGGCTAGAATGGGCAAAGGAGTGGCTTCCTTACCAGGCCCACTTGTTCCGTGGGCATGGCAAGGATTCTCACCTCTCTCCCCTGGTTCCCTTGATGGACAAAGGGAGGAGTGAGATACCAATTTTAAGGTCAAAGGGATCATCCAGGCTTTCCTCCTGCCTCATGTGAGGCAGGTAATCTCTCCTGTCCTCCCTGTACCACATTCCTCCTGCTCCTGTACAGAATCAGTGTCCATCTACTGCATGTGAGCTTCATCAAATGAATATTTGAAACAATATCTGAGATTTGCACAGGGAAGACAGATTACTACACCCTTGAGAGTCTTTCTGTACTTGGCTAATTCAGCAGTGCTCCTCCAGGTAGGGAGAACATTTCTTCCTGACCTCAATTTATGACAAACACTGAAGCATGAGGCTGGATTGATTGCACAAGGAGATTGTGTCTTAGTAACTCATGTGAATGCTGCAGCAGCTATGCTAATTCATCATTCCTTTATTTATGAAATCTGTGTGCAGGTTGAGTGCAATTAAATGATGTGCTTTGGGATCCTAGGGGATGAAAGGATCATGGAAAATGTAGGTTTGTTATCCTAGTTTACTGTGCACTGAGCCCACCTACAACAGCATGACAAACCAGATGTGAAACATAAGGTTTAAAAAAACTAATCTAGCAACTGATGTCACAGGCTGTATTTGTCAGCGTGTTTGATCTCAGTGCCTTTCCCCTACTTTTCAGAGAACTCAAATCTCTTTGTGGCGTCTTCCTGTGACAGACAATTGAAGAGCTTGTAAAACTAATTTTGGGGGAGGCTGAAACATTTGACACCTGCTCTGCAGCTCGGTCCCCGGTCCTCATCAGCACCCAGAGAGCAGTGCCCGACCCCGCGTGCGAAGGATCAAGTGCCCGCCCCGCTGCGCTGCCGCTGGTGCAGCTTTGCCGAGCGCGGCCCCGGGCCCGGCCTCGCCCCCGCCCCGCACCTCGGCCGGGAGCAGGAGCGGCCCCCACGGGGCCCCAAGGGCTCTTCGGGGTGCCCGCGTTTGCCGCGGGTCTGACGCTACACGGTTCAGCCGCGAGGCTGGAGCATCCGCTGGGCAACGGCTTGGTGGCAGCAACTCTCCCGCTGCGGTGCTCTCTGGTTCTCACCGCGGGCAGAGCACTCCTCTGCTTCCTCCTCCTCCCCTCCGCTCCCTGGTGATGCTCCCCGCTTTGTTTTGATGTTGCTGTGTGGTCTGAGCCTTGGTCTTTCCTCCAGACTCCTGAGGGTGAGGTACCAGGGCCTGTGTGTGATCCCCCCACTCCCATCCCACTCCTTGGGACGGGGCAGCTGCCACACACTAGACACAGAATCACAGAATAGATCAGGTTGGAAGGGACCAGTGGAGCTCATTTGGTTCAACCTGCCTGTTCAGGCTGGGTGTCCTGAGCATGTTACTCAGGATTGTGTCCAAACACATTCCTCCTTTGAATATCTCGAGAAGGAGACTCTGTAACCCTTCTGGGCAACCCGTTCCAGTGCTTGGTCACCCACACAGTAAAGAAGTTCTTCCTTGTGTTCAGGTGGAACTTCCTGGGCATCAGTTTCTGCCCACTGTCCTATTGCTTAGTACCACTGAGCAGGGCCTGGTCCATCCTCTTGACACTCTCCCTTCAGATCCTTAGGGACTTTGATATGATCCCCTCCTGGTGTTCTCCAGGCTGAACAGGCCCAGCTCTCTCAGCCTGTCCTTATAACACAGATGCTCCACTCCCCTCACCATTTTTGCAGCCTCTGCTGGACCCACTCCAGGAGCTCTGTGTCTCTTTTGTCCTGAGGAGCCCAAAACTGGACCCAGCACTGCAGGTGATGCCTCACCAAGGCTGAGGAGTGGGGCAGAATCACCTCCCTGACCTGCTGGCAATGCCTGCTCCCCTCTGCTCTCAAGCATCTGGAACTCACAAACACTTAAGAAATGGGGCCAGAATGAGGAAAAGAAATGGTACTTTGAAATGTCTACAGTGCTGCCCAGCATGGTGTGTCTGCACCTTGATGGGCCCAGGGGCTGAACACCCTTTTACGAGGGATGGGACCTTCCTCTCTATAAATGAATGGGAGTCACCTTTGGGCTCAGTATTAACTGCAGCAAATGTGAGCCATGAAAGCAGTTGCCCTGAAATGGCCTGACACTAGGAAATTCTGCTCATTAAGTCCTTCATGCACAACTTGGGAAGCCACAAAAAACATAAGGATGCTGTCCCCGTTCCCCCGCCCCCCCACCCCCCCCACTCGGTACTTGTCAGCTGCTGGAGAATAGAGAGGGGGGAAGAAAATGCCCCATTTAAACAAGCAGCTGCTGATCAGAGCAAATGCTACAGGAGAGCATGCAGCAGCAGGAGACTGGGGGAATGCCTGGAAGTCAGCAACTCCGCTGACAGTAGCAGTTGCAAGAGGCAGTGAAGGGAGAGAAAGGTAAGGAGAGTAACATCTGAGACTACAGATACAGTAACCTAGGGGGCAGGGACGTAGAGACTGGGAAATTGCACAGCACTCTGGTGGCAGAGCTGAGGGAAATCCCAGGTCTCCTGTTTTCTACATGAACTCTCTGAGCACCAAACCTTTTCTATTAGGGCAGAAAGGGAAGGAGTGGACAGACTATTGTTGCTTGGAGACTGGCAGTTCTGTCATTCTTAAACTGACAGTTTGATCAAGATTCATCAGAACTCATGTCTGTCAGAAGGAAACAAGCAAGTGGTCCAGAGGATGGATGCAAATTCTATTACTCCGTCTCTTTTGGCAAGCTGTAGAAGTTTCTTCAGGATCTTCTGGCCTTTAGATTTTGATCCTGCCCAGAGGAAGGCAACCAAAACAATAGCTTCTAGCATATACCATATAGCTTCAAAGCAGCCCAGCAATCCCAACTAGGTAACTCTTCAGTACACCCCAGACACGCTATCTATGTTGTGCTCACAGCATGAGAACATGCAAAAGGGTCAAAGTGACTTGTCTGTCAGAGCAGTGTTGCAGGGGTTACGGGAATTTCAGTCTCCCTGCCTCCTTAAGCACTGTCCATAGACGATGTTCCAAAGGGCACAAGGTTACACAGAGCAGTCCACTGTGACCTTGATTCTGGGTGTCCTGAGCACTTCTGTCAGTAGAATAATTTTGCCAAAGCAAAATGACTACACCTCCTTAGCTAGAGATCAGTGATGAGGGAGTAACAGTCCTCTAGGCTGTGGGGCACCTGGAAGAGAAAGTAAGAGAACATAAGAATAGGAGATCTTTATGCTGTGAAAGACCAAACTATAGACAAACCACTTATATAAAAAAAAGTTAGAATCTTCTTTTAATTGAGGTAAAGAGTTCATGAGAATAGCACAGACCTAAGAGGAGCAAGTGGAATTTAAGTGGAAAACAGAACCTGTTGTTTGTGCGTACCTTGTGTTTCTGTCTCACAAGGTAGGAACTGGCAAGCCACTGAATAAGCCAGGCAGGTAATAATGAAGACAGGTACATAACAGCTCTATCATGCTTTTTTGGACCTTCAAAAAGACTGGTTAGATACAAATCCACAGGAGAGTAGATGCGGGAAAGTGAATGAGCCCAGCCCAGGAGCTGTGGGAACAGGAATGCAGACAGAATGGGTGGTGTGGGGTGTCTGTAAGAACTCCAAAATACCAGCAGAAGCACCTGCAAAGAGAAGACAAAGAGACTTGGAAAACTGAGTGGTTCAGTTAGTTTAAAGTCAGACAAAGAAACAACACCAGATGGAGTAAGAGAAAGCATGACAAGCGGAGGGAGAGAAAGGTGGGAAGGGACTTCTCCTTTGGAAATTTAAGGGTGTATCTGTTTATCTTGCCTGCCACATGGAACATGCAGAGGTCTTGCTTGTCCTACTCCCCTCCTTGTGGGAGGAAAGATGTGAAACAAAAGGCATGTACTACAGCACTTAGAGATCCATAGGACTGGGATGGAGGGGACCTTGCTGAGTCAGCATACCCAGCCATCCCAGTACAGTTTGCAACAGCTGTAGCCCTGGCATCTGTCTGAAAGGAAGATGGGAGCTGCAGCATGTAGATTTTGGCAGCATCTGCTGCTGCATGATTTGGCCATGGTAAAAAGAATCTTCTGATTTTCAAGTATTGTCTTTCTGCATGGAGGGTTATGTGGAGAGCACATGGCTGGCTGGGGCATATTGGCACCAGGTTTAAGTGGAGCCAGGAGGACCTGGGCAGCCATGTAAGGCAGGGCAATGGGTATGCAGCCAAAGGTGCTTGAGAGAGGGGGTTGTATATGGGGAGTCCAGATGGCAGGTCTTCTGCTGGAGGCAGGTTCCCAGAGAGCTGCTCTGACAGAAAAAGCTGCACTGGCAGCAGAAGGATGCACGTAAGGCTGTGGTATGGAGGGGATGTATCAGGCTGACAGCTGGAGCACCTGGTAGAGGTCAACGGGGATCTAGAGGGAAGTAATGAGGAAACCTGAGTTAAAGCCAGCTCTGAGACACCCTGTGTGGAGAGACGCAGAGTGAGGGAGGCCTCGGAGGTGGCACCCACAGAGCTCAGCTGACAGGCTCTGTCCCCGTCAGGCTCTAGTGGTTCGTGGTCAGGGGACAGCAGCAGCCACAGCTTGGGAGCGCAGGGTTGGCACCGCAGGGCGTGGGCGTTCTCCTCCTTTGCACCGAGGGCTGCCGCAGCCGTAGGCCGCCAGGCTGGCGGGATCCGCGGGCTTATGGCTGAGATGGGTCCTTCCCACTAAGGGTCAGGCCTGCCCGGTCTCGGGCACCCGCGAGTGCCCCGCGCGGTGCGGGACGAGCCGCATCGTCAGGGGCCCGGGCCCGCCCTACGCCGTCGCACCACTGGCCGCCAAGACCCTACAGGCCCGGTGGGGTCCGGCCGTGGGCCCGTGGAGGGCGGGAGTGGCAGCTGCTCCGCGGTCGGCCAGGCCCAGTCAAGGGAGCGCCTCGGCCCTGCCCGCCCCACCATAGCGCCCCGGTCCTCCACCTTCCCACAATGCCCAGCGGCCCCGCCCCGCTCTGGGAACTCTCCTCCAAGCTCCCTCCCCTCCCCGCGCCTGGCCAACCAAACCTGCGCTCCCATTGGCCGCGGCGCCACGTCCTGCCGGCGGGAGCCCGCCCTGCTGCGCGCCGCGCTCGCCCATTGGCGCCGGCGGCTGTCAGTCAGCGCTTGTTTTCAGCGGCAGCGGGTTGGGTTGCGCCGGCTCGGCGGTGTCTCGGCGGGGCCGTGCGGAGGGAGCGGCGGCGCAGCCGGGCGGGAGCGGCGCGGGGGCGGCGGCGGTAGCGGCGGCGGTAGCGGCGGCAGTAGCGGCGGCAGTAGCGGCGGCAGT
>JAWWLV010000089.1:2567004-2581406 GCA_035041135.1 Platyrinchus mystaceus
GCGGTCGCGGCGGGAGTAGCGGCGGCGGTTGCGGCGGCAGTAGCGGCGGCAGTAGCGGCGGCAGCGGCAGCAGCGGCGGCAGCGGCGGCACTGGGCTCGGCCGCAGCACTCGGGGCCGGGACGAGCCCGGGCCGGGCCGGCGCCGCGCAGGGAGGGAGGGTGGGGAGGAAAGGGGGCGCGGGGCCGGGCCGGGCCGGGCCGGGCTCCCGGCGGTGCAGAGGACGGTGGTCGGTGCCGGGGGGGTGGGGGGTGGGCGGGGGCATCCCGGCCGCGGCGCGACCATGACTTTGGAGTCCATGATGGCCTGTTGCCTGAGCGACGAGGTGAAGGAGTCGAAGCGCATCAATGCCGAGATCGAGAAGCAGCTGCGGAGGGACAAGCGCGACGCCCGCCGCGAGCTGAAGTTGCTGCTGCTGGGTGAGGAGCGCGGGGCCGCCGCAGGGCCCGGCCCGGGGCTCGGCAGGTCCGGGTGGCCGGGCCGGGCGGGGAGCGGGTGTGGCGGGTAAGCGGCGGGAGCCATCACCGCCTCAGCCCGGCGCTCAGGGCCGCTCCCGAGCCGTGCGGGGCGGCCGCCTCATTGGCTGCCCTTTGTTTGATTTTGTGATGCGTTCGCTGTCAAAATGGATTTTGACATAAGCAGGAACTAAGTAGCTGAAATTCCTGGTTCCGAAGGCGGGCACGCACACACGCGCGTGAAATTTGTCTCGAGGAGACTGTTCTCGGGGCGTGCTGGCCTTCGTTAGTATGTGAAAATTTGCTGATGGAGTTGGTGCTTTCCGGTATTGTCGGTGAACCCCTGGGCCTTGAGTGAAAAATTGGCCTCCGGCTCCTAAGCCACAGAGTTCTCCTTGTACAGCCCTGGGAGAGCCGGCAGGGCTGGCAGCGTGTTGTGGTGGTTCTGAAAGGGAACGAGACAGTAAGAATGCAGGAGTTGTGTATTTGATGAGGAAATGTCTGTAGAGTTTAGCATTGCCCTCAGAGGAAGAGATCACCTGTGCAGCCATAAGAATCTAGGTCTTCATATGAAAACATAGTAGTGTTCTCTGTGCAAATGGAAAACTGCTGTGTTTAGGTGAGTGTGTAGGGACGGGTGATCAGTTGCCGGAGCAGCCAGTGAAGGTTGCAGGCATGTGCATCCTTCTTCAGCAGTAAGTTTGGTGTTCATGTCAGGTAGCCCCCAGATTTAAACTTAAGTTACAGTTTTTATGGGTACTGTGACTTATCATTGCTTGTGTCTTAAATATATTCTGCTTTGTGGCTTAAATACTGTATCATCTTAAGTTGAAATCTGCAGCAGGTCTGATGGACTGAGTTTATTCACTTGGGGTCTGTTGACAAGCCATTAAGGTACAAATGAAGCTGACCCTTGTGAAAACAAATGTAGCACTTTGCAGAAGTAAGGGGGGGCTGGGTATGCCCAGCCCTTTGAAGGGCTCCAGTGGTACCTGGTGATAACTGTTCAATGAAGGCCAGGGCTGTCCTCACTGCAAATCTGTCACAATTGATGTGTTCCTGTTCTTCAGGTGAAAAGTAAAATCGAGGGATTGACGTCTTTCCTCTTCGGAGATGCTGTGGCAGATTCTGTAAGGCTTGTAGATGAGAGAGGGTGCCTCTGTCTCTCATGCTTGCCTAAAACAGTTCCATAGAAGCAGCTGTTTCAAAATAGGCTGGCACTATAGGATAGATCTGGGTTAAGAAGATCCCACTGGATCTAAAGATTTCACTTTAGAAATAATTCAGATTGCTTGAGAATCCTTTCTGCTTTTCTAAAAGATACAGCTAAGTAAGATTCAGTGTCAAATAAAAAAATAAATTACATGAGGTGGTTATTATTGGATAAGCAACATTCCTAGTGGTAGACCGTGTTTTCTGGATGCTTTTCACTGCATACAGCACATTGCCCACCTTCAAATGAGGCAGGTAACATGTTCTCTCTCCTTACTATAACTGCTGCTTGCAGGGATTTCTTCTGTGTTGCTCCTATTATGTGGAGTTCTAACATTCACAAGTATTAATGATTGAAATAGTAAGAGGGCTTTTCCAAATCTCCAAAATTTTGAGTGTATGGAAGGAGTTTTCACCTTGTCGAAATCGTGTTAAATTTTTCTTGTCACTTCATCTAATGACAGTTACTTTGGTGAAGCCTAAAACAGAAAATTGGTGTGAAGAATAATAGTGCTAATCAGCGATAAACCTGATAATAAGAAATTCAGGCTGTGGGACATTGCCCTCTGATATAAGGTAGTAATTTGTCATTTTACTGGTTGAGGAGAATATTTTGTACAAAAATTACTTGTGATTAAGCATGGGATACTATTGACTATTTACAAGTGCCTGTGAGGTACTTGGGGGTCATTAGTAAGTTATTGTAAACTCTGCTGCTTTCACGTGTTGATAGAAGAAACAGTAAATTCAGATTATCTCCTTTCCCAACACTGTCATATTAAAAGGGGTTTTGTGCCCTTACAGCTGTAGATCTTGCCCACCAGAGCTTGTAACCTGCTGATGTAGTGCTGTGCTGCGTTGTCAGCGGCCTTGGGGAAAGCAAGAGGTACCTTTTTAAAAAAACTGAAACAAACAATAACAACCAACCTGCCTCCCCCCCCCCCAACAAAAACAACCCCGAAACCAAAAAAGGGAGGATGATGGAGTGACAGGAAGAATCTGTGTTTGAACTCTAAGTTTTGAAGCAAGCAAAGGTCTGGTGCTGAGGTTTCTCTTACGGGTTCATTGTTGAAATGCTTCGAAGCACCACTGTTTTGTTTTGGTTTGGTTTTTTTCCCTTTCAGTTTTGGTCACTGCGGTAAAAAACAAGGAAGTATTTCTCACCACAGTGAGAGAAACCACAAAGGATTTCAGTTTCCAATTTTTCCCCCACTTAGGACATACCTTTCTGTTTGAGATGGAGATAGTTTGCTGCATATTAATAGTATTTACAATGTTAATTTCTGACTATGCTGACGTGATTTCTCTCAGTTCTTGCTGATTATTTCAAACATTCTTCTTCTAGTTAGGTGCTTGCTGCTTTTATCTGAGCATATTTATTTATTTGTTTGCCTTTTAGCCCACCAGGATAAACATGTAACTGAGAATCTACATGTGAGTAGTAATTGTGTACGGGGATGAATGAGATCCAGTCTGAATCCATCTCTCCCCTGGTGTGAGAAGTACCTGGTGGTGCCTGTGGTGAGAACCAGGGCTCTGCCAGCATCCTTATTTTTAACTGCAGATCAAAAGGATTTGTCACTGATGGGATACAGTTGAGTATTTTGTCTCAGTAGCCAAATGAGCCAGGCTACTCTGTTAAAGTGCTATTTTTTCTATGTATCCTGCATATTGATAGCAACTTTTAGAAGGTTGAACAAAAGCACTCAACAAAAATGTCAGTGGTATCCCCTTAGGCTGTTGCTCATGGGATGAAGTGTGGAGGTAAGGGAGTCCTTGGCCCTCGTGTCCCCTTCACAAAGGACTGTGTGTGCACAGAGCAGATGTTGCAGGAGACTTCCTACAATACCAGTTGAATTGTGAATTTAACAGGGCTATGTAACTGTGTGGGTACTGTCTGATGGTGTTTTTCTCTCATACTTACTGTGTTAGAAAAGTTCCCACTGTCCTTTTATATCACCTGTTGGACTTCACATGTTAAATGACACTTTTCTGGGGCCATAAATGTAGGAGTGGAAGGACCTGCCCAAGTGACGGTGCAGGAAGCTGGCGTTGGAAGGGCTGGACTGTGTAATGCACATGCTGTGTCCTGCCCTCCCATCTGCTCTGAGGCCCGATAGTGAACCTGTGTCAGGAGGAAGCGGTGGCCTTGCTGAGCAGGCTGCAGCCTAGGGGATCCCTGGGGACCTGGCATAGCACCAGCAGCTCTGAGCAGTGGCCTACTCTGCTCTCCTGTCAGCCGCCATCTTTAACTCTCTCGTCCCCAAAGGCTGTGAACTGGATCAGATGCATCGGGTCACAATTGGGATTGTTGTTTCTGTCCTTAAGAGCAAACCTTATGTTTGCACAGTATTTTTGGGATATGAGGCAGACGTGCTGATTAAGTTGTTTGTGTCAAATGGATAAGCAATTAGTTTCTTGAGCTCCATTCTCCTTTAGAATTGATTTTTTTTCTGTTGTGTTCCGTTCTTTCCTATGAAAAGACATGTAGTCTGTCAGGTAAAGAGCATTCTGTGCCAAGTTACAGCAAAAGGAAATTTGCTCTTTTGCTGTGCAAGTGGGCTTCCCCTGGCACTCACTGTCATCTCGGTCTGTAGTGCTTTACTAGCTGAAGAGCATGCTCAGGCTCTTTCTGGCTGGTGCCGTGGTTGTAGCATCTTGCTGGAGTATCTGGGAATAGGTCAGGTGTGACGGACAAGGGCCTCTTGACGCAGAACGTGTGGGAGTGGCTGTAACATGAGATTTGGGATAAGTACCAGGGCTGCTTTTGAGGGCTTCTGTAAAGGACAAGCTTCCATACTGTCAGGTTCGTAGTGGGAATGAGCAGGCCTACCCAGACTGTCTCTTTACCGTTCTGGGAAGCAACTAAAAAAGTGGCTGGGAATAGTGTGTGCTTGGTTATAGTAATAGGAACTTTGGGGTATGAAGTGCCTGTGTTCTTCTGTTGGGATCCTTGCTTGTGATGGTTCCTAATTCACTCTCTTGCATTCTGTAGGCACTGGGGAGAGTGGGAAAAGCACATTCATTAAGCAAATGCGTATAATTCATGGCTCAGGCTACTCTGAAGAGGACAAAAAAGGTTTCACCAAGCTGGTGTACCAAAACATCTTCACTGCCATGCAGTCTATGATAAGAGCCATGGAAACTCTGAAGATTCTGTACAAATATGAACAGAACAAGGTAAGTGTCTCACAGTTTTTGCACGTCTTTAGGCAGTGAGGATTCTAGGGTTTGACTTCAAGTTCCTGTTTGTTTGTGTCCTTCTGCATTGCATCCTCAACCTCCCTGACCTCTTTTCCATAAACTTTTTGTCACATTTTCTTGATACCTGACTCCATTTACTTGGTTGTGTTAAGGGATAGAGCAACTTTGGGTTGTTGGTGCACTGGTCCGCTTAGTGAGTGGTGGGAGCAAGGGATTGGGTTATGATGTAGGGTATAAGAGGGGTGTTATTTTTACCTATTTCCAGGATTCAGTGTTATTAAATGTGTCCAGCATTTTCTTTGTGTGAATTACTATACTTACTGGAAATTGAAGCTGGCAAAATACATGCTGGACCCAAAAGACACCTGTGCTGATAGTTATCCCTGTTCCTGCAATCCATTCATTTTTCTGATAGCTGCTGACTGAGGGTACAAAACTTTCTTGAAGGATTTTGGTCTCAACCACAGAAACATTACCTGAGCTAAAGTCTGGCTTACTCATTTTGGGACTAGGAATTAATTTTTCAGCCAGATCTGGTCTAAATTATTTTAGCTTTTTGAGGGGGAGGACGATGAGAGTGAGGGTATGCCAGGAAATTAGGGGTTTTTTTTAGCATAGTTTGCTTCTTTTAATGTATAGTATCTTTTAATGCGTAGTATCCTTAATATTTTGAAGTGAATTGTATTTTATCTCTTCTGTCACACAGTATCTTGGAGCTGATTTTGACTAACTGTTTATAGGGACTGGATGGTGCACCTTTTACATCTGTGATGAGAATGGGCAGAGTGTGAGGAAGCTTGCCTTGCCTGTGCTTTACATGGGGTGTGATGAAGGGGTTCTGATAGGTAGAATCTGCCAACTTTTATTTATGATAACTTGTGCAGTTACCATAAGATAAAGATAAAGCCAGATAACTCAGCTTTGTTTTTTATTTTTCCTGGGGTTGGCGGTATTGGCAAAAGCCCCTTTCAGAAAGCAGCTGGATGTGGACAGTCACCTCACAGATGCCACAGGCTGTGGTAATGACTGTAGCCCTTCCTTTACTTAGCAATTGTAGGGTGGGAATTTTTATTTCCTGCCATGACCAGGGCCCTCTCCTTCTGACACAGACCCCATGCCCCCTAGGTTCGTGGTGGTTTTTTGGTTGGGTTTTTTTGTTTGTTTTGATTTTGGGTTTTTTTGCTTTTTCTTTTTTTTCTTTCTCTTTTCAATCTCCAGGCCAATGCAGTTCTGATCCGAGAAGTGGATGTAGAAAAGGTCATGACATTTGAGCAGCCATATGTAAGTGCAATTAAAACATTGTGGAACGACCCTGGAATACAAGAGTGTTATGACAGGAGAAGAGAATATCAGCTTTCTGACTCAGCTAAATAGTAAGTATATAGTCACTAGCATTCACTGGTAGGTGGGAGTGATGGTCTAACAAATTATACCTGTCCAATTTTTTCTATTGAAGTCTAGAGTTTGTTTCCTTATAATTTGCTGCTTTTTATGAGGCTATGAGGTGTTCTGTTGGGTGTTAAAGGTAGTTGTTCACACATCTGCTTCTGGATATACCTGAGGCCAGAATCCCTACCTTGTGCCATATATGTTGATCCTGGCTCTTAGGCAGCAGGAGTGTTGCTCTTTCTCTTCAGGTTTGTCCTTTGGCCTACAGGTGTACATGGATGTGTAGACTTTGGACTTTATTAATAAAAAATCCATTAAGTTTGGCAATATAGAGAGGATGTTTTATAAATAAATAAGTATATGTTTCTACACTACAGATAAGACTTGATTCTGAAATATAAAGCATCCACTGTACCTAAACTTTCTCTGTAGTAAAGATTGTTTTCCACACTGCTATACGGAGTTGATAAAGTTGTCCTTAGAATATCTGTTTATCCTCCAAGGGGGCTGGCTGGTGAATTACTGTTCCGCAAAGATGTATTCTGTTACTCTTCCACATCATATTTTAAATGATTTAGGTGACTTCTAACTTTCTTGTTACACTAGGGAATGACTAAATGTAGCAGTTTTTACATCTGTATGTTTATGTGCTGCAACCTAAGGTAGGTTTTTTTTTTCCTCTATCCTCCTTGTAGCTATCTCAGTGACGTGGATCGTATCGCTACCCCAGGATATCTACCAACTCAGCAAGATGTGCTACGGGTTAGAGTTCCTACAACTGGTATCATAGAGTACCCCTTTGACCTAGAGAATATTATCTTCAGGTACTGAAGGTGTATTCATGTTACAGCTGAACTGAGAGAGCAGTGATATGGTTTTAGGAAGGATAAGTTATGGATTGCTTTGGAATGTCCAGGTGCTTGGTTGAGAGGCTCTGAGTAGATGTGTGTGCTGTGGAATTATCTGCTGACAGGTGCTCCTCTAATGGGGATAGTCTAACATTTTTACTGCCAGAAAACAGAACCTGCTTTTGAATCAGTGACACTTAAAACCCAGTGAACCATCTTGCAGGAATTGGTGCCTTCCCTGGGAAGGCATTGCTGGCATCTGAGGCTGAAGCTGTGGCTTGTGAGGCAGTTGAGTGAAATGTGGGTAGCTGAAGCCACCCACCAGTATTTCTTCCACCAGGAAGAAATACTTCCTTGTATGTCACACCTAGCATCTGCCTTGGGAGATGGTTTTCTGTGCCTACCTTGTGCTCTCAGGATGACACCAAAACTTGCTGTCTGTGCTCCTGCAGCAACAGATGGGCTTGAGAGGCTTAAGCCAGCAATCAAGCCTGGTGTGAAGAGCACAACACTGAGAAGCTTTGAGGCAAGCAGGTGTTTTGGTGAAAAATAAAATTAGTTTGCTCATTTGACAGAGGACAGTTTTGAAGGACTCATCTTTTAAGACTCAGGACTGATAGTTAGCAAACCAGAGCAGAATGCAACAAAAATGGTAGTGCTGGGATCTGGAGGTTGAATTTGGTATCACTTGTCATTCTTTCAGTTTGATGTATTTCTGAAACAGGATATTTTGTAAACTTGCTGGTTTTGTTAGCAGGCAGATACTATCACGTCCCCCTGACATGTTAACTGGAGCAGTAAAGAACTGCATTCGTTCTCATCATTTGCTGGTCCTTTGCATTCAGACAGAGAACTGCAGTACCTCTGTGATACTGTATGTACTTCTCTTCTTTAGAATGGTGGATGTTGGAGGTCAAAGATCAGAACGAAGGAAGTGGATCCATTGCTTTGAAAATGTGACTTCCATCATGTTTTTAGTAGCACTTAGTGAATATGACCAAGTTCTGGTGGAATCGGATAATGAGGTAAGTCAAAGAATGGGAACTCTGCAGGAGGGTAGAAGGAAAGCTGGAATGTCTTCCTAGCTCCTTGGAGCTTGGTACCCAAGTGCTTGTTGCCAGGTTGGATTAGCAAGTATTGTTGGTTTTGGCCTTCAGTTCTTCTTGTTGCAAAGGCAGCATGAGCCTCAATGGGACATGATGTCCCTGAGAATGGGAAATGCAGAGGGCATTGACATCATCTCTACTTCTCCAGTAAGCCCAAAATACTCTGAAGTGATGGAGCCCTGTGTGCTGTGGAAGGCACTGTGGGGGGAGGTATGTTCTCAGATCACGTCCCTCTTACCACACTGGGGTCCTTTGGGTTGTGACTGCTGTCTTGTTAGGTAGTGACTGGGCTCTTTGAAGGTGCAAATCGAATTTTGGCACTTGCTAATAGATAAAAAAAATGCTACTAGATAACGGCAATTACCCCTTTTCTACCAGACAAACCATGTTCCAAAAGTATTGTTGGCCAGTCCTCTCATATGACTCTAAAAGCATAAAATGGCTTTTAAGTGTTTTGATATGAATAGCTTGGCAATTAAACGAAGCTTGAGTCCATCAGATTTTGCATTTCCTTTCCATTTATTGATGCAGTTTGAGCCAGAACCTACCTGGGGCCAAAGTATTCTGTGTGTAGTGTTTGAGATGCTGAATCACTACAGGTCTGAGTACATGTGCAGGCAGCAAAAAGGCATCCTAGTGCTCATTTGTGAAAATAAGGCTTTCTTTTTCTTATTTCAGAACCGGATGGAAGAGAGTAAAGCTCTCTTTCGAACCATTATAACTTATCCATGGTTCCAAAACTCTTCTGTTATCCTCTTTCTCAACAAGAAAGATTTGTTGGAAGACAAGATCCTGTATTCCCACCTTGTTGACTATTTCCCAGAGTTTGATGGTGAGTGATTTTTAAGGAGGTACATTCTATATCTAGAAGAAGATGTGAAGGTGGTTTGGTTAGAACTTTCTTGTTTCTAAAAGAAAATTAGGATCTAGAAATGGAGAAAACATCTTAATTTGAGGAAGAATGCCTACAGCAATAAAAAAAAATGATAAAAATATATTAATCATACAGACAACTGATTGTATGATGAAATAATGAACCTCTCCTAGATGAAGAATTACCCCCTCCAATATGGACTGCAAAGTATTGTAGTATTATATAAAGCAACTTTCTTCCCTGTGTGCTTGTGCATATAACTAGTTTCATAAACATAAACATGGCAATTTACTGGTATTCTGAACCTTCTAACCCTCTAGTCAAGAGGTGACTTGAGTCTTTGTTCTTTGAAACTGACTGGTCAAATACCCAGGTTGTTCAAATGATGGTGCTGAAAAATCTCAGGCAGCATGAAATTCTTATTAGCGTGCCATCTGCTGCTGTGGGAAAATAAGATTATGTGAAACAGAGAAATTCCTATCTGAAACAATATTCTGTAGCCAGAATAGTATTTCAGGCTCTTCACTTGAGTGCATTTAAAGCTGGCTGGTAACATATCTGTACAGGGCTGAAAATAAAAGTAGTGGAGAATGAGATCAAGCAACACGCTTCTTGCCGTGCTCTCGTGTATTAATTCTGTCATTATTTGCTTTAAAAGTATGAGGTAAAGGAAGCATTGCCATTTTGCAAACAGCTTTCATCCTTTAAAAGACTAATGGAATTGCTCCTTGTTAGTTGTCCTCCTACATCTGAAGTTTGTGCCCCCAGCATGGGCACTGGTGGGAACAGTAGACTGGGAATGGCTGAAGAGCTTCCACCCAAACAGTGCCTACTTCAAATGGAGCTTAACAACTGGAGAAAAATCCCAACTTCAGGGAGTGTCATGTACTTTAATTTTTTCCTGTAAGTGTTCACTGTACTTCCTTCAGGGGTGCTGCATGGCCTGTGAGTTGGAGGTTGCCCATCAGACATCCCCTCAAGAGGTGGTATTTGCCATGCAGAATGTGACAACAGCAGTTCTGTGAAAGAAATAGCAGTAGGTGACTATTTTCTTGGGAGCTGTCAGCAATATGAATTAAAAGCTGGCAAAAAATCCAGTTTTTAGCTCCTGTGAGTTGATGAGCCAGTTAGGACAGGCTGCATTTTTGGCTGAGGATAACCCTTGTTTCCAAAACATACACTTGTGTCCTTCAGCCTATAAGATCCACCTGTATATTAGGAAGAAATATACATCCCATCTCCAGGGGAGAGCTTTGTGTTGTTTCTGCAGCATCTGTTGCTCCCACCCAGGGTTTTACCGAGGTCTGGATTCTAAAGCACGGTCTGAACTGATCCCTCGGTGTCTGCAAAGTGCCCAGCTTTGGGTTTTGGTTAGATAACTGAAAAGCAAAAGACACTCCAGCTTCTCGGACCCTTATATCATAAATGATCCTAATTTCTTCTTTATAGCTCTGTAACCCATAAGAAAAAGCAGGCTGGCAGTTATTCTGATGGATCAGCCTGGGGAATGCATTGGAATGAATCCATTCACTGGTGTCTCTGTTTGCTGCAGGCCCACAGAGGGATGCACAGGCAGCCCGCGAGTTCATCCTCAAGATGTTTGTGGATTTAAATCCCGACAGTGATAAAATCATCTATTCCCATTTCACATGTGCTACAGACACAGAAAACATCCGTTTCGTCTTTGCAGCTGTCAAGGACACCATCCTACAGCTCAACCTGAAGGAGTACAACCTGGTTTGACCTGCTCTGCTCTTGCCCCTTGAGAGGCTTCTTTGTGAAGAAAGACAAAAAAAGAAATTTTAAATATGACAGGAAAAAAAGTTTTAATTTTTGATGATGTAATGAGTGCAAATTGTCTGATCTGTGGCGTGGCAAGTGCTCAGTGTTATCCTGGAGTCTCATGTCTCTGTCCACAGAGTAGTTGATTTCATATTTTTAACAAATTGCTTTTATTTCACAGTTAACGGGGATATGCCTCATTTCTTCAGCACCTTGCTTACGTCTTAATTTTTGCCAAGCAGCTAAGGCAGTCTCATCCTGGTCTTTCCTTTGTTGCTTAGCCACTGTTTTTTTTTTTTTTCCCTTGCATTCATTCCCATGGTATATGTAGAAAAAACACTTTCCAGCTGAGATTATGAATTCACTGGACAGTGGGAGTGCAGAATGCTACTGGTTCCTTTGCCTTGTGCCTCTCGTGTAATTTGCTAAATCTGCTTGCTTCCCCCCTCCTTTCCCTTCCCTTCCCCAGGACACGCTCCATGGTTCACTGTGATGAAATGTTGGGGAGGAGCAATTGCTCTCCAACTATTGTGCAAAAAAATGGCAAAACAAAAAAAAAAGCCATCACTTTTCCATTCTTTATATGTTCTGAGTTATTTTTTTCTTATCAATTATAAAAGGTATGGAGACTGTGATTTTTTTTTTTAAATTATTGATGTTCTATACATAGTTTGCTACCTGTTGCTGTATTTTGTTCATGGACTACAAATGATGGAAGCTCTTGGAGCAATAGCTGCTGAGCCTGGGGAAGTGCCTGACTGTAATTGTTCTGTTTTGTTTTATTTTATTTAGTTCTTGTTTCTTTTTCACACACATACATGCATCCCCCTCCACACCACAAACGCGTGGCTGTGTGCTCACAAGGCTCAGTTTGCTGAGAGAAAATAACGTTTTGTTGAGTAGAGTATGTGACATCAATGAGCAACTTCTCTATGCAGCAGTTTCCAAAAGCACACTGAGTAATTGTGGCATTTGAACATCAGACTTTGGCTGGATTGAAAATCTTAGTCCTGTGCCATCCTCTAGGTCTTTTCTTGCTGCTAGTAGCAAACAGGCCTTGTTTATTGCATTATGTGCCAGTGGGTAAATGACTTACTAAGAATTCCTCAGTCCTGTCCAGCTTGCAGAGTCTTAGAAAGGCCCAGAGTTGGTGGGTGACAGAGTTCGGGACACTGGTAGGATTCTTGCTTGAGAAGAGTGAGAGTAGCTCTTGGAGGGAGCAGCAGTTCTGTCTCTCCTGTTTATGCATTCCCCTGTGGCACATGCTGCTGTGTTCCCCTTCAGAAGACTTGCACACACACTTGTTCCAGGCTGGGTGTGATGACTGAGTTACAGTGGTCGTGGCTGGAGCACAGCTGCTGTGGAACCCAGAGAGCCCTGCTGTGGGTGCACTTGGCTCAGCAGGAGAGGAGGAGGAGAGAGGCAGCAGCGCTTGCTGGTGCAGGTGAAAGGCAGAGTGGAAATAGTTCTGAATTCTAGATGCCACCTGAATCTCCAATAAGCAGAAAGATGTGAAGCCTTTGCACATTAGAAAGCTTTTTCAAGGAGCTGAGGCAAGTCAACAGATGTGCTGAGGAGCTGTTGCTGGCCTGGAAGAGAAGTGCAGTGGCAAGACAAGAAGTGAGTGTGAAGCAGGGAGATCTGACCCACATGTGGACGTGTGTTATTTAGCCATCGCTAATGCTTCTGTTTCAATTCCAACAAATAGCATTGGGTCCAAAATCTCTGGATCAACCAGACTGCCCCATTGAAGGCTAGCAGGCTGCCAGCAGAAAAAGACTAAATGAGCTGCGTTGTTGAAAGGGGCTGTTGATATTTTGTCTGTTTTGTGGACAGAGCACTACATCAGTGTTTTGCACAACACGTAAATCTAACTATCTGAGATGCTTAAGATGCTTTGATTTAGAACACTAAAATATGGAGGGACATAATTTTGAATAATTC
This sequence comes from Platyrinchus mystaceus, assembly GCA_035041135.1. NCBI lineage: Eukaryota > Metazoa > Chordata > Aves > Passeriformes > Tyrannidae > Platyrinchus > Platyrinchus mystaceus. The sequence goes on from JAWWLV010000089.1 coordinate 2,579,817, forward strand.
TGTTTATAGATCCGTCTGGATTTCCAGAATAGCCAAGTGAAGCCTCTGTATTCCTCAGAGCACTACAGAAGGCAAGCTCTACTGCAAGCGATTAAAGAGCGTAAGTTGAAGCAGTAGCCATGGGACCAACACTTAAGCCAGTCTGGCCAAGTGGTGATGCTGAGGGAAACATAGCGCCTCATAGCCATGCTCTGGATTGCATGTAACCCTTGGGAGGAATGAGAGGGATTCCCATGTGTCAGACAGCTTTGCATCAATTTTACTGCTTTTTTTTTTCATCTTTATGCCAAAATGATCCATTTTGTAGAAACTGTTCTATAAGGAGGAATTTATAATCATCTTCATGTATTCTAAGTGCTGTCCCTCTGAAGCAGACGGCAGCACCAGCCTCTTCCACTTCTGTGGTCCTTTTGTAAATGGTTCACACTACAGCTGTTGCCAGCAATGAACCTGGCACTGAGATACACAGGTTCTTGGAAATAACTTCCCAGAAGTTTTCTCTTTCCAGGGTGAATGATGGTGGTACTTCCACTTGAATCAGAAAACTTTTTGTCTTGTTTTGTACCTTCCCCTTCTTTAAGAGCTGCTGCCCTGGCACTGGAGGAGGGATCTTGGCATCTGTCTCTTGCAGAGTGACTCTGCATCATCATGGGCAACTGTGGGAGGCTATGGGCACAAAGATTTAGGGATGTGCTGTACCTTATGGAGCACCTGCTTGGTGTAGCTGTTGGCCTGATCACTGGCTCGATGTACTGAGCATTGTGGAGGGGAGGGCAGAGCATTGCACAGTGGCTCTCCCAAGTTCCTGAAACCTCATTCTGCATTAGGGTAGGAATGGGTCAGACTTGGGCACGTCATCTGGAGTTGTCTATGACTCTATCATATGTGAGAAGATACCAGTGTTAGCACATGCTTTTCTTAGTAAATAGTAGCTTGTGTGCCTCCAGCCTGGCCAGCAAAGTGTTCCTGCAGAACTGACTCCAGTCTCTGTTGGCTGGCAAATGCCTGCCCTAGCAAAAGTGCCAAACCTTAGACCAAATTTGCCTATATCATCTTTTCTGAAAGTGAGGCCTGTCAGAATTTTCTGCAGGTTGAGACAACAGATTGATGTTCAGAAAAGAGGTAAAATTGCTTTCGTGGAGAGAATCTAGAGTCTGAGGAAGTGGTCTCCTGGCTAACTTCTTCTCCTTCTGCACTTTTAATCTTTGTTCTGCTGAAGAAACCAATGTACTTTGAACAAGTTTGAAACTTGAAGTCAGTGAGCAGAGGACCATCCCATTTCCTTGCACCATTCCATGTGGATTGGCTACCTGGTGAGCAAAAGCCCCTTCCTGCTGCGTGTCAGATAGCTCCTTCCCTTCCTGCCTCTCCCCTTCTCCTCAAGTTGGATTCTTTGGTCTCTTGTTGTTGCTTCCTAGCAATGTTGGCCTTGTGTTCAACTATGGTTTTTCTTCATGTGTTTTATTGGTTTAAAAAAAAAAAAAAGTTAAAAAAAAGCGCCACCCCCCTCCCCCCCAAAAAAACCCCAAACCAAAAAACAAAAAACAAAACCACAACAACCAACCCCCCCCCCAAAAAAAAAAAAAAAAA
>JAWWLV010000089.1:2581506-2612652 GCA_035041135.1 Platyrinchus mystaceus
CCACCCCCCACCCCCCCAAAAAAACCCCAAACCAAACAAAAAAAAACAAAACCACAAAAACCAACCCCCCCCCCAAAAAAAAAAAAAAAAAAAAAAAAACCCACAAAAAATCCCCCTTCTGGAGTGTGCTGACCATTGTATTGTCCTGTACAGAGCCCAGGTCATTAGAGTCCAGCAGAGATAAAGTGTGTTATGCAGCACCCAGTTTTTTAAGAGTATGGTTTGTGCCAATGCCCCTTTTTAGTAGTGCCAGAGACTCTTTACAAGTGCCAATGTGGTGGAAATTATTTGGTTATACTTGTATATTATAGGATCCTGATTTAAGACAATGTAAACATTATCCTATTTAAAAAGATACTATATAAAATGCTGTTTTTAAACCTTGTAATTTGCAATGCATGTATTGTTGTGCGTGTTGGGGGGTGGGGAGGGAAGAGGGTAGGGTAAAGGAGTTTCTGAATAAGATGCCCACTGTCAGGATCTATTCAGACTCCAAACTGTCTCATTCCAGTCCAGGAGTGTGATTGTTTCTTGGAAAGATCCCACTCTGACTGCTGGGCAACACCCTTATTACAGAAATATCTGATGGAAATTGATTTTCATATCTTTCTCCTGAAATAAACTCTCTGTTTGAAATTGGAATAAATTTTGTTCCTAAAAGTCGTGGTGTTTGAGTGTGTGTTTCTTCACTCTTGTTCCCACTCTCCTCCTCCCTGGTTGGCTTACCAAGTTCTACAGCTGATGGAAGCAGGTTCTGCCTCCTGCTGAGAAAATCAGGACTCTGAGGCATAGAAACAAAGCGTGTTTTAATATGCAATAACTATGTATAATGCACTGTACCTATAATCCTGAAGTGTGAACAGTGCCTGACTGGGGTGCAGGGATGCAATGGTGTCTTGATTTAAAGTTTTCTGGGATTTTGGAGTAGAATTGCATAGTGAAGTTGTTGGTATTTGCTGCTGCCTCTTGCTGTAGCATCAACCCATTGCAGGCACAATTCCAAGCAGGAATGTTGGTGGGACCAAAACTGCTTCCAGTCTTGTCTGTTAGAAACATGGACTGAAATATGAAACGTAGCTTAAAGTTATCTCTTAGTCCAGGGATGGATGATTGTGAAAGCTTTGACAAAGCAATTTCCTGGTATGGAGTTTGTTAAGTATAATTCTTTTTCTCTGGGATCATTCTCCAGAAGTTTCAGGTTAAATCACCTGGGAGTGGGTTGAGATGGCTAACATTCTCTATGTAAGGTTGCCTGTGTCTCTGGAACCTGCAACTGAGGATGTTCTGCTCCCTTCAATGTCACTTGACGCAGGTGAAGCTGCAGGTACTGGACAGCCTGAGATGCTGTGTTGGCTTGCACCAGGAGGGTAACTCCGATCTGTTGGCCACAGCACTGGCAGGCCCTTGTCACTGTTTTCTAGTTATGGGTGAGTGTACATTGCTTTTCTTGGTGGCTCTGTCTCCTCACCAGCCAGGGAGTGTGTCACAGTGGCTGAAAGCAGTATGTTTGGTTTGTTGTTCATGTCCTCAGCTCTGTGTGGGTCACGTGTTGTGCTGGTCTTTGCAAAGAGCAACAGGTTGAGACTCTTCAGGGAAGAAGTCTTAAAACTAATTCACAGTATTCCCAGCTGACTTTGAGGGCCTCATGTTTGGGCCTTTTGTAGCCCGCAGCTGCCATATGTGCAGGGTTGCCAGCCGCAGGTGTGTGTGCAGGGACTGTTGCCAAAGCGTGGCAGTGGATATGCAGGAGGGGGATCCCTGCCAGTCTTGGAGTGACCCAGGGAAGAAGGCAGCTGAGGGAACAGCCCATGCAGCAAGCTCGTGGTTACTGCTTTCCCAAGGACCCCTCAAACTCAGACTGAATAAAGTGTTTCCACCAAGACAGTGAGTTCCTCCTTGCCTCCACCTCCACTGCTGGGGTGAGAGGCCCTTGGCTCCTCTGACATGCAAGTATCGCATCCTGCAAAGAAAGGTCTTGGGAACGTCTGTAACATCTGTACCACCATGGGTGGAGAACTCGTGGCTTTTGAAGACTTTTTGTGGCTCCCATACTGGCGCGTATGACGAGACTCCACATTTGGGCTGTATGAAGCTCCTGGATAACCCAGCTGCTGACCTGGGTGAGGATGTGGCTTGGCAGGGACCGCTGCTGCCGCCCAGGGCTGTTCTGCATCCCCAGCTGGGTGCTGTTACTTGTTGTCCCTGGCCACTTCTATGCACTGCTCCCAGAACTGCTCCTCCCTTCATCTCAGGTGAGTATCTGTAGCTCCTGGCCATGGAAATACATGGTGTTTTCACAAAGCACCCAAAAGGCAGGTCCCTCCTGCTGTGCTGGTTTGTATACTCCCTCCCAGTGTCTCAGGCCTTCAGTTTGCAATTCTTCAAAAGCTGACAGGCTCTTTGTACAGTCAAGATGATGCAGGATGAGAGCACCCTTGAAATTCTTCTGGAAAGGATTTGGCAGCCTGATTGGAAAAGACATTTCTGCTTTGCAACTCTTGATTCAGAGCAGATTAAATTATATAAAGAACCCTAGGGGAGTTGCCTTCCTCAGCTTAGCCATGAATGTACTTCCAAACTGCAAGACATAAATTTTTTGGATCGCTTTAGAAGTTGTTTAGAGACAGAACCTTGAAGAACAGGCACTGTTGCCAGCCCAAAGAGGGCACTCTGTGCATGGAAAACTCAGCAGAAACGTGCTAGAGGTGCTCTCCTTGTGCAATATCATCCACAGCAAAAGCCATTGATAATTATGCTCAGTTGCAGCTTTTCTTAGTCAGGTGAGTGACCTGAGGACTTTTAGGCATTTTAAATGATAAGGTTTGGAAAGTATTTGGAGTCTTCAAATCTTTTGTCTAGTGTTTTGTATACAGTGCTGCTGCAGATACTGTACTGGCCTCTGACAAGTCACCTTTAGGCAGAGGTAAACATAAGGAAAGGCAAACACTCGCCAGAAGTGGGTTTTTGAAATCCTTCACTGAAATCCTAAGCATCTGATGGAAATGTTTGCTCTCCTCTTGCTAGGTCTCTTGCCAAAACTCCAAGTTAATTTCCTTTCATTGTAATATTTTTTAATTCTATTGTAGTAGAGGTGGGGATTTATTTTTTGTCTTAAACCACAAAATGTAGAAAGAAAATATTTGCTGAATGTCAGGCCGTGGTGGGACTGTGTGGTTCTTCTCTTTGGTGCCAACCTCACTAAAAAGACCTGAATGACTCAGTGTGTCCTGATGAACCCCTGTGTGTGAGAGTTGGTCAGGATGTCCCTCCCCCAGGGCACCTGCATAAGTCCAGCTGCAGTGGGATGCCGAGAGCTGGAGAGGGGAGGGATGGAGTCAGAGCCTCCCCAAAACTGTGTTGTGCTCTGGAGAGCTGAGTTGCTGCAGCACCTTCTGCCCAAATCACTCCAGCCTCCATGGCTCAGTGCTGCTGTTGCTGCTGCTGCTGTCTTTGCCCATGTTTCTTGTTAGAAGAGGTTAAAGACATCATTCAAATCAATAGCAAAATCAACACAACACTGAGGTAGAAGGGACTAGTCTGGCAGGACCTGCAATTGCTGCTTCTTAACAAGTTGCACTGAGAAGATGCTGTTTTTCTGTTGAATGGCAACCAGGCAGAGATGGGATGTAGTAGAATCAAAAGGGGCCCATGGGGGAGCCAATGTGATAGAGGGAGGAAGTCCCCCAAAGTACCAACTTAGAGGTACCTGGAGGGAGTGTTTGTGCCCAACTGCATGTGAGGAGAGCCCCTGCCCTGAAATCCAGGCTTGACACCTATTCTGAGGGTTTAGGTGGGACAGAAAACAGGCCATTTTTGGGGGTAGAAGCTTCCAGCTTGAGATTCAGCTGTCTGAGCAGTGACTTTCTTCTGAGCTGTTCAGGACTGGAGGCAGTGGCCAAGAGAAATCCAAATCACATCAGGAAAAAGGCTTTCAAATGCAGATACAATTTATTGTTTTATGTATTCTTACAACACTGGAGCTACAGAAGAGGGGAGAAAGGAGGCAGCAGGTTTCAGAGGTAGGGGACAGCAGCAGCAGTAGTGAAGCAGGAACTGAAAGTGTCTTCCTTGGAGCTTGGGCAACCTTAAAACCTCTGGGCTTGGGCAAAGGACACCCAAACATCTGGTGTCACAAATGCAAAGGTCAGGGAGGATGCTGTTCTTTGGATCCCTCTGATCTAGTTATATAGCCTTCCCCAAAGGATGACAGACATCCCAGCAGCTACTGACACCTCTCTTGGGGCTGCCCTGCTGCATCCCCTCTAGAGCTGTAGCCACAACCAGCTTGACAAAGGGGTAAATCAGGGCAGCAGTGTGGAAGCACACACTGTATGACCAGGCACTCCCCAGTTTGCACAGGGAATAAATGCAGTCGAGGCCTGATCTCTGTGCTGAGCCCCCCACTGGCATAGCTCAGCTTTGCCACAGAGAAGTCCTTGTCACATCCATGAGGATCAGTGTAAGATGTTTCCCAGTGAGAAAGGAAAAGAAAGCTGGTGAGGATGAGGCTCTGGTGTGTGAGTTCTCCAGGGCAGCAGCTGCAGGGAGAACAGAGTCATGCTGACTTCATGACACTGTTGACCCAGGAAAGGTAATGAGCAATGTGTGTGTAGAAACCAGGCCAGTTGTTATGCCTGTAGGAGAAGATGCCATAGGCTTTGTTATTGCAGACCAGTGGATCCCCGGCATCACCCTGTGAAATGGAGGAGGAGAGAGATCAGTGCTGATTTATGTGGGGTCCCCAGGGAAAGGGTGCCTTTGCAAAGATCAGGGAGGCTGCAAATATCAGGACAGAGCTTCTGCAGGAGAAGCCTGGACTTGCAGTGGATGGGGATAGTTCTGCATCCAAAAGGGACTGCTGACAGCTTTGCTTTGCACCCAGCACAGCTACAGCTGGGCCAACACTGAAGCTTCATTTCTCCCCTTCTGCTGGCTGCAGATGCAAAACGTACTCCGACCAGCTACAAGACTTAGGGCGAACCCCTCTGGCCAAGCTATTATCCCACTATGCTGCTGCAATCTCCAGGGTCCTTTGCCATGGGAAGACAAGGATCTTCTTGTCCCTTCTGCTTCACCCAGGGCTAAAACTGTCCCTACAGTCTCCTCCTCTCCAAAAGTCAGAGACTGACCTTTTCAGGTACCTCAGCGGATCTGCTGCGGCCACAAATCAAGTTTTCAGCAAGTCCAGGGTAGTGGCTGAGGCAGTCCCTTTGTTTGATGATGGTGACAGTGGCTTCATGTAATGTGCCAGTGGGTGTCCTGTAGCCGACTACACTGCACACAGTCCCACCACGAACTTTGGATTTTTCAAAGGAAATGGTCCTAACGTAGCTGTTACTGGTGGCATTGCCGTTCAGCTGGGCAAGGGGACAGAAAATACAGAAATAAGTGCTTGGCCTGAAAATTTGCTGTGATGAAGGCTGTTCCCTTCTGCTCCAGGCAGGTAGTTACCTTCAGCAAGAGGATGTCATTTCCCTCCTTAGGACTGGTAAAGTGTGGGTGGCAGTGATACTCTTCAACTTCGAACTTCTGCCAGTTTTCCTCTTTCCTTTGGACTGTGTGGGCTCCAAGGATGACAGTCAGAGGTCTGTGGCTGACAAAACCAAGCATGGTGTATGTTGTTAGCTTTTTGCTGTCTTGCCTGGTAACGCTGAGGCTCATCTCCCGAGGGTATGTCCAGGAGAGACCAGCCATGTGTATATATATATTACATACATTATGTATAGTGTATGTGTGTGTGTATATATATATATATATACACACGTATGCTCACTGATATATATATTAATATATATATACTATTAGCATAGATACACTGTATGCTATATATACAATAATAGTACATATGTATAGTGTGTATAGTATATACTTTCTGTATACAGAATGTGTTATGCATGCACGTTTTAAGAAGAATGGCGGGAGCAAGGAGCTCTGCCAGTGAATCTGCCCAGACAAGAGGCAGAGCAAGTTCCTGTCTTACAGGCAGGGTCTGCAAGGGTTCTTTTACCTCTAGTTCTCAAACTGGGCAGATTTGGTCCAATGCTGCTGCTGTGTGCTAAGATATGTGGACTGTTGGTCCGGGCTTCATAGGCCCATGGAAGTCAAGGGATTGCTGAATCAGGAGCCTTCTCTGTCCCTATACTTGCCTTTACATCACCTGCAGAAGGGGCTGCCTTGGAAAAATTGGGAGGACCTTGGGTACATGCATCTCCCAGGTGAGACCTGGGCATCCAGGCTCCTGGGTTCTGCTCGCCTTCCCTTTTGCTGCTCAGGTGTGGGGACTGGCCCTGGACCTGGGTCACTGGCACCAGGGCAGATCTCTCAGCCCTGAGGTGTGTAGTAGCTACACCCAGAGTCATGCACATATAGAAAAGCCCTCCTGCCTGTCCATGCCCCAGGCTGTCCAGCCGGAGGGATGGAAAAGGGCTGGGCAAGCAGCTTGCTCATAGTAGGTAGTTCTGCTAACAGTCTCGAACAGTCTCTTGGTGGCAGAAAGGGCAAAGCCTGACAACAGCCATCCCTGCCATGCCAGCAGGTCAGTGCCATGCCAGCAGGTCAGTGCCACCAATGGAAGAAGCCACTCTGACCTCTGGATGGCATCTGGGAAGAATAAAATGAGTCACAGAAAAGGAATAAAAAATAAAAGTAAGTATATGAGGGTGGGCTGGGGAGACAGACAGGGAAGGCTGCAGGGAGAGCTGTTGTGGTGCCTTCCCCCCAGCTGTGCCCTGCCCCACAGCACAGCCTATGCTCCCTTCTGGGAAAAGAATCTGTCCATGGCCATGTGGGAAGCGACTCCAACTCTTAGACCTCTGTGTAGGAGATGTTACCCGGGTCATGGTGGTGCGATCAACTCGCTGCACCAGGTGCTGTATGAACACAGCAAAAACTTACACAAGGCACTGAGCAGCTGTCATCACCCAATTCGGGGCCACAAGAAACCCTCCGCAGGAATGGTTGTTCTTTCCTTGCAGAAAGGCCATGTAGGGTGTGGAGGGTGTCCTGGCTTCACCTCCTCCCTCCCTCCGATTCCAGGAATAATCTGCAACGGACAGGACTGAGGACAAGGGGATCGGAGGGCACAGGATGTGCTGTCTGGGACTCATCCTTCCCCAACCCTCTCCTTGCCTCCAGCCCAATCTACTTACTGGTGTTGACTGGGGGCCACATCACCAGCAGGAGAGGCAGCAGGAGAGTCTGCAGGTGCTCCATCATGGTGTTCTGGGCTTCAGTGGATCCCTTAGAGGTGGGGTGCAGCCAGGGTCTCTTCCTGCTCCCAGCAAGGTTTTATAGCCTGAGACCAGACTCCAGGAAACCACAGAAGTCAGACTCATCTGACAAATCTCTCCACAAGTTGCATACCTCAGCAATCTGAGAGGGGAATTCAGTCAGTCTTAGCCTTGGGCATCAACCCACCTTCATCTTGGGCCTGATCTGGGGTATCTGACATCCTTCTAAACTCAAAGCCCATTTTGGGTCATTGCATTTGTGCTGGAAGCTGTGGGGAACATGCTCACCCTTATCTCTTTGACTTCCAGTGGGGTCCTTCCTTGCAGCTTCTATTTGTTGCAAACTCTCTTAATTTTCATCATGAGCCCTACAAGGTCAAGATTTCTTTCACCTGATGCACCAGTTCCAAAGACAGTGAAGTGGCAGTTGAGGACTTTCCTGCTCTCTCTCAGGAGGTGTAATCTTGTCTAATGGAGCAAAATTGCTGTGAATGTGTTCATAACACTGCACTGATATTAAGAAGAAATTGCTGGCTGTGACAGTGGTGAGATCCTGGCCCAGGTTGTCCAGAGAAGTTGTGGCTGCCCCATCCCTGGAACTGTTCCAGACCAGGTTGGATGGGGCTTAGAGCAACCTGGTCTAGTGGAAGATGGGGCATGGAATGAGATGACCCCTAAGGGCCCTTCCAACTCAAACCATTCTGGGATTCTATGATAAGAGCAAAGTTTGAACATTCACAGTTCAGCTGTGACGAAATGGGGCTGACACTTCCTTGCTGCTCTGGATAATTGACGGTAAATTTGCTTTCCTCTCAGCCTCCAGTGCCACAGGGTAAACCCCAATTTTAAGCTTAAAGGTTCCTATTCTCGTGCAAAGACTACAAGGGCTGGAGCTTCAAGGAAAACCCTGACGTGACAAAGATTCACACTGCACAGATAAGCAGCTGTAGCCTGTTCACTTGCAGATTTCCTAGCTGATAGCAGCTGTGAGCAAAAGCTCAAACATGGAACCTTCTCAGTTTCCCCAGGGCAGCCTGGGTGGTGAAGGCAAAGGTGACATAGTTTCCCTTCATCCCAGGCAGGAACATGGAGGACATATGAGCAGACATCAGGGCAGACTGTAGGCCATTTCCTCCCTCTGATGGAAGTGACTAGTGGGAGACTTTGAAAGACCATGACAGCAGGGCAAGCACACCCTTCCCTTGGATTGCACACGCTTTCTACATGTTTAAAATTCCCCACTGGTTTTCCCCACCACAAACCAGCTTAGTCTCCTCTTGAATTTGCACAAACATCTGTCATTTTGTGCCAGAATGCTCAGCAGCTCAGTTATTTACCAATCATTGTCTCTGTCCCTCATCATCTCTTCCAGGAAGCTCTAGCTCTCTCTGTATACAAGAGATGCTACCAGAAACTAACTAGAACAAAGGAGACAAGAGCTCAGAGGGCAGGTTGTTTTTCTTCTGGTGCAGACCATGGAAAGAGGTTCAGACTCCAGTGCAGGAGTTGTCTGAAAACAGTGCTCAAGCATCCTTTGTGGGGGAAGCTTGTCTCTGAGCATTATCTGGCTGAGGGAGAGCTGTAAGCCTTATGGGTTTGGGCCACCCCTGGAACAGACTCTGCCAAGAGGGACAGAAACATGCCAGCCAACTTCATGGCAGACAGTCCCCAGACAGGACTCACCTTTGCCTCCTCTCTGGGATCCTAAAGCTCTGTCCCTGGCATCTCAACAGGTACCTTCCCTATGCCAGGGCCACCATCCACAAAAAGTCCAGTGAAGCCTCTTACAGTCTGCTGTTTTGGCTGTACTCTGTCCTAGGGTGCAACATCTCCCAACCATAAGGTTCCTGCAAAATGGATAGCCTTTACTCTGTAGACAATGGCAGCTTTTGAGTCCTGGTACCTGCTGATGCATCACATCCTGTCAGCTGCTCCCAGGAAGGTGATAATGATCCTGAAGTCGGTAAATTGAGTGTGTGCCCATCACTTTTTCCACCCCATTTCTAACTGGGCTTCTTTTCTCCTTGCAAAACTTTCGTCATCCCCATGACCCCGGGAAGGGCAACCATAGCTCTTGTTTCCGAGCTTGCCAGAGATTCAGGATGCAGAGCTGTGACTGCTGCTGTCCCAACAGTCTGGCCTCTCGCTTGCAGTAGCCAGACCCTCCCTCCTTCTCTCTATGGCAAGGCCACAAGAAAGACAACACACACTGGGAAATGCAGCTTTGAGTTTACTGTGGGTGTTTTAAGTGCAGCAAGGTTCAAGAAGGGACAGTGTTATCTCTGAAGGAAATGGAGTCTGTTGTGGCACAGCCTCTTTCTGTGCCATCAGGGACTATCCCTGCCTCTGTCAGGGTGTTTAACATGGCCCTGAAGTGGCTGCCTGAGATAGGCAGGGAATGGGACAGCCAGCAGCCTCAGAGCAGAATGAAGGGGACCCTCATGTGCACCAAGTCACTTGGGTTCCCAAGGAGAGGAGGGAGTTGAGCCTTCAGCAGGGACAGGAAGGAAGCCATTGTAATCTCCAGGGCCACATCAGAGCTGGAACAAGTGCTGTGGCTGCTGCTACTTCTTCATGACTTTTTTGATCCAGGGCAGGTAGTTGGAGATGCGGGTGTAGACCCCGGGTGGGGCCTCGTACCCAAAGGAAACAATGCCTTGTGCCACTTTATTGCATACCAGGGGCCCACCAGAATCTCCCTATGGACAGATGAGACTGATTTTAGAGGCCTCTTCCATGTGGGAACAGGTTTTCCCCTGGTCCCTCCCTGCCTAGGGGTGCTGTGGCTCTGCTGCTGCCCTACATGCCCACCCGGCTGGAGGAGCTGCCCCAAGCTGGTGAGTTGGGCCTCTACCTCTGGTACTGTGCAGGGACTGTGGTGTCAAGGTATCCAGAGAGCTGGTCCATATGGGAGCTAAAGATCAAATGCTTGCTGCCTGCCCTAGGAACCAGCTCCATCTGTGGCAGCAGCAGTGTCTGCTCTCAGAGAGCCAAACCCCAGCTGCTGGCAGCCCTTACCTGGCTGGAATCCTTCAGCTCATGGAAGCTGCCGGCACAAACCATGCCAGTGTTAAGATGCGGATAGAAGAGGATGCATTTCCTGCGGCTGTAGATGGAGACTTTGGTTTCAAAGAGCTTATTGGTCACCTGGTTGTCATCAATCAGACCCCAGCCAGCAATGACGCACTTAGTGCCTGTGGGGAGGTCACTACTGGTCTTGGGCAGTGGAATGGTCTTGACATAGTCATTGAGAGTGGCCTTTGAGGTCAGCTGGGAGAAAGCAGGATTTTGGAGAAGGTTATGAGTAGAAGAGCTAAAAGATGCTTTCTGCCCAGAGGAAGGGGAGGTCTAGCAGGACATATGGCACTGTAAGCTCTGGTGAGCTCCTGTGAACATGGCATGTGGCTCCAAGCCCTGATTGTGGTTCCCTCCCAGGCCCCTCCCAGTCTTGCCTGCCTCCAGCAGTCTGAGCAGAAGCAGCTTTGCAGAGGTGGACCCTTCCAGACCCACAGCCCCATCCCACCTTCTGCCCCACTGCCCACTGTAGAAGCGCCTTGCCTTGAGCAGCATGATGTCATTAGACACGGTGTCAGGGTCGTATTCAGGGTGCATGTGGTATCTGAGAACTCCCCGGACCTGCTGGGTTGTTTCTGGTTGGTGGATGTTGTGAGCCCCCAAGATGACTGTGATATTCCTGGCCATAAAAGTAGAGGGTAGAGGGGGGAATAAGGTCCGGTATCACCCAGCTCCCTCCCCTTTGGCAGGCAGGTGGAGAGAGCTGCACAGAACAGGAGGAAGAGGAACCTACTCCAAAAATGCTCCAGTGAAGGACATCACGGGTTAGGTAAGAAAGAAGGGGATAAAGCCCCCGTATGAAGTACTCACCCCATGCAGTGTGCGGCTGTCATCACCCAGTCAGGGGCCACCAGGAAGCCCCCACAGGCAAGCATCCCTACCTTCAGGTACGCCATGTAAGGGTGGGAGTGGGGCTGTGCCTCATGGCCCCCCACAATCTGACCCTGTAGAGCACCTGCAAGACACCCCACGGCAGGATGAACCAGTGGCTCCTGAGGTGAGAGCCCAGACGAGCAGCCTCACTTGCAACAGCTTGCAGAGCCCCAGCTTACTGGCACTGGCCCATGGGCAGGAGAGCAGGAGCAGCAGGGCCAGCAGTGGCTGAGGCTGGGTCATCTCTCCCACAGCTGGACACTCCTTCCAAGATGTGTGGAAGTCTGAGTTTCCTCACGCCCAGGGACTGGTTTTATACCCTGGAACCAGCTGTACCCAGCAGCCAGGAAACCATATGCAATGGACTGATTGTGCTAATCAGAGCAGGGCAGCATCCCTGCAGGTCTGTGGGCATCACTGCTGCCCTGATCTGCTCAGTGCCCATGTGGCCTGTGGTTGTGATTGATGAGCGATAGTACAAGACAGAAAGGCCACGGCAGAGAGAGCCTGGTACACCACTGTACCAAAGCCTCAGGGATGCTGACCAGGAGAGGTGTTCTAGGGTGTTTTTTAGGTGTGATTTAACATTTCTGCCACAGTTTCTGTTTAATGTTCTTGTCTTGAGGAAATGCAAGGTTTTAAAGAAAAGCCACTTAAAAACCAAACAATCAACAAAACTTTGCCATTTAAGCTCATTAATGTGGTCTAGAGAAGATAATCCTGAAACTTTTTCTTTCAATATTCTTGTTTACCTTCAAATCAAAAGATGCACTTCAGAGACCCTTTTCCTACAGAGACCCACTATCACCAACACCCACTTTCAATGAACTGGCACCCAGACAAAACAACTGTGCTTAGGACATTTCTTTGAGCACTGTGAAGGGCCAGGTTTCCTGGGTTTGGTGTCAGCCCAAGTCAGAGGGGCCTTGCTGACTGTTCTTGGCTCCTCTGCATCCAGAAGCATTGTGCCAGGTTGGGGACTACATTGTGCCTCTTTAAAGAGGACTGCCTGCTACTGCACAGCAGAAGAGACCAAAGTGAGGAAATGCAACCACCCAACTGCCAGGAGTGATCAGTCATTTTTAAACCAGCACAGCTCCACCCTTCCTGGAGCAGAAAAACACCTGCGGGCAAGTGGATGCCTTGGCTAATTTTGGGCTGTGCTAGTGCCATAACACAGGGACAGGATGGGTGGGTGGGGAGGTGGGGATGCAGGACATAGATGAGGATGCCAGCTGTTCATGAGCCAGCCTGGGATCTGCCTGACAGGGCCCACCAGACAGACCTCTCTGTAGAGTTTTGCCCACTTTTTTTTTTAATCATAATATCGGAAAATACAAGTTTTAATCAGGACTGTGCAGCACCACAGCAGGAAAACCTCAACAGAAATCATCGATGTTTTATCTTGCACTTGTAACTTGCTGTCTTTCCCTTGCAGCTGCTTGTGGCCCCCTATGATCTGGGACCAAACACCCTCCTGGTAGCAGCAGTCCCAGGGAAGGGACGGTGGCCACGGACCCAGGGAGCTCGGCTTCAGGCTGCTACTGTCCTGTTCTCTCTGGCATCCCTGACTAGACAAATTCCTCCCTCTGGGCCCCAGGTGCATTTGCCTTCCTGTTGACCTCTGGAGAGTTCCAGGGCTTCTGCTGCTAAGGTGACTCATATGAGCATCCATCAACACCTGCTCTAGCCATGGATTTTGTAGGGGGTCCACAGTGCTGCAGCTGCCACCCATGCCTCCCCTGGTCCTTCCAAACCCAGGATTCAGCAGCTATCAGGCAGTTGCAAGTAAATTGTAGCTTTTATCTGGAGGAAAGAGATGAGAAACGTTGCGGGATGGGGTGTCCCAACCCTGACTCACTTCATTGTGAAGAAAGAATATCTGAAATGAAATGGCAGCAAAGGAGAAGTATAAAGATAAAGCTCAGCCTGTGTCTGTGCAGATAGCTCTACAACAGGAACTCTCCCTTTCAGGAACACTCCACCAGTTCTGTCCTGAGCAGACACATTAGTGGGAGGCTCATCCTGAAGCAAGAGCAAAGTGAGGGTGATGTGTAAGGATCACAATGACCCTTTGGATTCCAGTTCTTCATAGGGAGCATCAGCCCAGACCATTTGGGAGTGTGCTCTTTGTGCTGAACATGCAAACCTGCTCTCCTCTGAACTGAGCTGCACTCCTGGCCCAGCCTTCCTGCTGATTTCCGCTCCTTCAATCTCGGGGTCATCTGCTGACTTTATCAGCATGAGTTTCTTTCCACACTGCTGATAAAAGGCCAAAATAACAGCTGAAAGGGTGAACGTGGAGGATGGAGCCCTCAGCTTTTGATGAGAACCACTCTTGCTTGCACATGACTTCCTGCAGCAGGAGCCCCCTATGCATTTTCCACTTGTCTATGCTGCCATCCAAGCTAGAATCTCTCCACTCATCCAGCAGCAGATAGACTCCCTGGACAACTCCCTGTTTGCCATGCTGATGTAAGAAGTCACCGGCCTTTGCTCTCATCCTGGGGACCTCTTCATGAATTTGTGCCAGTCTGGAGTGAGAACACAGTAGTAAGTAGCACATCTTCTGCTGTGATCCTGAGTAAAAAGGTCCTCCATCTTTCTTTTATCTATGCCATTTTGCAGATGACTTGGGTGGGGTCCATCCTCCACACAGAATGTGGTTGATGTTGTAACTTCCCTTTTTCAGCTTTGATAGGTAGAAGTCTCACTTATTTTGCACAGGGAGCTCTTCCCTCTACCTACTCTGTGCTGGGCCTTGGATAAGCAGCTGGAGAGCACTGACAACTGCTGAACCTCCCTCCGGCAGCCTCATACCAGCCATGACAGGTGAGTCATAAGGCAAATTCCCAGCCACAATTGGGAACAGTACATTGCAAGACTCTCTCCAGTTGAGTTTTGCAGACATAGGGAGTAGGTCTAATGACAGACATTAATTTTACAGTCACATTTGGATTCCTTGTTTCCAATCTCAGTGCAGCACCTTGTGCCTTCTGCAATGACAAGAGGCAGCACTTTTTTGCCTCCTTCCCTGCCTGTGACCCAGACAATGGGAAGATTCTGGCCCATTTCTGGAAGGTGCTTGGAGAGTTGAAGGTGGAGGGGGTGGCAGTGTCAGGGCACATGCTTAGCTTTGACCAGCTGGTTCCTTTTGAACTGGATGGAGCTAAGCCCCAGCTTCATCCACATGGGTGCCTGGAGTCGCTGCACAGACCGCAGGACGTGGATGGACCTGTTCTGAGAGAATGGCAGGAGCTGGGCCCACAGAGAAGCCCAGAGGGGTGACAGCATGGAGCTTCGTCCCGAAGAAGGATGTATCTGAGCATGGGTGGTGCACAGGGCAGTTGGTGAAGAGGCAGTTGCTCTCTTGCAGGCTCAGGGATGAATTTAGTACCACAACAGGCAAAGCACTTAGTGTCTCAAGTTGTCTGTTTTAATAGCTCTTACTAGCACTTGGTTCAGTTCAGCTCCACAGGCCTTACTCATCAAGGTGGGAGGTGTTACTCCATTTGACCCAGCCTGCTCTGATCCAAAGAGGGGCCTGACACATCATTTCATTCATGTCCCACCATCATAACCACAGCAAAGCTGACAATAGCCAAACCCTAACCAAGAAATGGTGATAGCTATTAGAAACAGTATACTCTCACTCACAACAGGAAACTTTATTAAACAACAGGAAGCCTTTGTTCATGGTGGACTTACAAAACACCTCACCCTCCTCTCCCCTTGCTCTTTCAGTGCTGCAGGGCTGACAGACAGGACTCTCATCTCCACACTGAGCAGGGCTGTTGGGTTTAGAGCCAGTCCTGTTTGGCAGAGTCTCTCAACTACTTTAGCCCTTAAACAGAGGATCTGCTCTGCCCCAAATTCTACCTGATCCCTTCCTCCATCGTGTATCCCTTGGCTGCTGACCCAGCCTCAGAAGATGGATGGTCCAGTGCTAAGCTGGCTGTTGAATCACTCCCTTCTCCTTCCACTGGACTCTGCTCAATATCCTGAGCTCAGACTTGACCTGCTCAACAGGAAAGGCTCCTGCCTGCAGCTGGCTGCCATGAGGAATGTGAACATCATCCTGCAGCACTACAACTTCACAGGCAAGCTAACCAACCGGCAGTCTGGGGACGAGGGCATGGGTCTCATCCGCACAGCCTTCATCATCATCAGCTGCATCATCATCCTGGAGAACCTGCTTGTGCTGCTGGCCATCCTGCGGTGTCTGCGAGCCCGCCGCTGGGTCTACTCCTGCATTGCCAGCATCACTGTGAGTGACCTGCTTGCAGGAATTGCCTACCTCTCTAATCTCTGCCTCTCAGGCAAGAAGACCTTCCAGCTTTCACCTTCGCTCTGGTTCCTGCGGGAAGGCATCCTGTTCATTGCGCTGGCTGCCTCCACCTTCAGCCTGCTTGTGACAGCCATCGAGCGTTATAGTGCCATGGTGAGGCCGATTGCTGAGAATGAAGCCAGCAAGACCCTGCGCTTACGCAGCCTGATCATTTCCTGCTGGCTGCTGGCCTTCGTCATAGGACTGCTCCCACTGCTGGGCTGGAACTGCCTGTGCAACTTCAGTGCCTGCTCTGTGCTCCTGCCTCTCTACTCCAAGAACTACATCCTTTTCTCCGTAGTCATGTTCAGCATCATCCTCCTGGGGATTATTGGCCTCTACATCTCCATCTTCCAACTGGTCCAGGCCAGTTCTAAGCAAACCAGTTCTCGGCACAGCCGCAAGCGTTCCCTGCGCTTGCTTAAGACTGTGCTGATGATCCTGGGTGCCTTCATCATCTGCTGGAGTCCCCTCTTTGTCCTGTTGCTGTTTGATGTCTTCTGTGAGACCCAGACCTGCACACACCTCCACAGCCTGGACTGGACCTTGGCTCTGGCCTTGCTTAACTCGGGCGTCAACCCCATCATCTATTCCCTGAGGAGCGTGGACGTGCGGCGTGCTGTGGGAAGTCTGCTGTGCTGCTGCTGTGTCAGGGCTGGGCTTTGCAAGCCTGGGAACTGCATGGTTATCACAGATATCAACTCTGGCTCATCCACAGAGAGCTCACTGCGCTACCGGGAGAGTTTCCGCAGCTCTGTGGCACTGAATGCTAGGCCCAGAGCACCTCTCTCCAGCAACTCCAGCATGATGAGCAATCCCCCCAGCCTCTAAGAGGCCATGGGAAGAGCAAGAGGTGCCAGACAGCTCCTAGGACCTCATTCTGCTGGTCCTGGCCTGGCAGAACTGTAGCCTACATGCAACTCAGGCTGACCGGGGCAGCCCCACCCCAGTTGTTAACTGAGACCAGGCTTTCCAGACCCATCATACTAGTGCATACTAGGGTTCAGCACAGGGACAGGCATTGCTCCCAGGCTGGGAGAGAAAGATATGGGCACATTTTAGGATTGATGCTCTGCTGAGACAACTGCAGTGCCTAGGTTATAAGTGTGTGTGCTCTGTGTGTGCAGACAGATGCTGTACCTGCCCAAATGAGGGTATTTTGTCCCAGGGCACAGTGACAAGTAGAGTGGGCATCCCCAACCAGATGGCCCCCCCTTCCCCTTGAGGTTGGGCTGGGTTAGCAGTGCTGCCACTTCACATCATGCAGGGCTGGAGGTGATACTTTGAGTCTTCTACTGCAGTTTACAGCCTTCTGGAACTGCTGTGATGGGCACAGCTGCTGGGAAAGGATGCAGAACAACTGGATTTGCAAGTGCAGCTGTGTGCTGTTGCGGGGCAGTTGCGAGACAGGAATCAAGTGCTCACCTGCAGTGCAGCACAAACCAGCCAGAGGACAGCAGAGGGCTGCAGCAGCAGCCTAGGTCCTCCCTGGAGCGCTGAGGTTGGGCACTATGCCCGGGCAAAGGCTGTGACAGTGCTTACAGTCTGGCAGCAAGAAGTGAGAGCCCTACCCTGCCTCGGGGCATGGGGCTGCACCTGCAGTGACAGCTCGGGCACTACCGGAGTGACTGGGGAGCCTGCGGCCACCCTTGATCTGACAGAGACACAGTAGGGCCTGAAACTGCCAGCTTGCACCTCAGATCCCTGCTCCTCTATTCTCTAATGTAGGGAATAATCAGAGCAGCACTCAAACACATCCTCTCACCCTGCAAAAAGGACAAAGCCATGGAAGCACTGTGGGCTCACACAAAACCTGCTGGCCCAGCCCCTCCACTGAAGCTATCAGCCCATTTGTTTCACATTAAATTGAGGTGACCAGAAAATTCTGGGTTAATTTTGCTGTAAATTTTTTTACTTCCGGAAGGTCAGGTACCGGTCTCCGCCCCGTAATCCAGAAGCCGTGTAGCACCCGGCAGACGTTCTCTTGTAGGTCCGGGACAGCCGAAGCCCGCCCTCCCATTCCCAGGACAGGGGGATCACTCCGCTCACGGGGACAGCGGGAGTCCCCCCTCCCGCCCAGTCCCGTCCCACCCCGTTCCATCCCGTTCCATCGCATCCTGTCCCACCCCGTCCCGTCCAGCACTCGGGGCCACTCCGGGCCTGGGCGTGGCGCCCCCTGCAGGCCCGGCAGCGCTGGCCGTGACTACATCTCCCAGCAGCCCTTGCCGCGGGACGCGAACTACGGGTCCCGGCAGGCCGCGGGGGTGGGCTGTGCGTGCCGCGCGTGCCGAGCAGGCCGCGGTGCCGGGGCCGCGGCGATGCTGGAGGAGGCGGGCGAGGTGCTGGAGTCGGTGCTCAAGGCCTCGTGCCTCCCGCTCAGCGTCCTGCTCTTCGTGCCTGCCGTGCTCCTGCTCCTGGGCCCGCCGCCCGCCGCCGAGGCCGCGCACGAGTTCACGGTCTACCGCATGCAGCAATACGAGCTGGGCGGGCAGCCCTACGGTGAGAGAACCGCCCGGCCCCGGCCGGGCTTGGCCCCTTCGGGAGGTCGGACTTCGGGCAGCGGCCTCTTCAGGGGTGGTGGGCCCTGGGAGGAACCCCGACGCCCGGGGAGGAGCCTCGGGTAGGCCGCGGAGAGGCGGACGGCCCGTGGAGGGCAGCCCGGCCCAGAAGAGGCCGCAGGAGGGCTCGCGGGGGCTCTGGGAGGCGGCAGCCGGGCCCGGGGTCAGGCCCAGGAGCGGGGGAGGCCGCAGGAGGGCCCTGTCTGGCTGAGTTCCACTACCCAGGATCAGCACTGCCAGGACGGTGCTGAGAGCTCCACCGCGGTGACCTAGAGGTAGCGAAGGACTCCACGGGCTTGTCTGTGACTGAGCTCTGTGTTTCGAGGAGTCCAGCTGCATCCCTCCTGCATTCTGGGACACTTGGTCGTGAGCTCAGTTTTGTTCTCTTGCGTTTGACTCCTCTATTGACAGGTTGATTCTTCTTCAGTCTCTTCTTCATTCTCAGCAGTATCTGTTGCTCCACTGGCTTCATTTCATGGCCCATCCTGTTACCGTTCTTCCATTGTGTTACAATTGACTTCCTGTGTTCTGTTACTTCCAGGCTGCTGATTGTGCAACACCTTTCTGAGCCAGAAACACACCCTGTTCTGTGAATCCTTGAAGTGCTGTAACCCTCAGCCTCCACCCCATGCACTCACGGACCCAGAATCAAGGGTTGTTTCTGAGTCTTCTGTAGATATTTTATTCCATGTGCTCTGTTCATGAGTTACTCTTCCTAAGTTTCAGACTTATGTTAACAGTCTGGCATTACAGCCTCAGGTTTCCTCTGCTGCTTGGTGGATTGTGTGTTTCCTTTGCTCCTTCCTACCCCCTTTGGGTAGCTAACGTTCCTGTACCTTTTGTGCTCTGAGACGTCCTTCAGGATAAAAGCTATTTGTTCTTCCAGCCAGAAAGACCAAATATACATTGCTGCTCAGTCTCTTCTTGCAGGGGGAAGAGTTTTTTTGTCAGTATCAGTCATAGAGCAATTTAAGAACAAACTTGGACTTCCTCTAATACTGATAGAGTTCTTTAGTTTGTAAATGAATTATTTTTAACCAGCTCTCTGTAGAGAAACTACAGAAAATCAACTTGTCTTGCTGTGCTGAAAGAAAATACTGTTGTGTCGGCTCTGTTTAGGTGTCAGAGGAGCAGAAATTTGGGTCCACATATTGCTATGTTTACACATCATTCTTTGGGAAACTGGGCAGGGATTATCCTCCTTTTGAATCTTCTTTTTTTGACTGGAGCAGGGGTGTTCTTAGTCCTTGTTTGTTATACAGTGTCAGAGTTCTGTGAGAAGAATTTACATCATGCCTTGACTCTATTTACAGGTGTATGGCCCTCACTGATACTATGCAGTGGAAGTATAGTTTTTTCTTGTTTAGGTGATTCTATGACCTTTGATGAGACCAAACTAAAGTTAAACTAAGTCAGGTTTAAATCTAATGCTTAGGAGCACTCCTCTTTGATTAGAGGCTGAGATGCCTTCTGGAGCACCTTGCTCCATCCCTGACTGTGTGGGGACCTAGAGGGATGAGGTCCTCTGTAGGTGCCAGAGTTATAGAAAAAGAAAGTGAATTTGGAGCATTATAAATTTTAAGGTGGATTTTAACCTCTCTGTACAAGATGTCCTTTTGATCCTCCCTTGGAGAATGCAAGAGCTGCTGGCAAGCCTACAGACTGCTGTTCTCCCAAAGAATTGCATTTCCATGTAGGGGATTTGATATGCTGAAGCTGAGAGTAGGAGAGAGCAAGCGGTTAGGAGCAGCCTGCTCATTTGTCACTTTCCCAGCTACAGACCTGTTCTCGTGGGAGGGCAAGAGCAGCCTTTTGGGTGACACAGCGTAGCCTGGTGTCCTTTCACTGAGTGACTCTGCACAGCCTCCATCCTCTGCATGCAGGGGTGTTCCTACAGCTGGGGGATGCGGGAGGCTCTAGAGAGGCCAGGCTCTCTCCAGAGGTGTTGCTGCCAGCAGGTATCAGGTGCAGGTGAGCAAACAACCTATGTGGTTGTGTTGAGAGGGTAGACTGGAAGGTGGGCAAGGCTGTATAGTGCTGGAATAAGGGGAGTCTGGCAGGACATGACCGCAGAGGTGTTGCTCTGATGGACGCAAGAAAAACCACAGATCTCTGCTCCTTCTCAGATGAGGGGGAAGAGGCGGACTTAGCTTTCTGCATGTCCTGGCTGCTCTGAAGTTCATCAAACTGTCACAAAGACTGTTCTGAGAAGTAGCTAGGCTCAAGCAAAGGGGATGTGTTGAAATGACTGCCAAGGTCTGTTGCTGTTCTTTGCTGCCAGGCACCAGGAGTGCAGTGCTCAACACAGAAGCGCGCACAGTAGAGGCGGATGTCCTGAGCCGCCGCTGCGTCATGATGCGGCTGGTGGATTTCTCCTACGAGCAGTACCAGAAGGCTCTCCGCCAGTCAGCTGGGGCTGTGGTCATCATCTTGCCACGATCTATCTCTTCTGTCCCACAGGATGTTGTAAGGGTAAAAAAAAAAAAAGTTTTCTTTCTCTTCCAATGGGAGATTTATTTGAGAGAGGCTTGGGTTGCTGCAGGACTGGAAGCTCCTGCTGTAATGCACAAGTCATATTCTAATATTAAAACTTACCTCTCTGCTTTGGTTGTTAATATTTTCCTGCCCTCTAGCAGATGTTAAGTTTGTGTCTCACTTAAATCCTCAGCAATTCATGGAGATAGAGCCAGAAATGCTTGCTATGGAAACCATTGTGCCAGTCTACTTTGCAGTGGAAGATGAAGAGCTGCTGTCTATCTATGAACAAACACGGGCTGCTTCTGCATCACAGGGTTCTGCCTCAGCTGCAGAAGGTGAGTTCTAATAAGTGGGGGAAAGGTTTGAGGAAGACAGGCCTGGGAGCAGTCTGCTGTGTCCTATGCACCATGAACTGTTCTGTCACATTTGTGTTTATTCTGACTTTGTCAAAGTGTTTTGAGAGTCAGTGGAAGAAAAACCCAGTATGAGAGAGTATTACTTGACTGTATTTGGAAATACAGTTGCATGAAGTTCTCAGCTTCATACTGTTGCAAATAAGATATAAATCAAAACTAGGTTTAAAACAACATTGAAGATGTTAAGTGACGATGGTGTGTTGGTAGAAGCTGAAGCTTTTTGTCTGACCACAACTCCATTTGGTGCTTCCATGTATCCCCTTGTAAATAACTTGATTGTCTTATTGACCTGCTGTTTATGATTAACTTTAGGACTGCTGGGGAAAAGTTTTTGGTTTAGGACAGAATGAAGATGCGTGGTCACCAAGAAACTGTGTCATTGCATAAACACAGGAGACAAGTGAGAGGGCTTAAATGGTTTAAAGCTGGTCTCTTCTAAGTGCAGTTAGCAAGGAAAATAAAGGGTTGAAACTTCCTCAGGTGTATGTTGTGGTTTTGGTTTTTTTTTGTTCTAGTTCTGCTGCACACGGCAACTGCCAATGGCTTCCAGATGGTGACCAGTGGGGCCCAAAGCAAAGCTATCAATGACTGGCTTATACCCAGTGTGGAGGTGAGTTGTATATGGATTCAAACTGGCAATGTTGATGGGATGAATTATTTTATTGGGACTTCATCATACATTTGGGCTGATAGGGCAAGTCAGGGGAGTCTCAGCCATGTAAGTATCTGGAGTCCTCAAAACTGAGGCCAGGGCAGACTCAGCAGGCATGTAGAAATAACGCTGTCTTTGTACAGGCACACAAGAGGTGATGTGGAGTGACACTGCTCTCTTTCCTCTGCAGGGAAGGCTAACAGGGCTGGGCGGAGAAGACCTGCCCACAGTTGTGATAGTTGCCCACTATGATTCTTTTGGAGTGGCTCCAGTGAGTATTCTTTCTTCCTGCAGCTCTCTGTTCCTGTCTTTTTTCCCCATATGGCCTCTGCCCATGTGTCTTTTCTTGGCCTTAAGGATGTGAGGCAGTTACAAGTGGAGCATGGTGGTGTGCTATCTTGAAGCTGTTCTGGTATGTGAGAATCAGTGTAGGTTTGTCACCTTGTCTTTGTCCCACTTCATCCTGCAGTGGCTGTCACATGGTGCTGACTCTAATGGCAGTGGTACCTCAGTGCTTCTGGAACTGGCCAGGCTGTTTTCCCGGCTCTACACCTACAGACGTACCCATGCTGGGTAAGAAACTGCCCTGTTTATACTTAAGTGTGTGTAGCTGAGAACAGAGGGGTTTTGCTCCAGACCTGCAGGGTGTTACAAACAGTCCTTCAATTTGCTCTGTTTTCTTTCCATTTGAGTATGGCTGCTGTTAATGGCCAAGCTCCTTCCTCTGTTCTCTTTGCTGTAGCTCTGCTCAAGCTTGGGGACAAGTGGAGGGAATGATGTGGGAAGTAGATTCCATCCTCCAAGAATGGGAACTCCCCCTTTTAATCTGTCTTGCCATTGCCTAAGTATGTGGCATGTAGGAAGTGTTTGTTAATGGACAGTTTGCCTTGGACATCAGGTGCTGGTAGTTGTGATTTTACCACACCTGGAAGACTGAGTAAAGGAGTTCTTGGAGTGCAGCATGCTAATGCTTTTCTGGCTTCTTTGATGGGCAGGTATAACTTGCTGTTCTTTGCATCTGGAGGTGGCAAGTTTAATTATCAAGGAACTAAGCGGTGGCTGGAAGACAATTTGGACCACACTGGTGAGTAAGGGGCTGACATTCCAGCATGTTCTGTGGCAAGGTCTGTGTCAATACGGTTGTGTTAAATGTCTGTTATTAATTGTCAGTCCTCCTGTGAGAATCTCCTTGTGTGAGCCTTGCTTTTTTGGGATGGAAGTCCCAGCACAAGACATAGCAATAAAGGTTTGGGTTTTTCTGTTCCAGATTCCAGCCTGCTGCAGGACAACGTAGCATTTGTTCTTTGCCTTGATACTCTGGGCAGAGGCAATAGCCTTCATCTCCATGTCTCAAAGCCTCCCAAGGAGGGGACCTTGCAGCATGCATTTCTGAGAGAACTGGAGATGGTAATGAAAAACATTTTAAGTACATGGGAACTTGGGACTTAGTGTGGGGAGCTGCAGCTCTCCAAGAGAGGAAGGACGATGTAAAGAAATGGTGTGCCATTGCAATATTTCGTGTATTATTTATGGTCACTTGATTTGAAGTGCAGACAAATTCTCATGCCACAGTCCTAAATGAAGCAGAGTAGATCTGCATTTTCCACTGCACTTCCTTATGGCTTCCTTATGTTACCCTATAGTGACATTAAAACAGCTCTTTTTGACAAGCTTTATAATAGCAATAACTGCACCTTATAGGTGGAGGTGTATTTACCTTCTGGAATGCAAAAAAAGTGGGTCTAGGCAGACAGGGCAGTGCGCGATGGGATAATGCAGTGGGCAGCATGACGCCCCTGTATGGCTTGCCCTTTCCCTCAGGTTGTTGCCAGCCAGTTCCCAGAGGTGAAGTTTTCCATGGTGCACAAGAAGATTAACTTGGCTGAGGACATGCTGGCATGGGAGCATGAGCGGTTTGCGATCCGACGCTTGCCAGCATTCACCATCTCCCACCTGGAGAGCCACCGTGACAGCCTCCGCAACAGCATCATGGACAGGAGGTGAGACGCCTTAGGGAAGGAAGGCTGCAGTTTAAATCCAGCCCGTAAACACAGATTGGCTTCATGAGTGCTTGTGGTGTTCTGATGGTTGGGCGCAGGTGACAAAAATACTGGGAGTTGGGCTCTGGATTCAGGCTTGTGCATGATGCAGTGAAAAAGGGTTGTTTCTAGAGGAAGCTGATGCCATTGGCAAGTCCATAATCCCCCTCTTTTTTCTTTAGGGCACGGATAGACACTAAAGCACTGATCAGGAATACTAGGATCATTGCTGAAGCTTTGACAAGGGTCATCTACAATTTAACACACAAGGTAAGAGCTGCCCACCGCGCAGTGCTGACCAGACTTGTCCTGCCCAACCAAGCTTGCTCTCACCAATAGCCTGCATTGCTTGTTTGTTGGTTTTTTTTTTCATTGCAGGGAGCACCTGCAGATATGCAAATCTTCACAGATCAGATGGTGAGCACAGTGTGGTTTTGTAACCTGTGGGAAGAAAGAATCTAGAGTCTGGGAAAGAGGTCTGGTCTCAGCATGGGTGTGGTTGATGCCCTTTATTTGGTGGTATTTTTCTGTAGCAGATCCAGCAGGAGCAACTGGAGTCAGTGATGGACTGGCTGAGCAGTCAACCCAGGGCTGCCC
This sequence comes from Platyrinchus mystaceus, assembly GCA_035041135.1. Taxonomy (NCBI): domain Eukaryota; kingdom Metazoa; phylum Chordata; class Aves; order Passeriformes; family Tyrannidae; genus Platyrinchus; species Platyrinchus mystaceus. The sequence continues at coordinate 2,605,751 of JAWWLV010000089.1, forward strand.
AGCTGATTGATAAAGACAGCACCTTCCTCAACACCTTAGAATATTATATGGGACGCTACCTGAAGGATGTCAGGCAGCATCATGTAAAGGCAGACAAACGGTAAGAAAGGAAATGAAAGAACCAGCCAGGGCATGCAAACTGGCTTCCCCCTCTGAAGAACGTTGTCTCTGAGCTGCAGCTTTTCTGGTTTCTTGGCATGCAGCTGGAAGGGATTGTTCTTTTCTGCTCTTCTGTCAGTTTTGGTTCATGCTCTCTGCTCTCTTAGAGAAAGCTGTTTACCGTTCCTCACAGCCCAGTTCCCCAGCAGCTCCCTCTGTCTGAAGAGCTTGGTTTTTCACTGTTTTGGTTCCACCTTTCCCACTCTGAGTGCAGGAAAAGACTGAGGTCCCATAGACAGCTTTCATTATTTGCAAAAAGGCAGCTTCCATCTTGTCTTACCTGCTTGGGCTGAAGCAGTTTAGTGAACACAGGGAGGAATCTTTCACATGACTCTTTGGAGGCAGCTGAATAGCATGTGTTCTGAATTGTGTCCTTAGGCTTCTGATTTGGGGAAAAGAAAGACCTGATGACTAACATCAGCTCAAAATGAGTATGTGAGGTGGTCATGCTTCCCTGTCTCTGGTTTGGTGGACTCCTTGGGGACAGGTCTGGGCTGCCCTCACTGCAGTGTCAAGAAGTGTAATAGAATCTGAAAAATTTCTTCTTTGCACAGGGATCCTGAGTTTGTTTTCTATGACCAGCTGAAACAGGTGATGAATGCATACAGGTATGGAATTCCCTTGGGCATGTTGGGGCTACTGTGTCACTGTGGCAACAACTGCTGTAGCAATTTCATGTGCACTTTCTTTATGACAGGGTCAAGCCAGCGATCTTTGACCTGCTTCTAGCTGTCTGTATTGCAGCCTACCTGGGTGTTGCCTATGTTGCAGTGCAGGTAAGAGAAGAGAAGCAGGAAACAGATGTATTATTTTCCTTATAAATCATGGTAGCTACAGTAACTGGTGTTCACACAGTCCCAGCACTAAAGCTGGAACAATAATGCCATCCCACTCTGAAAGCAGTTATCCAGAACAGCTGGCTGTTTTGGTGTATGTCTTTGAGTATTTCAGTTGGCTGTGCTGAAGGCAGTCTCTTGCCATTCTAGTGCAAAACTGTTTTTTTAGAGCTGTTTCTTGTAGTCAAGGACATGCATAACTCACTTGTTAAGCTATTTTGCCTTCAAACTGAAACTTCTCAAGGCAACTAAAATTTACTGTAATGTTAAAAGTTTGTTGCTTGTAGTCAGGTAGTGTTAGGAAATATCTGAACTCGGGATGCAACTTAGAAATGCATCTTCAAGAGTTTTGGTTTCTTTTTTCAATGAAACCAGAAATATATCCTGTGCCGATAATCTTGGAAATGTGATACTCCATGCCTTGGCCAGCCTGTTTATATGTAATGTTTTTGTGTAAGTGTTACTTACACAAAAGTGTAACACTGTGAGCGAGGCTTCTGATCCTGCCTGGACTGGTGAAGAACATGAATGAAAGGGAAGCATTTTAGGTCACTCTCAATTTTGATCTCCTTGTGTTATTTGTGTTTGTTATTTGTTTGGGGAAACTACAAGCATTTAAAAATACAATGTAACAATGTAAACAGGAAGGAAAACATATACTTTGATTTGTCAGCTATCTTCCTTACTTTTGTATTTGAATTTGAAATTATTTGAAGCCTGGATCTTATTACATCCGTCAGATATTTGAAGTAGCTGTTATTGAATCAAAACACAATTAAGCTAAGCAAAATCAAAAGAGGAATTAATTTCTGAGTCACTGGTGAAATGGTGCAAGAGAAGATTCGGTTAAGGATTGTGAATTACTGTGGATCTCTGTGTTTGCCTGGTTCATTTTCACATTTGTGACACTGCTGGCAGCAGTGTTTCTACAGCGACCAGGATCCTGCAGGTGTTGAAATATGAAGCTTTCTCCCTTTCAGAAGGAACAGAATTCTATCAAAAAAAAAAAAAATCTTTAACAAGTGGCTGCATCTTCACAAAGGGGTGATACAGACCTACACAAACACTTCTGTAAGCCATCACTTTCTGTACAACTTGAAGTACATCTTCAGGGTGAGAGTGCTAGTGAATGATTCAAACTAGGTACTGCATTTGCACGTTGGTATTGTTTTAAGCCTTCGACTAAGTTTTTTGTCTGTTTAGAACAGCCATGATTACTTCTTTTTGTTCTTTTTCCAGCACTTTGGTCTCCTTTACAAGATGATACAGAGATTATCCCTTAAAACCAAGCAGCAGTGAAGCAACAAGTCATCAACCACCCAGCAGCACTGAGCCATCGGTGAGCCCATCGGAAACCTTCTGCCTTCCATTGAACCCGGCTATTTCTCTTCCTCTTTGCTACTGTACAGAGGGGGAGGAAGGCATAAAGAAAATGAAATTTTAACTCCTGTGCACCTTTTAAGTGCTTTTCTTCACCTTCTTCCCCTGACTTTCACCGTGTCCGTTTTCCCTTGCATTTTGGTGAGACAGAGGCTCAGAGAGTCCACCAATTCTTGCAGTCTTATTCTGGGCAGCTTCTATGAGGAGTGTAAAACAAAGTCCAACACCTTCATGGACATGTGTCATACAGCCAGCTTGGAAACTGAAACTACAGAGTGAGGTGTTATCTCTGCCCAGCAGACAAGGACTCGGAGCAGTTGTTTAAAAGAAAAAAAGCGCACATGCAAATTAAAGGGAATGCAATTAGCATGTTTCCTTATGGTACCTCTTCCTTAAATTCACTGCCTGGCTTTAGTAAGGTGTGCTGAGCAAGCAAGCAAGCAAGCACCTTTTTGCATTTTGTTTAGACTGCAGTAACTCATGCCCTTTTAGGGGGTGCACTGTGAGTGATTGTGACTGTTATTGCCAGGATGAGGAAAGATTGCTAAGATGGGTTTCTAGTATTAGGGTTCTTGCCAGGACAGGTTCTCTCCTGTCTCTGTTGGAGGATGCATTTTGCTGTGTACTTGGTTACTCTGGAAGTTTATGGTCTTTGGACAGTTCATGGCTGCCACCACTCTGTGCTAAACTTTTGCTTGATCTTTGAGGGGTGTTCTATTGTCCCAACTGCTGCAGGATTGTGTTCTGTGCTGTTCCATGTACTTAAACAAGCTGGTTGCATCAATAACAAGAGCAAGAGCAGCCCAAACCTGGAAAACATATCAAGATACTGACTACAATTTCTAGACTAGTTGTAGTTCTAGAAGATAACCTGATGGAGTATTGTTCCTGCCACCCCGTGAGGTTTGAGTCCTTTCTGTAATCTGTCCTGTGCACATGACGTCTCTCCACAAGCCACAGTGGATACCTTTTTTTTTTTTTTATTCTTTAAACTACTACTTGTAATTAAAATAGCATATTTTACAGGGGCTGAAAAGCTATTGTGGGTTTGAATTAAGGTGTACCCCTTTTTTCTGTATGCAAGGAAAAGTCAAGCTGTGCATTCTTGTCTGCACACAGCTGCTGTGCACGTGCTTGTTAGAAAAGGGGTCGTAGTGACCAGTCACTGGCCTTGTCCTTTGGATGGGCACCAAAGCACTGATTTCCATGCATTTTTGTTTTTTTCAGCATAGTCTCCTTCTAGGAGTACCCTTACCTCACGATGTGCTTTCTGCTACTTGAAATGTGTAGCAACTTGTTTTTTAAAGGGTCTTGTCTTTTCCAGGACAGATGCTAGTATCAGCGGCTCACCATCATATCATCAGGTGGCATGGTGCCAAGCACTCCTGAAATATCAGCCCTACAAGGGAAACCTGCTTTTTCCTGATCTTTTGAGTGCTTATTTGAAATATGGCTCTCTGCGTGCATGAAGTGTTCATGACACTCCTTTGCCAAATTAATTTATAATGACTTCAGAAGTTGCTGAAGCGCCTGAAAGACAAGCCTTGATTGTTTTCCACTGGCTTTTATGCTTTGCCCATAGGCATTACATATGCTGCGCCGTGGGAACGTGCATTCTCTGTGCTGGGTAGGTTTAGAACATGCATGGTACAGTGGTTGTCTGAAGAACTCTGGAGGCTCTGAATGTCTGCAAGTAGTTCCAAAGTCCTCCAGCTGCATCATACTTTTCTGGTGTGTTAAACTTAGGGAGGTGGTGTTCCCTCCAATCCAGCAGATTACTTAACCAGTCCTAATGATTCACTCTGTTACTTTGCTGAGAAAAATAGAAAAAATGCTTAGCAATCCTGCTGCAGCTTGACTTGATGCATATAAAATTTGCCAGTAGTGGGCAAGAGTGCACAGAACAGGCCTGGAACATTATTCCTTGCAGTGAAGACTGTCAGCCCTCAGTCTTCTAGATGAGAAGCTCAAAGTTCAGAGTCAAAAACTTCCACCAAGGCAACCCAGTGTAGTTGCAGTTGTGTCCCTGTCAAGGCTGTCATCATGGCTGGGCAATGTCAAGGCTGTAGCACTAAAGAAAACACTTAAGCTCCATGTGGTCTCAACAATGAACTACTAACACTCCTGATGCAGTGCCAACAACTTAAAGATGGATAAGATTTACGAGGAGAGTTTATAAACCTGAAGGGCAGTAGGGACAGGTTAATTTGTCCCATAATTCTTTTGGATGCATTTTGTGTATCTCTAGCTGGTTGCCTTAGCAAGTAATTTTTACTACAGATAAGAGTTTTTGATCAAAGTGCATGTGTGCTGAAACATATATGCTCACATCTGAGATAGAAAAATTCCAGCTTTCTCATGGCTGGAACACAGTGCCCGTCCTGGGATTGAATTTAGTTCCCACATTGCTATTTCCACATTGTTGTTTTCTTTGGTAAGTTTGACAGAGAAGCTTGCAATAGACTCTGGTGCTGCTCCACACTGCAGCATATCTGATCAATTCTGACACTAACACAACACACAAAGGCAGAAATTCAACAGGTGTTGTGATAAAAGTTCTCCACAACATTGCAGAAGAGCTCTGTGTAGCTGAATCTTGTTGCCCTTATTTTTACTGTCTTCCTTTTGTGAGGAGTTTGCCTGGCCTGTAGGGAAGAACATGGAAAGCATATGTGCACATATACACAAGTGGCCAGCAGTTGATGCTTCTAGGCAGAAAACCGTTTTCTTTGCTATTTATTTGTCTGACTTTAGCTGTCAAAGTCTGCAGCTCACAAAAAAATGGTTTTTCAACAGGGTTTAACTGAAATTGTTAATGCCTTCTGTCTACTCCCACCTACACGAGTATTAGTGGGGATTTTATGCAAGTAGTTTGGACTATTGTGGTTCATCTCCCAAATAAGAGGTTGGTTAATTGTTAGGAGATAACTAATGCTGTGCAATATGAACTCCACTCTTGTACTCAGTGCAGAGAAGATCCTGAAGCCAAAATGGAATTAGGTATCTTGCTATCTGTGGCTGAAAGAGTCACCACAATCTGTTCAGACGTTCAAAACCACAGCTATCCAAAATTGTTGTGGGGCTTGGTTTTGAGGGTGTTTTGTTTGTTTTAAATCTTGCACTCATATTGTTCATAGCACAAGCTCAAACCCCAAGCTTCTCCTGCTCCCTGTGGCCAGGCTGGGTTTTACATTTCAGAGCCATTCAGTCTTGACTCACTGATCTGAAATGATGGGGCTGCTACTATATGTTTCAGTAAATTAGGCCTCTGGGTACTCGAGTGTGGGCTCCTGCTTGCTCACTTTGATCTGTTTAGTTTCCATTTGTAGTTATTGCATAGCAACTTCAAGGTTATAATCTGGAATATTTGCAGCTCAGGAAAAAGTTTTGATTTATCTAGCAATGTTAACTCAATTATTTATCTTTTGTGTGCCCTAAAGAACAAATGTATATTGAGGTGAATATTTAAAAGCTAATAGAAAATTCACTGCAGTTGATTTACATATTTTTTGACTATAAATGTAATAATATTTAAGTATTTTAACATTTTTCATTTTCTTATTTGTCTCTCTTTCCCTTGGAAAAATAAAGTGAGTGAGTAGGTTTGATGGACAGATTTGTCAGAGAACTATTTGCTGATGGAAGCTCAAAAAAATGGAATCTCCTTGCATTATTTGGAGGAATAGATCCCTCTACAAAAAGGAAGAAAATCCATGTGTTTAAAGACTTCATCCCTTCTATATAGTCAAAAGTAAAATAGTATGACAGACATGATTCCAGAACCTTGAGGTGAGCAAATTCCTGCCAAGTTTCTATGCAAAACAGCTTTGATACTGTGAAAAACTGGTTACCTCAGAAGCCAACACTGTGTGCTCATAGAGATTGTTGTGCCTCTGTCATTACCAAATGACCATTTGAACACTAAACTATTTATTCAAATTATAAGCATTGCAAGAGATCTGTTCCCTGAGCATGAGTTTGTCCAAGTCTCACATGGACAGTGGTCATAGTTGTGGAGTGGGAAAGTGACCTAAACACTACAGAAAGGGAGAGTCAAACGTTGTACGTTCATTCTGCCTCCTCCAGTGGCCCCTCTAAAGGTGTTCTCCGTGTTAAGACCCTTCTTTCAAGCATCAGCTGCTCCCCCCGCCCACCTGCGTACAGGGCTGTGCACGGACCCCTCGTCTCTCGGGGTGTCCCCGCTGTGCCCGGCGGTGACACGGGGCAGGGGGGGCAGCCCCGCCCGTCTCCGACGCGGCAGGAGCACCTCCTGGCAGCGGAGCCGCACCAGCCCCGCGCCAGCTCAGCCGGGTGCCGGTTGCTCTCCGGGGCCGTTCCCGGCCCGGTCCAGCGCGGGGACACGGACAGAACGGCGACTCTGAACCCTCTGGGCAGGGAGGTGCGAGCGGCGGCAGGGTTCGGCTCTTGGCACGGCTGCACAGGTACAGCAGAGCAGGACTGGCCCCGGCATCCTCACCTCCATCTGTTCCTGGGCTCGGCCGCCTCCGGGTGGGGGGGGGGGGGGGG
>JAWWLV010000089.1:2612662-2682351 GCA_035041135.1 Platyrinchus mystaceus
CCCCCCCCCCCCCCCCCACCCGGCAGCAGAGGCACGTGGCAGCCTGTATGCCTCGTTAGGAGTCTGGTGCTGCGAATGCTGCGATAGGGCCTAGGAAAAGGCCTGTGGCTCCTTGGACCGGGCTGTTAAAACTGGTGATGCCTCTCTCTAGAAAAGAAAGAAACGTCTTCTAACTCAGAGAAAAGGTTGGAAAACAAAGGCCATACCTTCAAAGGTGACAGAAAAACCTCTAGGACAAGGCAGTGAAGAAAAGGACATATTGATGCTGCTGTCAAGAAACTACAAGATGAAGAATCTTGGACACCTTCAATCTATTTAATTTTCCTTAGATGCACTGACATATAAAGACAAGGATTCTCATCTGGGGCCTCTTTCTCACATTGCTGGGGCTTCCTCACTGAGGTGGTGGTCATGCTGAGAAGACTAGAGACTTCTGTTTTCAAGAAGTAGCTTGTAATAAGCACCTGAAACTAGAGCCAGTGCTGTGAAGTGAGACTTCAGCACCTCTGGTCTCATGAAGACTCGAGGTCTGTGCTGGTGAGGGACATGATCACAACATGGCTTTCCAGGGGTAGATGGCTTCTCTCTTCTTTGTGGAGTACTTTAACTGGTATACACCTGTTACTGACTTACATTTTGTTGACTATTGAGTAAGATGCTTTGTATACTTTCTGTTGGCATCCTATGTGTTTCCTCTACATGCTATACTGTTTTTTTGAGTGAAGGGATTATTCTACTTCAACAACTGGTTTGTCTGTAGAGGTTGAATATGCACAACACGGGCGTCTGCATTATAAAAAGAAGCAGCATAGTGTTTCACAGGCTGCCACCTCAACTCTTTTTTTCAGGTACCCTTCTCTGTAGGTTGCTTTGGACTTCCCTTTTAGGAGAGTGTTCTGTAGTGTTTTTTCTCATGATATATTTCCAAATACTCCTGTTATATAGCAGTAGTCAGGCAGCAGGCTGCTCCAGGTCACGGGAAGGGCACACTAGAATGTGAATCATTCAAAGGAAGTGGTAATTAGGAAGCCTGTTAAATAGAGGGGAAGTTAAAGATTATCCACAGAGAAAAATGACAAACTATGGAGAGAGTGGAGAGAGGATATTTTATGCTTGAGCTCTAAATGGATTCCACTCTGTGATCAGCTGCAGCAAGCACAGCCTTCCTCAGCAAGACTTTTCCAGACTTTACAACAGCTTGCATCTTCCATCTATTTTTGGGTTTTCTCTTGTCCTGGTTTCCATAGTATCTGAATGCTTCATGCTCTTAAATATATCTGACACTTACAGCACCTTGGTGAAGTAGGAGATACAAAGGCCCTTGCTCTTTAGAGCTGCTGGGGCTGTAACAGCTCAGGGATGTGTGGAAGATGTGGGGTGGAGTACTGAATTGAAAATGCTCTTTTCTAGAGGCTGGATTTGTCACTGCTGGATTAGCCTTTCACTAGGGATAGCAGGAGAGGAAAAAATCTTTCTTCATAAAACTTCTCAAAAATATTTTGAACAGCTCAGTGCTGTAGCTGCTTGCAGCAGGAGTGGAGATGAGTTGACTTGATGATTGAGGCATTCTCCTCTAATCTGGTGTTCAGCTATTCTCTATTCAGGTGTCACTTTTCTGTCTTTCATATGCTTTGCTTTCAAGCATTGGAAGAAACAGTTTGCAAACAACCCGAACTTTTTGTGTAATGGGCAACAAGGTGGTTTTTTGTTGCCTTATTTTTTTTTCTTTTAATCAATCCTCAAAGAACAGCTGCTCTTGATCAGAAAGATATCTGTTATCTTTGATATTCACTTCCAATTCACCACTGTTATAGACAACGGTTGTAAAGTCCACAAACCTTAAAACTTAGTTTATTTTTGGTTTCTTGCAAAGTTAAAATGGTAAAACTCCCTAATCTTAAATTGATTGGTAAAACAGATAACCATGAAAGCTAAACAGCAAGGTATTGGTAGACAAGAGAGGATAAAAGCTTATGGCAAGTTATATCCTTTTACCCAGAGAGGCTGTTTTTCTCTTAGGCTGGCAATCTGGCTGCAGAATCTTTTGTTACAGACCAGAAGCAATCACATTACGGGAATGAACTTTCCTGAGATACTACCTTTTTGCTTGGGTATTTTCTGCTAGGACTGTCTTAACTAGTCCTTTGGCTATTCTGCCTGAGGAGCAAATAGGTAAGGGAGAGGGAGGCAGACTGTTTTGAAGGATCCTTGAAAGATCCTTTTGGGATATTTTTTTTTTTTTTTTTTTCTGGGCTGCAGTCAGGATTTTCTGCCTTAGGTGCTGTCTCATAGGTAATGTGGAAATTCAGAGGTCCTTCTTGTATTTTCTCCATTCCTTGATGCCTTTAGGAGCTGGAAGGACTGGGCAGGCACTCCTAATGCAAAGTGTATCTTGCTGTTCCTCTGTCCTTTGCTTAGACCCTTCTCAGATTTGGGGCACTGGACTGGACCTCTTCACCTTTTACCTTAAGCTGCCCCTGTCTAAATCCAACTACTCATATGCCACAAGAAACCAGGAAAGTATAGATAAGTGTGAAGAAAGCACTTTGGGTATTTTTCACTAGCAAATGTCCCTCCACAGAAGAGAAACTTTCTGAGCACACAATGTGGTTGTCTTTTAACAGTTCTTTTTGAAGCAGCATTTCAGGTTTGGGCAGAATCTATTCCTTCATCCTCTGGGAATTGTGCATCTGAGCTCTTCTGTGCAACATGTTTCTTCTTCATCTGCAAAGGTGACCTGTCATTTCCCTTTTTCTCTGTCTTGGTGCTATAACTACCTTTTATCTAGCCCTTAATCCTGTTACTCTGGTATATAATTCTCTGTCTGGCTCTGTAAACTCCAGGTTCTGATTGACAGCTGTTCTATTTTTCATGTCTGTTGTTCTCTGCTGCAGTTGGGGGGATTATGATATGTCCATTCATGGACTCCAAAAGATAGTGGATATATCTTTCCTTCTAAATAGACATTTTCTAACTGAGGCACTGGGTCCCTCAAGCTGTAATGTAAGTCAAGAGCAACCTGTGCAGCAGCTGATGTGAAAAAGCAGGCTAGGCATGGAAAGGTGCTTCAAAACATCACTTGCTCAGGCATGATTCATCCAAGGAGAGGATTGCTGCTGCTGTGACAAAGATTTCTTGTTTTTAAGTTTGCCTTATCTGTTTGCAGCTGTTAAAAAAGAGAACAGCTTGACTTGCAGTAGGCTTCCCAGCTGATGCATCTGTGGCTTCCAAATAGGTGGCAGAACCCTGGCAGTCTCTGCAAGATATGTAAACAGAAAGTTTGACCAGTGTGGGGTGATATGGGTTTTTTTTTTAGGGTGAATTTTAGGAGTGGTACCACCCTCAAACACAAGACAGCTCTACAGCAAGAGTCTTGAGACAGTATGCAGTGACCCCTGGGTTCAGACCAGGCTGAAAAAGCTGCAGGCCTTTGTGAGTCCATTTCTGTGAAAAGCCTGGGTGCAAATTCCAGGCTCTTGAATCTGCTGGCCCTTAGTAAGTGTTCTGGCACCTCCGCACACAGGTGGGGACAATAGTCAGTGCTGGAGAAAGAAGGATACAGATCTGTAGCTTGGAAAAGGGTTGAGATTCACTGCTGAGCTCAAGAGTGAAGTGGAATAAATCCACAGTGCCTCCCTCCTGAGGGCCAGCATGTGCCTCTGGTTCTGCAGGGGCCTCTGTCATTCCTGCCATGACTTTAGCCTGGGAGCCAGGTGGGTGCTCATACATGACCAGTATTCTCAGTTCTTCCCTCAGCTCTGTAGGATTGGGACCCCTCTTCTTCCCCTGATAATACCTCCCCTTTTTCCTAACCTTTCCTGCACAGCTCTCAGTATTGAAACCTACTGCACATATCTCCTGTTACAGGGGCCTGGAGTCAGCCTTCTGCCTTCCTGGGTAAAACCAGGAAGATCTGGGTAGGGTTTGAGGCAGTGCTCTGGGAGGTGAGCTGGCATGTAGGGTGCTGCAGGGAGAGGGTAGGAGGAAGAATGGGAATTGGGGAGCAGGCAAGAGCCTTCTGAACTGGGCTGCTATGTGAGCTGTTATTGTCCGGGATCTGTGTGTTGGATAGTAGGGTCACCCCAACACTCCACTGCTGCCTTCCCTCTGAAGGATCCAGGGCAATAGTAGTGTGGGATGACAGAAATCTCTTACTAGAGAGACCGAGCAAGGGGAAGGGAGGCCAGGCTGTGCCTACACCACAGTTCTTTTTAAAGCCTCAGGCCTGGCATGCTCAGTGGAGCTGAGCACTGGGCTCTGCCACGGCTTTCTCTGCAAACAATCCAGCAAGCACCCCCTTCCTACTCCCAGCACGAGGGCACAGAAGTGTTTTCATCTTCAGGGACACCGGAGCAGGATGACAGGCTAAAATGTATGGTGTGACGACAAAAGCTGTGCATGCTGCAGAGGAAACACTCTGTGGAAGATGCAGGCAGTGTGTGGCTGTGGGCAGCAGAACAGTGTTTGGCTGCGTCCCTGCAGCACAGCTGCTCCTGAGGGAGCACACGCCTTGGATGTGCTGTGCCTCAGCATCACCCTGGCGTGAGAGCAGTGGAGCAGATAGGTGAGACAGCCTGGGCCACCTGGGCCATGCTGCTTGGAGCACTGACTCCCTCCCCCACAGCCTCAGTGAGTCTGGAGAAGCCAGTGGGAGAGCAATCCACATCCTCACGTGGGGATGAGATCTGAAGCAGCAATGATGGCTGCTTCAACATGGATATGCAACCAACTTCTGACACAGATCTGACACTTCTGGCACGATATGACACAGGAAGTAGCTGGGAATGCCCCCACCAAGCCTCAGTGAGGAGGCAGCTGACCTGCTCAGAAGAAAAGGGACTTCGCATAGAAGGGCAGGGGCAGAGAGACCTGCCCGGGGCTGTAGACCTGGGGCCATGTATCGCTTCCCATTCCAGCTAAGCCCCTTCCAGCACTGGTGCTTGTGCCTGTGCTCACCACCGGGTGACAGCTGTGTTAGAAAATTTTGTGGTTTAAATAACCTCTTTGCCTCCAGACCCTCGTGCTGAGACACTGAGAAAATGGGGGCAAACGCTAATTTCTGACACGGATGCGGAGGGGCTCTGCCTTCGTGCGTGCTCAGAGCTCTCCCCTCCTCTCAGGGCCTCCGCGTTCCTAGGACTTGGGCCCTAAAAATACAGCTGGGGATGGGCGTCGTGTCTCCCCGCTCGGCCCTCACGTGGCGGCCACAGGTGCTTTGCCTCCTTGCTCGTGACTGCCAGCACCTTTCACGGCTCTCCTGGCCAACCCTCTCCTGAGGGACCCTCCCGCCCCTTTCTCGGGGATCTCCCGGTGCCTCTCGAGGCGCCCTCCGCCTCCACGCCTGGGGGTGCCCCGGGCCTCGCGTGGGCTCCGCGCGGCCGGCAGGGGGCGCTGCGCGCGACTCTTTGTGGCGCCGCGGCGGCGGCGCGGGCGGCGGGGTTGTTCCCGCTCCCGCTCCTTCCCGCAGCCGCGCCGGGCGCGGGGCATGGCCAGACTCACCGAGGGCGAGGCGAGGAGACAGCCGTCGCTGCTTCCGCCAGCTCCGCAGCCGCCGCGCCGAGCCTCCCCCATGAACAGCAGCGGCGGCGCGGAGCCCTCCGCGCAGCCCGACAGCATGAAAGACCTGGATGCCATCAAGCTCTTCGTGGGGCAGATCCCGCGCAACCTGGAGGAGAAGGACCTCAAGCCGCTCTTCGAGCAGTTCGGCAAGATCTACGAGCTCACCGTGCTCAAAGACCGCTACACCGGCATGCACAAGGGTGAGCCCGGCGCGGCGCGCTGAAAACGGCGGCAGGCCTTGGGCCGGTCCACGCTTGACCCACTGTGATGTGCTTTTTCTCTCCTCCCACCTTCTCTCACATCCGTCTCGCCCCCCGATCCCCTGCCTGGGAGCGGGTCCACATCCTCGGCGCCCGCGGGCGAGGCTCGGTAGAGCCCCGCGTAGTCCTCTTGGGGCCCCTCGGCCGCCCCCTGGGGCCTGGCGCCGGGTTGTGAGGGGCTCAACAAAGGCCCCGATGTGCAGCATGGGGCGGACCGAAGCTGCTGCGGGTCGCCCGGGACCCTCGGTGGGTTGCCGGGCCCACCCCTCACTCCCCCCTTTCCCCGCGACTCGGGCCGCCCCCGACAGGGGTACGGCACTGCGGCTTGAAAATCCACACAACAAAGAATATTGGCCACGCATCTGCTGCTGTCAGTGCCGTTTGGGATAGATAGTGCTTGGTTGGTGGCAGGCTGGGTGTGGGATGAAGGGCTTTTCCTTTGCTGAAGGACCTTTAGTGGATGCTGAAAAGTTCGAGCAGGCTCCTTTAGCCGTGCTTATTGTGTTTGAAAGCTGTATTTTGAAGAGCTGTCGCGTTCAGGGTGTCCGCTCCCTTCAGTGGAGCAGTTCTTCACCACCCTGGCGGTATTTGGGATCTTGTGACCAGCACCACTCCAGCCAGGAATGGGAGCTCACAGAGTTTGCTGTAAGATCCGAGGGGGTGATGGCAGCCCCACTCCCTGGTGCAAGTAGAGCAACCTGCAGGGAACCTACAGTAAGTACCCTGAAAGCTGTCGGTGCTCAGCCTGGGCTGCTGTGCCCTAAAATGATCTGTGATGGGGCCATGTGTTGGTGCATGCTGGAGAGTGTGTGTCATGTTCAGTCCTGATGCCTCAGATTTAGAAGGACGGGTAAGGAAAACTGAGCACCTTGGCAACTCAAACCGTTCTAGACTGAAGAGAGAGGAAAGAGGACAAGAGAAAAACAACCTTATTTTCAAACAAAAGGCCAAATCTAACTCCAGCACAAAAGGAAAACGCTAAATTGAAGCCTGTGGGGGTTGGGCTGACTTGAATTTAGCTGAAGAAGTGTGTCTGGTTGTGACTTGAGCACAAGAATGCCATGTGTCTCTGTATGCAAGGAACTGCATCCAAACCTGCTGCCAGTGAGTTGCAAGGTTTCAAACTCAGTAAGGAGGAGAATGGGCCCAAGGCAAAAGGCAGTTGTGCATTTCATTTCAGGTGATATCTTAAATATAGACTGTGTGGTCTGAGATCAACTTCCAGGCAGGAGATAAATTCTAGGGATCTGCTTAGGTATGGAAATTAGAGGGGGCAGCAGTAGTATTAGTCAGATGTGTGTGGTACTAACTTGCTGTTAAATGCAAGATTTCTGCAGCAAAATAAATACATCCTTTTGGTTTTGACATTTTTTTGCATAGATGCTATGTCGTTGCTCATGGGCTGTTCTGTCCAGAACAGGTGCTCTGTTCTGCCCAGAAAAGGCTATTGAGATGTGTAGGTTCTCTGGTGGCCATTACAAGGTAGTTTCTACACACCTTCAGTTTCCTCTGCCCCTCCTCGTGCTGTTCTGTACAAAGTGAGAGGTTGAGACTCCTTCCCTGGTGGCACGAGTTTACATGGAGATCCTCGGCCTGTTTTGGGAGTAGGCAATATACCTCTCCAAAGAAGTAATTTCTTCACAAGGATGTGGAGGGGGAGGGGTTAGCTTGTGGTGAGGGAATTAAACCCACAGTCCAGACCACCTTGACTGCTGCCTTCCAATCCCATCTTACCAGGTTTGGCTGCATTGGCTTGGGCTCTGCAAGAAGGCCATCCTGGTGAGGAGCCGCTGGCATCAGCAGTCCTGGAGGGTGCCAGGTGTGACCCAGGAGCTGCAGTGGTCTGGAGCACCATCACAGTCCCTGATCAGGGCACGCTTTGGTAAATCCAGAGAGCTGCGTGTTCATTCCTGCACTGTACAGAAGCCATAACCTTTCTGGGGCAGTTGTAACAGCAGACTCAGTTTTCTCTCCCCGTGTTCCCTGATCTGCAGTGAGATCCAGTTGACAGCTCACATGCAGCTTCCATCTGCTTTTTCCCTTTCTTTCCCCAAATGGGAGGAAGCAGCTGTGTGAGAAGCCAGCAATGCTGGTAAAGCCCAGCAGGTCCTTTTGTAGTCCCTTACAGCTTGACATGGAGCTGAGCAGCCGTGTCTGCTCCCAGAAAGGAAGAAAAGGTGGAAAAGGCCTACTGGGGACAGGAGGATGTGAGTTGGGCTGCAGTGTCCAAGAGCTGGCTAGGACAATCCTGTATGGATGCTGAACTTGGTGTAGGCAGAGGAGGATCTTACAGATCTGGAAACATGAGCTCTGCTATGAAATGGTTTTGTTAGGACCTGACTAGTCATGTCTCAGCAACCTGTCTACTGGTAGTTGATATTGCTCCAGCCTACTATTATTCATGAGGCATTTTTTCTATTTATGTTAATCACAGATACATTTGCGTGTTAATGGCAGTGTTTGTCTCAAAGCTAATATTTTCATGGGAAGAGCAGGGAGGTCTTTGAATAGGCTTTTGGAATGGGTCAAAGGAGTCTGAGTAGGGAGAATCAAGTGGAAGGTTTTTTTGCCTTGTGTTCCTGGATTAGGCAGGAGGCAGTTCTTTTACAAGTGTCAACTTGATGGGTTTCCTAGGAATGCCCACAGTAAAGAAAATGGAGATTCAGGAGTGTGAGATACTAAACTGAACTGCAGGGAAAAATTTGGCAGAGGCAGGAGCAGCCCTCTTGCAGGTGTGTGGGTGAATGGATGGTGTGTGGACAGATGGGTGGCTTTTCCAGAGGGCAAGAACACAACAGCACCCTCAGCCTTAACTTGCCTCACTGGCAGCTGAGTTTTGACTCAGCTTCTGCAGGCTTGTAGATTAGCTACCCACTGACTCCATGCTTCCCCTGCTGAAGTATTTGATGTGATTTCTGCTGCTGAGCAGAATCTAGAGATCCCTCTCTTCTACAAACTGGCAGCTTTTTCTTGCTCAAGGCTTTAGATTGCTTATGTGTGGAGTAATGTTTAGGATCTGAAGGGACCGTAAATTCCAGAGTCAGTGTGTGGTTTGTAGGAAGGATCAGGCACAGAATATATATTTTTTTTTTCTGCAGTCTTGTGCAACTGGAATTAGGCTGGGTTCTGCTTTTAGGGAGCTGTAGGCCCTCCTGGAGCCCATGAAAGTAGGGTGGTATCACGACACTGAGGTTCTTTTAGGGATCCTTTGCAGAATGGTGATGGGAATAAGTCATAGTCAAAAGCTTAGAGCTTAATCTTAAAATTTTTGACTTAAGGCTTCATTTTCTTAACAGAATTTTCTGATTACTGTAGCACAGAATTTATTACTAGAATAGCATAAAGTTTCTACAAGCAGAATCACTATACTACAATCTATAAATAGTGTAATACAGAATTTATAATACAACTTATGATTTCTAATCACCTGGACCTCTTGCAAATCAGCTTTACAGATAGTGCTCTGGGTGCTGTTCTGTGTCCCTGTGCTGACGTGGGTCACTGGCACTGCCCGGGGCCTTCCAGGCTGATGTTTCTTAACACCCTGAGCACTTTTTAACACCATGTCCCATGTCTCAGCAGGCATAACTGACTTGGTGTTAGAAGTGCCCAAAGGGGCATAAGCCTGTCGGTCTGAGCTTGCTGTTGACTAAAGCAGGAGATGTGGAAGTGAGAAAACCTAGTGAGTGACAGGCTCCTCTGCACCTCTGCAGACATCTCTTCACTGTTGAGTGGATCCGTGAGTGACTCTGTTAAGCTCAAAGTTTTAGGAGTCCGGAGAACCCATGAAAGACACAGTAAGCAGAATCCTGTCGCAGCATCCTAGGGGGTAGTTGAAGAATTAGTGTGCAAGAGATAATGTCTCTTCAGGAAGGACGTTTCTTTTCCCCAAATAATTGTTTACACAATTCGGTTTAGCGTGTAGTGATTCTGCCAAACCCTTTCCTGTATTTGTGACCAGGGCTTTGCAAAGAAAATGGAATTGATTCCTGCATCCTACCTCCAAAACACCTGACTCTAGAGGACAGTAATCATGTTTCCCAAAAGATTTTGCTGACATTTTTAGCTCCTTCCTCTCCACAGCCAGTACAGCCTCCCAGATTCTTGCCATTGGGAAAGTAAGAATGAGGTTGAACTGAATGAGTTGAATGTCCTCATAGCTGAGAGACATGAAGAGCTCGGGGATGGAGCAGTGGACCAGGCTGTCGTGTGCCTGTAGGCTTCCTTGCCCCAGTCCAGCCAAGACAAGACTGTTGTTAGAGGCTGCCCGAGTGGTGTTTCATGCATGAGTGAAGGGAAGGAGTACAAGCTGGATGCTGTTGAGTAAATATCCATATCCTTGTAAAGCAGAGCAGCAGCAAGGATTGCCCTTGGATTGAAGTTTGAGTGAGGCATCTTCAAGCTCCACAGTGGCAGGATGTTTCTGTCTCCAGAAGCTGCTGCCCCTTGGAATGGATACCTGGGCACCTAAAAGATGAACAGTGTTATAGGCTGCTTTTGCTGTAGGGAACTGTAGAGGAATCTAGGGAGGGGGTGCATGGCACTTTTTCACATTGGTGCTGGTGGTTGCTGGGCTTTGTAAATCCCTGATCTGCCATGATGACAGTACCTTGCAAAATAACTCTATCCCTGTGTGAGGAGTGTATCTCCTTTATCCCCATTCAATGGTGTGCCTTTGTCCAATCCTCATTTTTTGCCTTGTCCTCCCACGGACTGAGGTTTTTGAGCCTGACAGTGCATATTACCACAGTTTTGACATTCCTGAGCACTGGAATTTGGGACTCAAGGATGGGGTTTGCATGCTGAACTCAGCAGATAGCTTCATGTAGACTTAACTCTTCTCCCATCCTTAGTTTTCTTAGGTTTGATGGTTAATTCTCCTGGGGCAAGGGTGGTGTCTTCATTGCACAGGGACGGACATAGTACCAATGTGTTGAAGCTCTTAGTGGAATAAGTTGCATATTCCCAGCTCCTGACTTCAGCATTTTGTCTGCTAAACCTGACCCCGATTAGTGACTTGAAAAGTAGCATACTGGAGCAGCAGGTGGTATTAGGCAAGCATCTGTTTGAGACTTTGGTTACTAGGCCTTTGAGTCTGTTAGAAGTCTGCTCTCTGGTTATAGAGGTGCTTTTAAGGGATGATATCAGAGCAGTCTATGAGGGGAGAGTGAAAGCAGAGGGGTGCTACCCCCACACAACAGAGCTGGCTGCCTTTGCCACGAGAAGTGGAGTTTACTTTCATGCTTCCTGGCCTCACTGCATTTGTTAAACTATCTGTTGATCCCATGCTTGACTTTGGTGCAGAATTCTTGGTTAAAAACCTGGGCAGTAAGGAGCTTTAATTATCTCTTAGAGGTTTCTAGTGCTTGTGTGCTGTTTATGGAGGGGTTTTTTTTCCCTAGCAAGAGGTGTGAGGACAAATGTGATTTGCTTAGCTGCAGCAACTTACTGGAGTTGGGATGGAAGAACAGGATAATTGTGTTGCCATGGGATGGGATTGTCCTGAGCAGCTGGCTTCTGCCAGAGTGTTGTGTACGATGGAGTCCCACTGGGGTGGAGGGGAGAGGTCCAGACGGTCCCTGTCCCACATCCACCTTTGGATCCACGGAGAACTGAAGCAGCTTTAGAGTACCCCAAGCCAGGCACAAGAATGTGGAGTCAGAAAAACAGGCCTCTGTGGGCTATAACAATGCATCTGCAGCCCCAGTACAATAGTGTAGACACAGACGTTTAGCAACAGCCAAAGGGACGTGTCCTGCCTTTGCTTAGGATGTGAAATGCCACTGCCAATAGGAGGGGGGTTGAATGAGGGGGTCAGATGCATTCTAGCGTTTGAGTCTATTCTCCAGTGCTTTGCCTATCCTCATCTGAAACAACTCAAGTGATGGAGCTTCAGGCACTTCCCTGGGGAGATCATTCCACAGTCTAATAAATCTCTTTCTGCTAGGAAATGTTTCTTGATAACCAGCCAGATTTTTCATGTGCTTAGTTTCATTTGATTAAGCATCAGAGCACCCAAAGATGATCCCTCTTCTTCCTGGAGGGGCTATAGTTCTTCCCCTCCTCCCTTAGCTCCAGTATTCAGCTAAGATGTTGAGTCATATCTTGACTACGAATGTCAGGATCTGGCCTTTTCCCTGTGCTTTTTATCTTGCTTCCTAAGTTGGCCCCTGAAGAATGCATTATGCTTTGCTGGTCTCTGGATTTCCTTTGTCATGCATGTGTATGTTGGTATGTGTTTGTGCACACCTTATCGCACACAAGGCCAGGGCTCTCCTTCTATAGCTTTCAATGATTCATGAATCTGGATCATGAAGTTTTTGTATGAGGCTAACATTCCAGACACTTTTCCTCTTTCCTTGCTTTTTTTTTTTTTTTTTTTTTTTTTAAATCAGTATTAATACTGGTCCTTTCTTCTCCTCTTATCCCTGTGTTTTGGACTGCTTCTACCACAGACAAAATTAGCTTTCCTTTTGCATTCCTGTTGTGTCTCATTGTTCAATGCCTGTGTCAAACCTAGTTGATTCACTGGGACCCTTTTCGAGGACTTAACAGGCCTTGGATGGGGCCTGCAAGTCCTTTTACGTTGTTTCTTTGTCTCTTTCCCTAGAGTCTTAGACACAACCAAATTATGTAACATTTGTGTTGATGTGCATCTGCAATTGCCTGTCTAATTTGACACTTGCTGTATCCACTGCAGGTTGTGCATTCCTCACATACTGTGCCAGAGACTCTGCCATCAAAGCCCAGACAGCACTGCACGAACAGAAGACTTTGCCAGGGGTAAGTCCCAGTGAATTGTGTCTGGATGCCATGGGCAGGCAAATGCAAGATTATCAGGGGAGGGAGCAAGGGTGAGAAGTGGCTTAGATTAATTTTCCTGCTTGTGAAAGAGAAGCATGTTTCAGGAGTTAGAACAGGGATATGGGAGTGGAAGCACAGCACTATTCTTCACAGAGCTGCTGCTTTTTTCTCTGCCTGGCCAAGGCTGCCCCTTGTAGCTCTGGCCAGGCCTGTTTCTGTGCTGTTCTTTACTCTCTGTGGTGTGACATGTCACCTTCACCTATCTGTCCCTATCACAAGGGAGCTGTGGGCTTTGGGTTGAAGAGCGTGGGCGCAGCCTGCACAGTGGGCATGCTGGAAAGCTCACATGAGACAAGACAAGATACCAGATCCTTTTTCCAGGTGTGCAGAACCTCCTGGTGCATCTGCTTCTACTCTGCCATTGCCGTACAGGGTGCCTGGACAGACTTCTAGTGCTGTGTCTGAGTTGGATCAGATGAAAAAAATACACTTGCCACATCCCACTGTTTGGAAGAGAAATGGGTTATATAGGTGAGACCAGGACTGCTGAACTGGCTGTTGTCTGTTCCTGGGTCCCACTCCCTCCACAGCTAGTCTTGAGAGCAAAGTGCAGTAGGGATCACAGGAGGCCAGGCACTGTGGAACAGGTCCCTACTTGCAGGGCAGTCCTCTGCCTCCCTGGGACCTGCTGGTGAGGTGAAAGGAGTTCTGAATTGTTGCTGTTCCCATTTTGGTATGATTTAAGAGGTTTGACTGGGCAGT
This sequence comes from Platyrinchus mystaceus, assembly GCA_035041135.1. Taxonomy (NCBI): domain Eukaryota; kingdom Metazoa; phylum Chordata; class Aves; order Passeriformes; family Tyrannidae; genus Platyrinchus; species Platyrinchus mystaceus. The sequence goes on from JAWWLV010000089.1 coordinate 2,626,048, forward strand.
TCCCTTGCTGTGCTGAGGGGGTTGATCACGCACATTGAAAGGATTCATTTGGAGGTGAGTAGGAGGAGGAGCTGGGTACTTTCAGATGGAAGCTCACATGAGGCCCTGAGTGCTCAAGGCAACAGAATAATTAATGTAAACCAGGGGTCTCTGGAGAGGGGTTAGGAATTATTAGCCATAACATTTTCTCTTTAACCCATACAGGTCCAAAGAGCTTCCCTAGTCTCTCCCAGCTGCCCTCAAGACCTCCATTTTTTTGCATGGGCCTATGCTGGCATTTGAGCACTGGAAAATGCATGTAACTTAATTCCCACTTAACAGGATTTTTGTCTTGGAACGGCCAGGAGAAAGAGTGAAAATAACAAGCTGCTCAAATCTGCTTGAGTTATTTTTGTGTGACAGGGAATGGTCAGCTTTTTGGACTGAAGCAATGTAACCTTGTGTGTGTGTTGGTCCAGGGCAGAATTGACAAGAGTCTGTGAGAACAAGTCAAAGGATGGAGGAGCAGTCATGAGGAATCATGGTACAATGCTATTAATGCAGTGGGGAAGTCAGACACATCTCTGCCTAGTACCTGCAGAGGATCTCTGAAAGGTTATTCATGTGAGGCTTGGTGAATTCAAGGCAATCTCAATTTTGCTATGGTTCTACATAGGGAATTTGTTGCATGTTTTTCTACTGTCTGTGCTCTCAGTGGTTATATTGTGCTGCATGGAGCAATATTTGAAGCAGCAATGTGTCTATGATGTGGTGATCTAAAGGCTTTTTATGTTAAGGGAAGTGTAAGAAACTGCCTGGGAACAGTAAGAAGTCTGCTAGGAGAGTACTTTTGAACATATTTGTCTGTAGACAGTTAATGAGCAATGTGGTGTAATTATGTTTCAGGATTAGGATGAAGATGAGCTGTGTGGCATTTGGAGCTGTTTATTTTCAGGCTGTCAATACACCACTTCATCACATTTAGTTTCTCTTTTGTTAAGTCCCTCAATGACCAAGAAGGCATGATTCCCTCTCTCTCTGATCATTTTAGCAGTCATTTAGAGATGGTAACTACCAGAATGGAACAAACCTCCATCCGGATGCACATAGAGTTGTTCTTGGCATGGATGTGGTCTGGGTGACCTGAGGAAGCTTTCAGGTTTGCTTGTGCTGGCTATTTGCTTCCCTGTTTTGGGAACAAGGCCATAAAATTTCGTCTCTGTACTTTTGCATCTAGATCATCTTCTGTTGAACTCTATGGCAAAGCCTATCACCAGAAATACAGCAAGGGTCCGAGCATAGGGCAGAGAACAGAATGTACTGGACCACACAACTGAGATTTGAGTAGATGGGCTGTAGTCTAGTAAACAAGTGATTTCTTGTTTATTTTACCCCTACGCTATCTCTTTGTTGCACAGAGCAATAGCAGGAAGAAAGTTGAAGGGTATGTGACATCAAGCTGTCACCTGAATGCATCAGCACCTGAACGCATCACCTGACCAAGCATCAGCACATTTAGAGACAACAAGGGATCAAACTGGCATAGGAAGGATCTTCTGTTGATCCTACACTTACTGTTGTACTACCAAGCAAGCAGAGGACGCCACAAGTACCTTCCCTTGTTGGTCTCAATGCAGAGAGCAGTGGTTGATCTCAACAGTTCATGAACCTGAATAGAGACAAATGACTTTCCATGTCTAGACTAAGGATTTGGTGAGGTCAGATTTATGGAAATGCTTTGATATGGTTTCTGAGGGGTCCTTAGACTGTGATCAGGTAGCTGGAGCAGGACTTCTGGGTTCTCTTCCAAGTCTGTCACGTAGGTCTAGGCGCACAGAGGTATTGCTTAGGCCCTCCAGGTCTGACGTCAGTGATGTCAGCCCCTCTAAGAATGTGGACACATTGTTCCTGCAGGGCCATGAGTGCAGTGTAGCTTTCCTGAGGTTTTATAGTTATAGTTATATTTGTATTTATAGTTATATTTTGTATTTATAGTTATATATAGTTATATAATCAATAGGAATCACCATGATCTCTATTTGCTCCTGTGGCATTTCTGGCAAATTCTCATTCTGTGACATCAGAATTATTTTTTGTTTTTAAATTAAGAGCTGTTGGATGTATGGTAACTAAAGGAATTTAAACTCTAAAAAGCTAATTTTTTTGACAGTAAGGCTTAGCTTCTCTTTCCGAGATAGACAGAAGGCTTTTACACCCTTTTGTACAGGCTAGTGTGCTCAGGCTGTGAAGCAGCAATCATAAAATCACTTAGGTTGGAGAAGACCTCTGAGATTGTCGAATCCAACCATTAACCCAGCACGGCTAAGTCCACTAAACCATGTCCCTAAGTGCCACTTCTGCACATCTTTTAAATCGCTCCAGGGACGGTAACTCAACCAATCTCACCTGTACAGTCAGCTGCATATTGTATTATCTAAAACACCTGTTCTGCCCTCTGAGCTGCTGAATTGTTGTCAGTGCAGTCTGGAAATAACAAATGTGTGAATATTCCTTTGGGGAAGGAAGGATGGAGCTTCCTAGAACAGAGAGGTAAAGCACATCCTTGGTGAATTAGCGGAAGTGTCTTATCACCCAAGCTGCTAAGGAGCTTAAAAGGATGCCAAGTATCTATGATGTCAGCTGGGGTGGCAAGAGGGGTACCCAGGCAGGGAACCTGCTTCCACACCCTGTGATGTGGACTGTGACTTGTGAAGCTCAGCACAGCCAAGGCAGGTTTGCCCACTGCTCCAGTTGGTACGAGTGACAGGCAGGGAGGATATGGTACCTTGCTCACAGGGACTGTGCAGTGCCTAGACAGCACCAGCACCGTGGCCAGTTCTCTGCCCAGCACTACCTCCCAGCCAGCCAGACACACTCCTCCTCCCTGCCCTCCACAATGTTCTCTGCTGTGTGCAAACATCCCATTTCACGTTCCCCAGTTTTGCTCCCTGAGGACAGGCTGGGGAACTGCACAACTAAGTCTGACTCAGTCCCAGTAAAGCAGTTTGTTGAGTCTTCTGAGCCTGTGAGAGGTGGAGATGGATATGCCTGAGGAACAATATAGAAAGCAGCTCCCTCTGTGGCCTCAGTATGCAGGGCTTGGGGAAAGACACACCACCCATATAGGCTGAACAGAGGCAAAAATCTTCTGATCTGAAAAACAGATCTGAAAATCAGGCCCTTAACACTTCTTCCTAAATCTAATGTCCTCTTCAGCTGCCAGCCAGCTTAGCAGTGTGGTGTTTTGCCTTCTCCCCACTCACTGGCACACTCGTCCCTAGCTTGATGAAATGATATCTCCATAACCCATGCCTTTGATTCATGATTGTGCCTTCACTTTGCTGAGTTTTGAAAGGAATTGGAGAGGTTATTAATGACATACAGTGATCACACAGCAAGTTAAAGCCTCTTGCTAAGTGAAATTTGCGGGAAAAGCATCCAGCTTTTCAATATCTCGCAGAAACACTTTATGTCTCTTTTCATTTGCAGCCAGACAGTTGCAAATTACATAAAATTACTCCTGAAGAAGAGGAAGAAGAATAAAAGGAGGAAGTGGAGGGGGGAGGTTTAGAAAAGTAATTCTTCTGGCAGGGTACAGTTACAGTTTTATTTCTATGCAGAACAAAGAAGGGCTTGCTGAAAGGTAGGCAGGTAAGTGGCAGAAATTGGTATTAGTCCAAGCTAGGAATATGGGCAGTATAAAAGCAGTGATGGGAGTACTGAAATGTGGCTATCTCATAGGGAGAACTCATGGGTGCAGAGACACAGGAATGGAAAATTACATAGAGCCAGCAGCATGAGAGCAGAGAGAGGCTATGGGAATGCACCAGGGGTTGACATGCTGCAGCACTAACTCAGATGACTGGGCACAAGGATTAGTGCAGAGACCCAGCAGAGCTTGAGCAGAGGGCATCCCTGTGGGTAGGCTGTCTCCTGTGCTGCCAGGAGCAAGGGCTCACTTGGGCCATCTGTTACGATCCACAGCCCGTGATGATATAAAGGAGCACAGGTGACTGGAGGGGCTTTGGTAGAGAGGTCATAGCATCCCATTCTTCCCTTCCCTCTCGTTTGTACAATTACTGATGTGAAGGCAGCCTGGACCAGTATTTCTGAAAGTTTCTTCATGTGAACACTACAGGATATTGTGACTGGCAAAGCTGGGGGATGTGCTGAGGAGTGGAGTAGGTGGCCTGAATGCTTTGCTGGGGGCTGAAGCTGCACCCCAGTTGTTAATCTTTGCAGCTTGAACCTTTGGGCAGGGTAGGGTGGAGAAATTGTTCACACGTCCATCCTGCAGGTTTGATAGACAATACTGGCAAATTCCTGAGAGCCATGCAACATTATCAGTAGAAGGTAATGATATAGAGAGCACGCTATCTCATAGAAGTGGCAGCACCAGAACATGAAGGTACTGGGCTAAAGCAGCCCCTGGACAAGAAGCAGCAGATGTGCTTGTTCCCTGCAGGGAGGATTGAAAACTCTTGTGCTGGTGAGGGTTTGGCTTAAGGGGCTGAGAATATCATGCGGCAAGGCAGCTGCCCAGTGAAGTGCCAACATTGAAGAGGCCGGGGAAGAGCAAGCTTCCAAAGCAGACATGGGCTCCTGTTGCCTATGGAATTGGAAGAATAATGAAATTAAAGATCAGCACCTGTTCCCACATCTTGACCGAGTGCACACATGCAGGCTCTGTCCTCTGCACAAGGGGCCTTCCTTTCTCCAGAGAAATTACTGCCCTTTGCACAACCAGGCCCTCGCATCTCCCTGCAGCACAGAGCTTGGACTTTTGTCTCCCAGAGCTGGTGTGTTCCCTGGTAAGCACTCTTACCTGTGCTCGTGAACACACATGCACCTACGCACCAACCCCCACAGACCTTTTGTCTTTGCAAAGCACCCACCCTTCTGAGCAAGGCTTCACATTCCCATCTCCTTGGGGTCATTTCATGTGTGTGCCTGCACATGAATGTTTTTGACTATCGATATAAGTAGGATCAAAGAGTAATTTATAGTGGAAGAGACTTCTGGGGTCTCTGGTCAAACCCCACTCAAAGAAGGACTAACTACGTTAGATCACTGAGGGCCTTCTCCAAATGAGTTTTGACTGTCTTCAAGGGGATCCTGCAGCCCTGGGGCCTCTCTTCTAGTCTGTCAGCACCCCTAAAAGGAAACAGCTTATCTGGTATCAGCCATAATTTCTGCTGTTCAGCCCAGAAATAGCTCAGGAGATTCATTTGGTGGCACTGGGGCTTGGGCCCATTTTCTGTGGATTTTCCCATAGCAGGTCTTTATTTCTGGAGATTTTGCACCGCTGTGACTGTTAGTGTGAACGGTTGCCAAGGGAACTGGTGCAGCCACTGTGTGCAGGCAGAGGGTCCTTCTGCTCCTTCTGCCTGGCCCCCTCTGCCTCGCCATGGTACATTAACAGACATGCCTTTCCTGGCCACTGTCATTAATTACCCTGCCGTGGGGGAGAAGAATTCAGGGCACGGCTGCATTGAGGAGCTGCTGATGCCCCCAGATGACAGGTCCGGACCAACGGCAGCCTGTTAACCTGCCAGCACAGCTGTAAGAGGCCTTTGCAGACTCTGCAGACCCGCTGTGTCACTAGCTCGGACACCCGCTGCCCTTGCTCTGCTTGTGCATGGAGAAGCACCTGAGTGTGCTTGCTGGACCAGGACCAGTGGTGTACCAATGAGCACAGGGAAAGATGGTGTCTTGGTTGGGTGTCTTCTCCAACCAGCCTAGCCAAAAGATCGAAGCCAGCTGAGGGTGGCAGTGGTTGCAGCTTTTCCCTCTGCAACTTTCTTGCACTTGCTCATGTTAACTTGTGAGCCATCTCACATGCATCTTATCTCTGCTTTTTGAAGGCCTGCTAAGCACTTTCCACCTTGATGGAAGTGACTCTTGTCACAAGGGCCTCCTTGGGCAAGTCTCTGTCTCTGCTGAAGCAAAATCCTGCAGCTGATGCAGGACTGTGGGCTTGGCTACCCAGCCATGCCTGGATCCTCAGGCCCATGGCTTTCCAGAGGCCAGAGTGATCTCTTGTGGTCTTGATGAACTTCCTGGAGGAGTTTTTTGGGTTTTCAGTTCTGTCAGCCCTTTCTTGCAGAAGTGGGGAGGAGCAGGAGGAAGTTTGGAGCCAAGTACTACTCTTCTCTGCCATGCTATAAAGCCCCCTGGAAAACAGAAAGGTACTTGCCTGAATGTGGCCCAGGATTTTTCTTCCTCTTGCCTCTTGAGGAAACTTGCCCTAGCACCTCTAGAAAAGGATTTGAGAAAGTTGGCACTTTCCTCTTCTCACCTAAAAAAACCCTTTTGACCTTCAGTGGCACTAATCACAAGAGAGAGATCAGGGCAACAAATCATGCAGTGTTCTCCTTAGTGCAGTGCCCTGCAGTGCAGTGAAACGTCAAGCAGTGAGCCCCATGAGGACAGACTGACTGATCATGGAGTCGTGAGGGACTGCACTCAGGTGTATCTGCCACACAGTTATGTACATGATTTTAAAGATTTTTTCCCAGCCCAAATGATTCTATGGTTCTACAATAGGAGCTGGAATTGCCAAGGTGGGTGGACCCCCCTGCTGGTTGTCTGGTGTTCTTGCACTGTAATGGTGCTGTAACTTCCCTAGAGATACCAGGGTAATCCAAAGGCTTTCTGAGTCATGGTGTTAAGTTGCTTGCCTTCCTCCCAGAGCAGAACTGGCTACAGTGGGGACAAGGGTGTCTGACTGCATTACAGGAGAAGGAACATGGCGCAGCGGAGAATCCAAGAAGCAAAGCAGTAGTCCATGTGTGTTGTGGCCCTCGTGTGTTATGGCTCAGATACCTGCTTATTGATTCCTGCGTGCACTCAGCTTCAGTGGGGAATGGGGGATAACTTCCCTGCTCTTCCTGATTTGCCCATTGTGCTGGGGATAGGGAAAATGCCTCCCAAAGAAACTTATGAGAAGAGTTATGAGCAATTCTTGGTGGCACAAAGCAGTTGGGTGAGGTCCTTCAGCAATCTTCCTTGCTCGTGCAAAAAGACACAGCCCTAGCCATGCAGGCAGGAGCTGTGTGGTTTGTACTCTGGGCTTTGTATCTTGCTTCTGCCACAGACTTTCAGCACAGTCTTCATCACTACATGCTTCGATTCCTCTACCTGGAACACAATACTCATAATTATCCTTGTTTCCTTTGTAATGGGGTTGAATGAGGTGAATTCATAAGCAGCCTTTAGAGCTGTGCCAGAACAGTGTTTGGTACTAATGTTGCCTGTGTTCCTGTGTGAGACAAGTCCTCTTTCTCAGGGAAGGATGGTTTTCCTGGATAGGACTAAGGTACACTGAGATGTCAGTGGAAAGATGCTAGTAGGGTGCTCGAGCTTTGAGACTGGCACCAATCCATTCCTGCTTGCATTCCTGATCAGGAACAGAATCAAAATGAGCAAATTAGCATTTATATTTATGTGATCTGCCCAGCTAGAAGTGGTTATGATTGTTTAGGCAGGGCATTTTTAACTGGCCAGAAGAGGACCAGCCCACAATTTGCAAGGTGTTAAGAGCCCAGGTCCTAATTCTGCCAATGACCTTGGATGCCTTTTGGTTCCTGACATCCCAGAGGAACCAGCCTGCATTGTGTGTTTCATGCTCTTTGCTTCTGGCCCTCTTAACACTATGCATTGCACCTAAGGGGCTATTTTACATCACTTACTCATAATTAATAGAGAGGCTTGCCCTGCTGTCTCAGAGGGCTTTTTCCTTCTATCCAGCTTTTGCAGTTTGAAAACTGAGGAAGTGATATCCGGGAGTCACGGTTCCTCCTTGAAGAACAGGGCTCCCAGATTGTTGAGATGACTGTCAGCTCACGCTGGGCACTGTTGTAAATGCAGGGAGCTAGTTCACCTCCAGAAGTCGTTTTTGGGGTGTAGTGAGAGAAATCATTTGTTTTGACCTTGGTGAAACAAATAGCAAAGCTTCCTCTGACTTTAGGAGGGCCAGGAATTTTCCTTAGATCTTTGATCCCAAGAGTGCTATAAAGGTGGGGAGCATTTCCTCAAAAGCAGGGAGGAAGCCCAAACAGAGCATTGTTCCCCACTTTTCTATGCTGAGCAGATACTGGGAATGGGATAGGATGTAATTCAGACACTTTCCATCAAGGCCTGTCACCCTTGTGTATATGCAATTTCTTGTATTTTGTTTTATTCTCTTTACCTGTATCTTCCAGAACAGATGAAGACCAGCCCTGAGACCTAACCTCATCTTGGTGGGGGTCTCTCAAAGTCACTGGAGCTGGCAAGGCCTCTGGAAATGGGCAGCCCTTGACCGAGAGCTTGATTTGATGTGGGCAGAGGGAGAGTCTTCCTGTGCCCGCCTAAGGTGCTGTGTCAAGTAGGCAAGAGAGGAGCTGTGGCTGCAGATGTGGGGTGCAGGGCAGCACACATGCTTGATCTTGCCCTGGGCAGCCCTGCTTCTTCTTGTGACTGCAGCCAAATGCTGCTTCCAGACTTGCACCAGTACTGACCCAGGTCACTGTGCTGACACTGGCACTGGCACCTCCGCTGACACTGCATGGTGTTTTGGCCCTGCTGTGAGCGTGTCACTCCACTGTGGGTCTGTGGCCCTGTGGGGTGCACTCACAGGTTCAGTGGGGCCAGCCATGGCTCACCACCCCAGGAGTTGGCCCCGGGGTTAAGTCCCTGGGATGGGGGGAAGGATAGGGATGGACAGATGGGTTGAGGGGGCCCCCTCCCCAGAGATCATATCAAAATGTCTCTATTGTGCAAAGCAGAGGGAATGCCCCCAAGAGCTGGTTTCCATGGCAGCCGCAAATGTCAGGTTCCATGTGGTGAATAACCGTTTCCATGACAACACCTCCTTTATCCTAGGTGCTGGGAGCTGGAGTGACAGCCCTGTTGGGGGAGGGGACAGGGAGATAGCCTCAGGTGCTTAACCTCCCCCTCACCTCCCCCCATCCTTCTTGACTCCTTGCCTTCAGCCCCAGCATCCCTGGGTGGGTGGTGCTGGAGGGGGGTGATGTGTGTGCCTACTAGCTCTTGGCTTCTACAGCAGCCCTTCTGCCCCTCCTACCCCCAGATGGCTTTGCTCCTCATAGGAGCTGAGATCTGAGTCTGTCCCTCTGTCTCCCTCCCCATCAGTTTAGTTTAGTTCTGGCTTTGCATCCTGGGTAGAAACAAAACTATTTCTCAGTGCTGTGGGAGCAGTGACATGGCCAGCTGCCCCTCTTTCTGTGCACCGAGCACACATCTGGGCTGCCTGCCCTCTCCCACTCAGCCTGCTCCCAGAGCACTGCCAGCCTCAGCTCACACAGGCATATCGCCAGGGACTGTGAGCAGTGATAGGAGCCTCTGCCTCTCAGTAAGGAAATTGGAGGCTTTGTGGAACAATCTCTGACTGCATACTTCTGAATCCCTGTCCCACATCCCACTCAGCTAATGAAAGAGATGCCAGGTCCTTGGCAGCTCTTGGGGGGAGCAGCAGCCTGGAGGCTGGTGAGTGCTAGTGTTGCAAGTGCTGGGGCCACATGGCAGTGAAGCAGGGTATCGGGAGCTCTGCAAATCCATGCAGTTGATGAAGAGTGGGAAAAGGACCTGCAGCCTCTCCCTCTTCCCTAAATGGTACAGCACCTCCTGGGAGATGGAGTTGGCACTGCTGCCTGTCAAGGTGTAGCATGGCAGCAGCTTGGCCTCTCTGTCCTGTGAACTGCAAACTTACTTCACTTATTTCCTCCAGCTCTTGTAAATTTGGGCTCTACCTCCGGTTTCTGGCCAGTCTGGCTCAGCCACCGCTTGGTGGTAACAGCCTTCCACATATTGCATACTGGCTTTTAAACACATTTCAGGTGGTGACTTTTATGGCTTGATTTCATTTTATGCTTTGTTACTGTTTTTCCTGAGGGTGTTTCCTAAGAGAGGGGACAGATTATGCCTGGACCTGCAGCTTGTATGCAGGCCTCACCTGTGATAGTCTGATTGGTTTTTATTGTGAATGTCACTGATTCTGGTCACTGTCAGCCTGTCTGATGCTGAGAGACATGGAGTGAGATGTGCTGTGAGTGTGGAAATCTGCCCTGCGCACTATTCTTTGGAGGAGGTTCTGGCACAGTTGCTAGCTGGGGAGGAGGCTACAGCTTGTCAGTTGCCTCTCTGGGCAGCACAGGACATGCAGACCTGCCAGCAGATGAGAGTTTTGCCCTACTTTGCAAATCAGACAGTTGAAGCTGTGGGTTCCTTAATGCAGCTACTTCTGTCTTACCTGGAGAGTCCCCATATCACATGAGCTAAGCTACCCTTCAGGCTTGTTTGTGGTTGGATTATTGCTGATGACACTAATGGCTGCAAGAGAGGTAAAAAGCTCTTCTCCACACCCAAGCGAGAGGAGTTTTGCCACTTTTAACCTGAGTATTGTCCCTGAGGGCCAGAGATGTTGCTTGAGAGCAGCACTGCCCTTCTCAACAGCCACTCTGGTGCACAGAGCTCTGTCTGCATGAGGGCTGGGAAGGGGAAACATAACATGCCTGCTTGCTGTAACTGCTTCTAGCCAAGGTCAGAGGCAGTCTTTCTTCTCTCCTGCAAGGAGAGTAAGTGGCTCAATTAGGTGAGGTGGCCATACCTGCACTGAGTCAGGGCAGACATAGGAAGAGCTTCCAGGCATAGTCTCACCTTAGGCCTTTCTTTGCCACTTGCTGCATCTTAGAAAGCAGAGGTTTATGGATGATGAGCATTTCTAGGAGAGCTGTTGTCTCAGGCAAGCAGCTGAGCAGGGAAAAGTGCCAGGTTTCTTTTTGAAAAGGGGTCCTTTCTCCAAGGGGATGTACCGCTTGCCATCACAATGTCTTGGTTCCCTTCTGTCATGCTCATACTCTGCACAGCAGGCAGAAAGGGGCACCCTGTTGCCACTGCCATCAGCACTGTGTGCTGGGCAGATGGGCCAAGCTTTAACCCTTTGCATTTCTCTTTCGTTGCAGATGGCGCGCCCAATTCAAGTGAAACCCGCAGACAGCGAGAGCCGTGGAGGTAGTTGTCATCTCTCCTTGTTTCTTCTTTGGTGGCTTTGTGCTTGTGAGAGGGACCAGGAAAAGAGAGAGGGTCCTGACCCTGCCTTCCTCTACCTGCACTCTGTATGAGGAGATGTTTATATGTGGCAGAGATCTGAGGGGGGCAGGAGGAGAGCCTAGGGATAGGCTTCAACTTGACACAGCATGCAGCTGACAGCACCCCAAATCCTAAAAGGGTGATAATGTGGCTGCCTACTCCACTCTCTTTCCCAGCTCTTTGAGGGTACTATTAGCCTGACAGTGCCTGTCCCAGGAGGTTACTGAAGCAGACCTGCTTCAGTCTTTGGTGTATGACACGGAGGCTACTGGAGGGTGTAAGCTGTTGGGAAGAGGTTTCTTCATTTGTAGACCTGATCAACCCAATAAAAGCCAGATCCCTGCAGCAGCACTGGCTTTTTAAAATGTTCAGCTCACTGCTCCGCAGCTGATTCTCCTGTCTGCAGCTCACTCCTCTGCCTCCCCCATTGCTGCTGAACCGTCTCAGCCTCCCACTCTCAGTCCTGCAGCAGCCCCCATCACATTGTCAAGGCTGCAGTGCTGTTGCAGAAAAGATCACATGATGGGGAAATAATGTCTGAAGGGAAAGGATCCTGAAATGGAGGTGCTGTCAGCCTACAGGGGACTGCTTGGTCAGAGCAGCATACAATGAGTTCAGAGCTGGAAGACTGGGAATGAGAGAATCTGTTCATTTAATGGGAAGCTCTCAGCAGCTCAAATGCCTTCTCCAGGTGGAGAGGGTTCATAATTTCAGCCCTTTCCTAATCCATTAATTCATTTATCTGCTCTTCCTTGTCTTACTGATATATTTCTTTTCCTTTTCTCTCCATTTCTATGCCTGCCTCTCCATGCCTTGTGCTGTTGGTGCTGCCCCTTAAAGCAGTTTAGTAGAGGCAAGGGGAGGATTTGTGTGATGCTTTTTGTGCTGTGGGACAGCATGTCCTGCATGCAGTATTTAGATTTGGAAGGCTTTTGTTTTAAATTTTAAGAGGTCATTTCCAAACAGTTTGTAGTGACTTTCAATTATTGCACTGTCAGGAACATGAGATATATTTTAGAATATTTTATATGAATGTGTATATTTACAGTTGTGTGATCGTCCTTTTAAAAAAATTGTTTAGGTCAGATAGATTATTTTTCCAAATAGAATCTGTAACTTTTGGTTATTTACTTGAGGGATAACTTTTACTGAAGTCTGGGCAAATTTATTCTCTTGGGCTATACTGACAATCCCAGGAATGCTACGTATAGTCATGCTCCTTTTGAAAAGGACTGTGACTTAAACCTCCAAAGAACCTAGCATGCCTAAACCACCTAAGGACTAGATTCATCTCACCTCATTTCAGCCCCTGGTTCAGGGTTGAGTTTAAGGTCCTTACGTGTGCTATAGACCAGTTCCTTCAGGGTGTTTCACTGTTGAAAATGATATTAGGAGTGGTTGAAGTATTCTTTAGAAATGCCTGCAGTTAGTGTAGAGGGGGCTGACTACTCACTGACACCTCACATTGCCTCTGGATTCAACTAGTAGGTGGTCAGTCCATCCCCTACCACACTGATTTTAAAAATTTGCAACCCAGATTTCTAACTAATTCAGAAATTATGTTATTATATCTGAGGTTACTCCTAATGAGTCTTAAAAAAAAAAAAAAAGCACAGGAGACTAGGACAGCCTTTGCCAGTCATCCTGGTGCCAACATCACGGAGCCAGTAAGTGTCAGACATGGCTGCAGAGCAACCCTCCCAGCCCAGAGAGACAGGCAGCAGGACCTGCTGCAGGGCCTTGTGTGCCCCCTTGACACACGCCGTCCCAGGCAAATGCACACATTCACCTTTGCCACCCTGCATTATGTCCTGACACAACAGCAGTAAAACCAGACCAAACAGACAATCCATGCTGTGAAAGGACCAACCGCTGCAGCTTTGTTTTCTTAGGTTTGTGTCTTTGGTGAGTGCAAGTCTGGCGTCTCTGATATCTACTGCTAGGCTGAGGTCATTTCTGCAGCGTGTCTTTTGCTGATGGGCCACTAGTGGCATCTCTTCTATACACAGCCACCGAGTATTACGTGTTGGGACGTAACATCTCTGATGCCTCAGTTTCTCTGTCAAATAGAGCTCAAACAGGCCAACAGGTTAAAAAACAGGATGTTGATTTGGAAGCAAGCTTTTGGTCAAGGCACTGGACTCTGAAATCTTTAAGCTTATGGAAAGTGCCACATTCTCTAATGATTACAAATGTCAGAACATCAGCTCTGCTTCCGGTGGACAAGGCCTTAGAGAGCAGCAGCCTTTGGAGTCTGAACACCTACCTCTGCAGCCTGGGTACCTCACTTCCTCATTACAGAGCTGAAAAGCAAACAGCTCCCACAGGATTCATGACAAACTGTTTCTTTCCCTGAGGCAGAAGCAGCATCAAGACAGCACCCTATGTTTGTCTGAATCAGGTTGCTCTTTTGAAATGTTTCTGTCATGATGCTCTACTTGTCAGAGAAGTGGATATAAGCAACTTGGCAGATATGGGAAGAGCCATTCCCTGTAGCAACAACCCCACACTGGGAGGAGGTAAAAGAAAGATTTGGGGCAGGGCAGAACTGCTTGGACTAGGAATTTATCAAGGGAGTAGGTGCATGCATCAGTGAAGCACTGCTCTGCATTATCCTTTAAGGCAGGGGTCCTCAAACTTTTTAAACAGGGGTCCGGTTCACTGTCCCTCAGACACTGTCGGGGGCTGGACTGTAGTTTGGAAAAAAATGAACGAATTCCTATGCAAACTGCACATATTTTATTTGTAGTAGTGCACAAATCCAGCCCAGTCCCGGCGGGTGCTTGGGGGCTGCAGAGGCCAGCGCGCAGATTAAGTGGCAGGAAGTCATCTGCGGCTGCTTGGTTTCCCCCCCAAATCCCGGCGGGGGGGAGGTGGGGGGGTTCTGTAAATACCGGCAGGCCGGATTGAGGACCCTGGGGGGCCGTATCCGGCCCGAGGGCCGTAGTTTGAGGACTCCTGCTTTAAAGGAACATCTTTTATACTCTCCAGGGACTGACATTTCTCAAATGAAGCACCCTGAATTAAGTACATGAAGTTAGAGCACCAGAATTTGTCTCCTGGTCTAAGAGACGCTAGTTTTTATGCCAAAGGGACAGTTTTGGCCAAGCCTTGCAGGGGCTGCGTAGGGGTATCTGGATGCTCGGTGTTACTGTACCCTGCAGAAGGAATTCACTAGTAAAAAGTTCCTGCCTGTATTAGTTCAGAGTGGGACCTGTGATTCTGGGGCAGGCATTGTCAGCTTTTTCCTTCGTTCCCGTATGCCTGTGGTGTGAGCATGGGAGTGCCAAGAGGAGATGGAGTGAGGAGACAGAGGAGCTTGTCTGCTTCTTGTGAGACCTGGAGCACTCTGCTGCAGTGATGTGATATGACAGCCAGCCCAAGCCCATCAGTACTGCCTAGAGACAAGGAAGCTTTATGCATATCCAAGGAGATTTGCTGCATTCCCAACGGCTTTAGCGGGCTTCCCTTTTCTCCCTGATCCTTGCTGTTGACAGCTGTTGGCCAGATGACCTGAATCCACTGGGCTTAGAGGAGTGGTGTCCAGTGCTTGTGTGCTTTCCTCTCTCTCTCTCTCTCTCTCTCTCTCTCTCTCTCTCTCTCTTTCTCTCTCTCTCGGCCATAGCATTCGGACTTTATGGACTCAACCCCTTGCTTGTTCCCTTCGTACCTTCATCAGCAGTGTGCTCTGTGATGGCCCACCTCCTGCTGTCTGGGTGGCTGACTGTTTCCAGAACATGTTTCCATGGGAACTCAACAGTCAGAGATCAGAATCAATTTTCCTGGTTGTTGGACAGCATGGGAAGTTGCCAATCAGAGGGTGAAAACCAAGAGCTGTAGGGAAAGTGAAGGAAAAACAGCAGGAGGGCATGCTGTTCTGAGTAGGTGAGACGAGATCTTCCAGTGCTGCAGAAATCCATGCTGGGGAGCTGAAGGAGCTGATGACCTGCAACAGTGCCCTGAGAATGCCAGCTGGTTTGAGATTGACCGCTTTGGGCATGATGATAGCAGAGCTCAAGTGAAAGGGCTGGGAAGGGATGAGGCAGCCTGGTTATTGATGGGGAACAGTTCTATTTGGAAGCTCATAGACGCTAGAGGGCACCAGATCATGGGTTGGGCTCCAAGATGTGAAGAGGTAGAGGTCAGCAACAGAAGAGCCCTTTCACAGGTTCCCCAGCTGCTGCAAAGACACATCTGAGGGGAACAGGCTGGACCTTTTTCCTACATGCAGTCTTTGGAAGTGGGCTGTAAGAAACATGATTCACTGTGAAAAAATCTTTCTCTTATGTTGTCAGTGACTTCAGTCCCTTCTAATATTGCTGTTGTGGGCATTCAGAAAAGATTCTAAACCCATAGATGTGTGTATTTATATTTGCCTTTGTAGCTTGAGTCCCTAAGATATCGCAGTTTTAAGCTGTTCTGTATAGTCAGGAAGACTAGCATTTTTTTCTTCCTAATTCAGAAAGGAAAGCTGAAATTCCCGCATAAACACAGGACTTCCAAAAGGTTCTGTTCGTGAGCTGTCAGACAACAGAAGGAAGACCTGCAGTAAAACTGCAGGAATGGAGACTAGCATTCACTGTTTCAATGGACTTTTCCCAAAGTGCAGGGTATAGAAAAAGGCTTTTGATTCAGCAGAAATGGTATGAGGAAGAAACTACAAGAATTATCCAGGAAATTTCAGGGCTCTCTGGAGGAGAAAATAATGAGTAACTTGTGATTTGATGTTGATTTGATTGCAAGTTGACAAGGTCCCTTTTCGTTTGCTATCTTCATTACAAAGGTGTGGCCTTTTGCATCCATTGGACTGTTGTTTGGTGGGGACTTAAGCTTTGGGTGGCTACGGTAACCATCAGGTCTTTGCACTGAACTAGTCTTCAGCCAAAACTGGAACCACTTACCCAACTCTCCCCTAGCTACCCACTGTCTTTTCACAAGAATCTCACACAAAATCAGACCCAGAAGCAAAAGGCCAATGTTGCAAAAGTAGCATGTCCATGTAGCTGTGTGTTCCCTCCACCTAGAGTTTCCCCCCTGCCACTCTGACCAAGATAGCCAGGCAGTCTGAGGTCCCTGAAGAGAAAGGCAAGACCATCAAATGCATTTCTGGCTATTAAATCTTAGCCCAGTTATTTGCTTGCAAGTTCAAAGAACAGAGTTATTTTACAGCACCTGAAGTCAGCACAAGTATTTCCTAGTGAATTTTCCCCCTTTGATGATGTGTTTTTTTTAAGGAGCTTCCATTGTGTTTGCAATCCAAAGGCAGCAGCATGGTGCACATATCTGAAATAAGGCCTAGCTGCAGCAGCAATATAAATTCAGAATAGAAGAAGGGAGCACACTACAGAGCTCTCATGTCCCCTGCCATAGCCAAACTGGGTTCACATATGGCACCAGATGATGTCAGTCATAGCACAGAGCTACTGCTCCTTTAGTTTCCATGCTCTTCTTCACAGTAAATAAGTTCCTCTTCAGTCTCTTTCTTTTTTTTTTTTTCACTCCTTGCTTCCAGTCAGATTTTTCACCTCCTCTGTGTGCTAATTTTTGGCTGGTTTAACTGTCCGCACTTCTGAGTGCCCCCCTTGTGGGGGCAGATGCTGTCTTCCTGCTAAGAAGACAGCTGTACAGCACCTGCTTTATTAGTTCCTGTGCCTTAGCTGGACATTATTGGGCATTGCCAATTGGGATGGACCTGACCAGCTGAAATAATGTCTCCAAATGCAACCATTGCCATGCAGGTGCAGGGAGAAATGTAGAAAGAATTGCAAGGAAAATGGAAAGGGATGAAATTCCCACAGCTTTTCTTACCCAGGGAATCATGACAGTGAGGAAGCTCGGAAATTTGGCCTTTAAAAAATACACAAGGCCATATATTTCAGCCACTTCTAGTTATATAAATCAAGAGTATCTGTTTGGGACTGGGTTAAGAGCCTTGAATACAGCACTTCTAAGACTTCATCTCTGGTGGACACAAGTGGCACCTGTGTTCACATATTCACCTGGTGCTAGAAGAGAGTTGTGCCTGTGTGAGCCTGTGCTGGGGCTGTGTGAGGCGGTGCCACAGGATGAAGCGACTCCCTGTGGTGTCTGCATGGGGGATGAGTCTGTCTGTCTGCACATCCCTCTTGCTTACTGAGGAATTTGTTTCAGAAGGCACCTGCTGGGGTTGAGTCAGTGTACAAGTGTGTTCCTGGGCATGCATAAGCTTCTGTGCTTGTCCATTAATGCTGCATGCGTGCATCTGCTTTTCTGGCAGGGACCAATGGCACATGTAGGTCCTGCCTGCATGTGCTTCCCAGTGTACTTAGCAACTTGTTTACTTACCTGGGTAGGAAGCGTCCTCTGACCAAAGGGGAGCAAGGAAGGGGCTGGGGCAAGCTTTGGTGGCAATGTGAATGTGTAATGTGCCATCCATTCCTGCCATAGATACACACCACCACCCCTGTAGCCTGTTCTGCTGCTGTAGCTCCAAGACCTGCTGTTTTTCAGGTCACTGCACTCTCAAACAGGTAGCAGCTTCCTTGCTGTTTCCCCTGATGTGTATCATGTTGCATTGGTTTGTTTGCAGCCAGCCCTTCTGATCCCGTTGCTAACAATAAGGAATCCTCTTGTATATTCCCTCCTATGGGTCATGTCTCCCATGCATGTGGGGGAGAGTTAACTCAGTAGTTGCCACAACTATTTTCTTGCAAAAATGGAGATTGGGCTGGTATTTAGGCTGTTATTTTAATGTTGTGCTATTTTAATAGCTGTTCACATCAAATCTGTGGAGGATGTTGTCCCATCCACTGCTGTGTTTGTGCTTGACTGGATGGCACCAGGTAGTGTGATGAGCCTCTGTGGGTACTGATGGGGGAGCTCTGTACCTTTCTTGCCTCCACACTTATCCATTGTAAGAAAACCATAATCCCCACCTCTCTCTTCTGAGGAGGAACCCAGAAGGACTCTGAGTTCAAAGTCGTGGATGTGTTGGCCAGCCTTCCAGCTCCCTGCCAGTGTGACACGGGTACAAAATGCCATTGGAGAGGGGAGTGGGGACCATGGAGATATTAGTTGGCCTTCACCAAACTGTCTGGTATTTGGGTGATCCTGTGGTGACGCAGATTGGGACCCAGGATGCCAGGGTTTATTCCAGGCCTTAGGAGACAGCTGGTTAGATTGGGATGGGGAAGGGCAAATGGAAACTAAGATGCTTGCTTATGTGGCAGCTGAGGAAATGGTGATCTCAGAAAGAAGAAAAAGGAAACAGAAATCAGAGGTCCTGGGATTTAATACCCTGCCTGGGTTGGTCTGCTGTATTTTCAAAGGTACCTCTTGGATTTCACATACTGGTCAACAAGAGTATAATTGCCCAGACAGTTTTTCTTATTAACATTTGTGTTGGATTATTCAAAGGAAAAGGCTATTGAATAAAAGGAAATTATTATTTTTTTGTTTTCTGTTGGGGATGGTAGGATAGGGGAAGCCACAGAAACCTTTCCAGGTGTGAGGAGCTTGGGTGGACCCTGCACACTCACCTCTGGAAGCATTTCAGCCAACAGCAAATCATTTCCATGCCAGGCATGTTTTTAACGCAAGGCTGTTTTGTGCTTAAGTGTCCCTATCCTCCTGCTTTGGACTGACTGTAAGCTTCATAGAAGGTTGATGTTTCTGTGTTTGCCCCTAGGGGACAGGAAGCTCTTTGTGGGCATGTTAAATAAGCAACAGTCTGAGGATGACGTGCTCCGGCTCTTTGAACCATTTGGGGTCATTGATGAATGTACGGTGCTCCGTGGACCTGATGGTAACAGCAAAGGTGTGAACCCCTCTGTGTGTCATGCCCTTTCTCCCTGCTCTGCAGGTAGTGCTCACCAGCTTCACTGCTTGTGCCTCCTTTCCACTGGGGTACTTATTCCTCCACTGTATCTTTATGGGAACCCATATCACAGCTTGGCATAGGGAGAAGAGCATGAAGAGTCATCTGCTGCCAGGAAAGATTGGGGAAGGTGGGCAGAGACTGAGAGAAAAGGAGGGGAAGCAGAGCACGATGAATAGCTGAGTTACCAGGATCACTAGTGAGCCTATTCTGTCAGTCTGGGTCTGCAAGTTGAAATTTTTGTACCCACAATTAGGAGTCCACAGAGACTTTGGGAAAGAGGTAATCAGGGACAAGGGTGGAGATGGTGACATCATCTGTGGATTATGTAATTGAAGTAATAATTTGAGACCCTTCCTCTTTTTTCCAGGATAGAGAACTTGGGATGAGTCATCCTTTTTGTTCCCTGCTTCCTTGGGGTGGCTTTCCTTTGCCTTGCCTGAGATACAGACACTGTCTCTTGCGTGATGGCACTTTCACAGCAGTCCTGTCACTGCAATCTCCTGTGCTCTTTCTGTCCCTTTCCAGGCTGTGCTTTTGTAAAGTTCTCATCTCACACAGAGGCTCAGGCAGCAATCCACGCACTCCATGGCAGCCAGACAATGCCCGTGAGTATAAGGCCAGGGTACCTACCCTCTTCCTAATCCTCGTCCCATTACCCTGTTGCAGGGACCTCCCCACACTCTCCAAAACCATGACAGGTTCAACTGCAGTTTCCAGTTGGTGTGGTTGGGAGGTGTGTGTGGGGATGTGTGTGTGCACATCCGTGCTCTAATCTTAGTAACCATCCTGCCTTCTGGTCTGATGTTTGTAGCTATGTTCATCCAGACTGGTAGTGACAGTGCTTACATCTATAAAGGCTAAATAAAAGAGAGCCAAAACAAGACCATGAATTTGTCTTGGAAACAGCTCCCTGGAGTAGTTAAAAACTGAGCAGGGTGGAAGCTGACAATTCAGCCACATGGGTGGTCAGGACTTCAGTGTCTGAGCACACTCCTCGACATCTCTTATCTAGGCAGTAGAGGAGGCCACTGGGTTGGGCTGGGTGTGGGTGGGAATGCTTTGTGAGTTATGTGGGATTGTGCAGCCATAGCTGTGCCACCTTGTGCAAGTGGAGCTGCAGTTGTGATCTCATGTCAAGTAATCTCTAACCTGAACCGGGGCACCTCATGGGGAGGACAGTGCATTGCCTGCAGCAGGGGTATTTCCAGCTGCCAGGAACTGCTTTGCCTATTGAGCCAAGCTTGTGGTGGAAAGATGGTGGTTGTGGTTGTCAATGACCTGGGTGTTCCTGGCTGCACCATCACCTGGTGAATGTAGCCAGGGATGTGTGCACCCACTTATGCAGCTGTGCAGGGCTCAGGGTGTGAGGGAAAGGGCATGAGAGGGAAGGGTGGGATGGACGGACGGATGGGGAAGCCCAGGTTCCCAGGCAGCTCCCGAGCACTTTCACGCCAATATTTGCTCTTCTGCTCCTCTTCCCACTCCTCTCTGCTGCCTGTTCTGCCCCATCCTACCTTGCCTGACTGCTGACTCTCTGGCTGTCCCACACCTCTTCTCTCCTGCCTCCTGTCTGTCTCCTCTCTCTGTGCCTAGGGTGCCTCCTCCAGTCTAGTGGTGAAGTTTGCTGACACAGATAAGGAAAGGACCCTCCGTCGTATGCAGCAAATGGTGGGGCAGCTGGGGATATTCACTCCATCTCTCACCTTGCCGTTCAGCCCATACAGCGCCTATGCGCAGGCTGTGAGTATCCTGCGTGTGTTTGTGGGGAAAGGCTGCCCTCCTGGCCGTGGGACAGCAATGTACCTGGGAGACCACAAACTGGTCTCTTAACAATTGCATGCAAGTTTCCCAGCACCTTGGTACTTGCTCATGGCTTCAGTTTCTCCAGTCAGCAGCCTTGTCTTGCACAGTCTTTGTGCGTTTCTCTCCTGGAATGGGTGGCAGGGGAGAGCTGGGACCTCCTCAAAATGAGCCTGGATTTCTCTGGTGGTGGTGTAGGCTGGTCGAGGTGTCTGGGAATAGGTCAAGCATGACCCAGTATCTTTCTGTCTTGTTTTGAGGACAGATCAGAGACATGATTCCTGGGCAATGTCTGCCAGACATATACCAACTTGTGAACTCTTCCTCTGGGTCTGTGACACAAATGTGTGTCTCTCTCTCTGGTTTTCGAGCACCACGAAGAGCCCTGGGCTCAGCTTCACAAGTTTATTTCTCGGCTGAAATTCTTAAGAGGGCCCTAATCCTCCCAGTGCTGTCTTTGGCTCCCAGCGTTTTCTCACTTGGCTGGTGTGACTGTGGGGTTTGCAGGATGCTGGAGAGAGAGCAGTAGGTAGCAGAGGGCCAGTCTGGCTGTGCTTTGGATCTTAGTGAGAGAACCTCATTGCCTTGGAGCCATCGTGACAATTGCCATTGATGTTTGAGGCAGGTCCCAAACTCAACAAGTCCCATATCAGCTGTGTGGAGCATCATTTGAGTGTTCTTGGTGACTGTCATTTTCAGGTCTCTACTACCAAGTATAAAACCCATGGAAGGAGGCTCAGAAATTGCTCAAGGCATGAGAGATTCTTGTGTTGATAAAGAACTCTGAAGTATATACTGTTAACTGAAAATAATTTTGCAGCAGGGAGGAAGTGCAAATAAACCTGTTCTTCTCATATATGTGGACACCTTCTTCTCCTCTGGCTTCAGCAGCTACTTGATGTGCTTCCTTTCATTTACATGGCAGAGAAGGAACTGTTTCTCAGTTGTTGGCTTTTTCCTTCCAAAGATTCCCCAAAAACTGCCAATTGTCTTCTAAGTGTGTGGCAAGAGCATGGACAAAAGGCAATACATATGAGGCTCCATAACATTGGGGAATTTTGGGAACAAAACGCAGAATTTATCCAACACAGATTATTTGATTTTTCTTGTGTAATGAAGCGGAGAACAGCTATACCATTCCAAGTCTTCCAGCAGAAGCATGATTTAGAGGGAAGAACCCCTTCTGACCAGGTACTTTTGTCAGGACCCATCTTTTCTGTCCAGCCCAGAAGCCAGTTATACCTGAGGTCAAAGGTTGTAGCTTAGCTCAGCTGTGGCTCACCAGATGATCATTCTGGTGTATCTTCTGCTGTCTTGGAGATAGCACTAACTTCGGTATGGTGAAGGAGGCAGGAATGGACCACACCGTGAGGCTATGATGGCAGAAAGTGTTTTATTATCTTATGGTCCAGGATGTGTAAGGATGAAGAGCAGTGAGACCTTCTAGACTCGCTCTTTTAAGTGCCCTTCAATCTTCAGGAACTCCTGTTGATGATAAGAAACCAGTCAGGTCTAAGCTGTGCTCCTTGCTTATCTTTATCTTCTTTCTCCTCAGTTGTGTCTGTTACTGTGTTGGTATGTCTGATTCTTCACTGGCCTTCCTACTCTCAGACTTTATTTTGACTTTCCTCTTGACTCAAGACTCAGCCTGTCTCCTGCTTTTTCATGATTTTTTCCTCCTTTTCCTTTTCATTTCCCTTGGGTTTGGTTCTCTTTCCTTTTTCTTCCTGAGCCACTGACCTCACACCTGACTGCTTCTTCTCTTGTGTCAGTCCTGGTCTTTGGTCTCCCTTCTCCTGGAGGAGAGATCCTGGCCAGTTCTCATATGCATACAATGTCCCCAGCAGAGAGAGAGGGTATCAGTCCTTTGAAATGCCACCTAACATCTCTCTGAAAGTGGGGGCAAAAGAGAGCCACTTCCTTACTGAATCTCCTTGCAGTACATCAAAATATCCTGCTATGGGCAGCTTTGGGAGGTGGCCACTCTGACAAGCCAGGGCTCGAGGGAACCCCAGCATACCTCATGCTTGCATGATTCTGGGCTTGGAGTAGCACATGCTGCACCCAAGGTTACCCACAGGGCCAGGAGATGCAGCTAACCATTATGGATGTGGTTGAATCAGACTGAGAGGAGCGAGTGCTGCAAGGGTGCATCATAGGCATCATAGGTTCTTATATTCATAATTTAATAAGCCAGCAACTTTCTCTCTTTCTCCCAATGGGGTTTGCTGCACTGCCATGCCAAAGCAGTCCTCAGGAGTCCCAGTCTAGGAAGAAGAAGTTTGGAGCCTGGGTTGTTTTGGTTTCAGCTGGATGTTTTAAATTTACATTAATTTCCTTTTTTTTTTTAA
The DNA here is from genome assembly GCA_035041135.1 of Platyrinchus mystaceus. Classification (NCBI taxonomy): domain Eukaryota; kingdom Metazoa; phylum Chordata; class Aves; order Passeriformes; family Tyrannidae; genus Platyrinchus; species Platyrinchus mystaceus. Next base: position 2,649,127 of record JAWWLV010000089.1, read on the forward strand.
ACGATCTCAAATTAATCATACAATATGTTAGGTCTAAAATTATTCAGATCTATTCAAATATGCCAAATAAGATAGTTAAAATAGTCAAACAGTACATGTTAGCTGAAACAGTTTGTAAGAAGAAGTGTCATCTGGGAAGTACAACTGGCTAAACATCTGGAAGGAATTTATTTAAATGCTTAAACCAGGTTTTGGTCCCAGGTGCCTCTGCAAGTGAAAAGTTAGTATTTCCTTAATTTTATTTTATTCAACAAGTTAGTTCAGATGGTGTCAGGGAAATGTTTGAGAGCTGAAAAAAAAAAAAATTATCAATACAAAAGAGGCCCGAAGTCTTAAAGAAGCAGCCAGTGCAATTTACTAAGTGATTATAATGCTTGAATATTTCTTGTGTTTCATAAGTCAGTTATGTTAATTAGTTCCAAACACAAAATATAATTTGTTCATACCTCCCCTTTTCTTTCTGCTCTTATGGTTCACTATGGTAATTTTATGTAACTAATGAGAACAATTTCAGAATGCCAGTTTGGTGCATATGCAGTTGGATGCAGGTCTTGGTCCAGCCAGAGCCTGGCACAGAACAGGCATTAATGACAAAAAGGAAAATCAGTATTCACGTGGTGAGTAAAGAACGTGTTGGTTCCTGCACCCTTGAATGGGGACAGTGTGAAGACAGGACTAGGAATATGTGCAGGCTGCTTGCACAGAGACACTTTTCTCAGCAGAGTCCTGTGCCCCAGTCCTGGCTTAGGGTGAATGGCTCCCAGTAATGTGAGTCCAGCTTCAGGAGAGTCGTGCCAACGATGATGGGGTGGCAAACAGAGGTGATAGCAGGGCACTTGCTTTCTGGAGTCATGCAGCAGTGAACCCCTGTGCTGTCAGTTCATCTGCCCATGGAGACCCCGTTTTGGGGTGTCCACCTCTCCCCAAAAAGGCTTCAACCCTGTCCCAGCACTGCCTTGCAGAGCCAGTTTCACCCCAGTGGCTTTGCTTGTACCAGGTTACAGAGACAGCAATGCCATGAAATTCCTCTTTTTATGCAAGAGTAATTATCAGCTTCTGTGTGAAGGAAATCAAGAGAAGGTTTAGCTAGCCATGAACTTTTCAGAGTTATCAGATTCTTCAGCTGAGACCTGGGCCAAACTGGCTTACTGACTCACCCATTTGTGGATGAGGTAGGTTACTTGAAAGCTGTGTATGTTGCAAAGCAGACAGTGGGATGTGGCAATTTAAGGAAGATTTGTGTTGTTTTCTTGGGTTTTGCCTTGTGTCACCCCTCAGCACCTCCTGAGAAAACCATAGTTTCCAAAGAGCAATACCTGTGCCTCCCCTGCTGTTCTTGCTTGATGGGGAAGACAAGGCTTATAAAGGGGCTGGATAATTTTGCATCCAGAATTAAGTGTTTGTTGCCACTGCTCCAGAGCACCCACTGATGTTCAGATAGGACCAGAAGGATTTTTTTCTTCTTACTCCTAACCCTCCTCCCAACCTTGTGTTCCACCCCCATCCTTCCTTTTGTACTGTGCATCTCTGCCTGGGCAGGTGTGTTATGGGACCATGAGGAGCTGACATCCTCTCATCCCAGGGTGCAGGCCACTGCCAGAGGGAAGGCTGAGCTCAGTGGATCATGGAGCAGATCTCTGCTGCAAAGCATGACATAAGAGCTGGGCCTGGAGAGATACCCAGTTGCACAGCAGGGTGCCTGTGCCAGAGTGAGCTCTCCCAGCAGCACGATCTGCTTGTTGAGGAGGGCAAAAGCAGAAGAATTTGGACCCTGTTCCTCAAGGCAAAGCTGTGCTATGTAATACCTGGCACTTTCCCAGGAGAAGTGATCAGAGAGAAGGGCCTGTGGGGAGACAGTGTTGCTGGGTGCCAGGAGCACAGCCCTTCCCTGCTCCTTTCCTCATTGCAGGAGCTCTCTGAGCCGAAGGGGCCCATCCCGATGCCCCAGTGCACAGCTGAGTGAGCCAAAACCCCTCAAGGCTGTCAGCATGTGAAGGGTGAGGCATGGGGAGGGCTGCCCAGCCATGGCACTAGCTGTGTGGACTGGGATGCCCACTGAGCCATGTCCCCTGGCTGAAGGACGGGAAGCTGTGCCTGGCTCTTGGGGGTTTTCACATGTGGCCAGTCCCAGGCGACTGTCCTGCCTCAACGGGCTGCCACTGCATGGGTATGTGGCTGCCAGGATCTTGTGGGCCCCTGGGCATGGGGACTGTCAGCCAGGCACAGCGCAGGCCTTCAGGGGATGGTGCTGCTGCTGCCCACTCTGGCAATGTCATGGGAAGCTCCAGGGCAGGCGGCAGGAGCCCAGTGACGTGCAACAGCAGCTGAGGGTGGGGGAGATCACAAGGCTGCATCTCTAGCTTGGCCCTGGTCCTGGCTGTGGCAGGTGAAAGCAGTGGCCGGGCTGGCCTGTGCAGCCTTCCCCAGCTCTGGCATGGCCACCATGGGCCCTGGCAACAGGAGGCCCTGGGCAGCATCAGGCCCTGACTGCACGGTCCTGCCTTGCAGCTGATGCAGCAGCAGACGACGGTTCTCTCCACCTCCCATGGCAGCTACCTGAACCCAGGCGTCGCCTTCTCCCCATGCCACATCCAGCAGATCGGTGCCGTCAGTCTCAACGGGCTGCCAGCTGCTCCCATTGCACCAACATCAGGTGAGGGCCTGGACGCAGCAGGTCCTTCACTGCCAGTGAGCCTCCTGCCCCAGCACTTGGCACAGTGATCACCCAGGTAAAACAGTTCCTACAGCAGCATGTGGATTAGTTTGCTCTTTTCTAACAATGGAGCCTCTGAGCACAGCAGTCTCTAGTGTGCATAAACTTCTGCAACCTCCCTGTCACCCTCACATGCTCAATACACATTCTCTTGTCCTACTGCTGTTCATTTTTGCTGCAGTTTTTCCCTTCGATATAGTTAAGAAGGATAGGGTTCCCAGGATTGCACATGACTCTGAGGTCAGCAGTGCTATTATTCATTATCGTCATCCCACTGTAATAATGCATATTTGGGTTTGAACGCCTGTCAAGAACAGGCATGCATCATGCTAGGTGCTGCACAAACCCAGATTAAAAATGTTCCATCCTAAAGCTCTGACAGCAGTTAGGACTAGCAGTGCTGCACACTATTCTCACTAGTGCTGCCTCTTAATTTTGTGAAGGCTCCAGCACTAGTCTGTCATCTCCACATGCCAACTAGAAGAGATAATAGCTTCACACACAGCAGCCTTGCCAGGCAGATGGAAGGTGGGAACACGGGCTTTGTGGGACCTTGACTTTCATGGGATGCCCTCTCTTCTTGTTCTACAGGGTTACATTCACCATCTCTCCTGGGAACAGCAGCCATGCCGGGATTGGTAGCACCGATTTCAAATGGATTTACTGGAGTGGTACCATTCCCAAATGGGCATCCAGCCTTGGAAACAATTTACACCAATGGCCTTGTGCCATATTCAGGTATTGAGAGCAGGAAAAACCCCCACCATCCAGAGACCTGAGGAACTGCAATTAATTCCTCTTTTCTGGATTTCCCACAGAGAATACTCATCTAGCTCCTTACCAGCCAGGCAGTGAGACTCACTTGGGGGCAGGGGGTGGGAAACTACACACACACACACACACACACACACACACACACACACAAAATGCACGAGTGATTCTGATTATGTTTTTCTCTGCAGCCCAGAGCCCTTCAGTAGCAGAGACTGTGCACCCAACCTTCACAGGAGTTCAGCAGTATGCAGGTACCAGCTTCCCTTGTCTCCCTCAGGCCCTTGTGTGGCTGACCAGATCCTCAGGTAAATGGTTTGTTCTGTCTCTGGCTACAGCTGTGTATCCGACCACCACCATCACCCCCATTTCACAGAGCATCCCTCAGCAGCCTCCTATCCTGCAGCAGCAGCAACGAGAAGGTGAGGTTCAGAATGGGACTGTGTGTCCCAAGACATGGGGGGGATTTGTGTAGCTCATCTTCTGCACCACAGAACCAATGGAGAGGAGACAGCACTAATTTTTGTCAGCTAATCTTTGATACTGGAACTGGGCTATGGAAACAACCACATCTCTGCCATGAGTGGACTAGAAAAGTTCACAGGATGCTTGTTATGCAAACTTCCTGAGCTTGTCCCTGGCCAGATGTTGCTAGGTACAAAGGGGACAGTAGACACCAGAACACCAAGCTTTCACGTCAAAGAGGGTAGAGTCAGCACATTCCCTACACAGTCAGGAAAAAAGAGCACTCCCTCTCCATCTTTACTGATGCCAGAACCACAGTGGTACCAGTCAAACCAGCCTCTCCTAATGTACTTTCCTCTCTTTTCAGCCTTCATAGCCTCCTGAGTTTATTTTTCAACTTATTTCAAAATTGGCCTAAATAGAATTTGGAGGCAAAGGCATTCTCTCTCTGCTCCTGATTCTTACAGCATGTGTTCATCAGGCTCACAAGGAGCAAGTGAAGGAGTGGACAGGACCAGGTCAGCCCATAAATGGGATGTATGGCAGTCCAGGATTAAGGCTGTAGCTTATGGACTGAAGGCAACCACTGCCTAACTGTGGGCAGGGAATGCCAGAGGAGCAGCTTTCAGGTAGCAGTGTCTGCTGCTTTCCTAGGACTGGGAGAGCTATGAACCAGGAACTCTTGCCTCAGCTGAGTTCCTTCCATCAAAACAACACCCAGACACTCACAGAGTTGTTGTGTCCAGCACACTATTTGGGAACTAAATAAGCTTTGAAAGTGAAACCGCTCTCCAGAAACTTCAGCTTTAATATATTACCTCCCAGTTGCTCTTAGACAGCCCTCAGAATCCTTTGGGGAGAAGTGACTGAGAGACAAACAAGGGGAGGTCGAAGCAGAAGGAGGCAGTGCTAGGGTTCTCCTCCAGTGCTGTGCTGTGAGTTGAGTCCATTTTTTCCCCCTTCCCTTTGGGGTTTTCTGTTTTGTCCTTCCTCACTGACCCCATATCTGCAGGTCCTGAAGGCTGCAATCTCTTCATCTACCATCTCCCTCAGGAGTTTGGAGACAACGAGTTGATGCAGATGTTCCTGCCATTTGGCAATATCATTTCCTCGAAGGTATTCATGGATCGTGCCACCAACCAGAGCAAATGTTTTGGTAAGTGCTGACACCAGCAGGCAAGGGAAGCATGATAGATACTGATGACACTTATGTATTGGGCATGGCACCAACAGTGCCGTTGTTATCCATGCCTGTGTCCTGTCCTTCAGGTTTTGTAAGCTTTGACAACCCATCCAGTGCACAGACTGCTATCCAGGCTATGAATGGCTTCCAGATTGGCATGAAACGCTTGAAGGTCCAGTTAAAACGACCCAAGGATGCTAACCATCCCTACTGACAGCAGTAAACAAGCAGGAGTCACTTCTGCAGCACAAGGTAAAGCTGGCACCATCATAGCACAGTTCTGTACAGTGCTGGCCAGTGTCAGGACAGGAAGGTCTGGAAGTGGGGAGCCACGAGCTGAAGGCAATAGTACGGCTAGTGGGGCAGTGGCCTCACCTGCCAGGGCCCAGCCCCAGCACCTGAGCAAGGTGACCAGAGCAGGCCTGGAGATGATGGCCAGGTTCAACAGTCTAGATCATCAGGCAAATTTGTGGCAATGAGGCAAGCCCAAAGGCAAGCCAGAGAGTCAATCTGCAGGTCAAGATCAGGATCAGGTCTGGTGAAGGTAAATAGGGTCAAACATAGTCCAGTGATTGCCAGGCAAGTCTATAATAATGAACAGATCAAACATCAAGATGGGAAGACAATCCAAAGGTTGAAGTCAAAGTAATTAGATCCATGGACAGGTGGAGACTGGAATTTCCACAATGTAGATCAGACAAAGGCTGATGACATAGGCCTGAGCTATAATGAGACTTGGACCTGTGGGCAGGGTGGACAGAAATTGCAGGTGAGGCTGGTCAGTTCATTAAGGCCTTTTAGTGCACTGAGGGCCCTGAGAGGCAGATGGGTTCTGTTTGTGGTCTAAGCAAGGTTTCAGTCTACTGTCCAGCTGCTCCTCCAAAGCTTTTGTCTGCCTAAAAAGGTTTTAAACCCCAGTTTTCAATTGTTACATGGGCCTGAAGTTAGTCTGCAGAAAATGCTTTCTGGGGTAAGAAGGGATAATCCCATGATTCACAGGGATCACAGATAAGCAGAGAAAAGGTGAGACCCTTAAGGACCACAGAAGAGCTGCCTGACATAACAGCTGCTGCCAGAGAGCTGGCTTCTGCCAGCCTACAGACAGGGAGCAAGGGAGGGCTGATCTGATTTTGGTCATAGTCCTTCATGTTTAAGCAACAGCAACTCAAAGCCTGAGGCTTGCATAGATGTCCTCCTAATCTCCCAATTCCCTCCCTCCTCCCTTTCTGCTCAGGTGAAAGGAAAGTCCAGAGGAAGAATTTCTGCTTCAGGTTGATTTACAGAAAGGCCAGTAAATTTGTCGACTCTTTTGGCACCACCCCTTTCCTTCCTCTGCTTCCCACTTACCCATCCTATCTTCCTCTTCCCCTCCTCTCCAAGACACGCAGTTAAAGAGAAGGCTCAATATCTGCCCAGGAGGAAGATTCTTGCCACGACCGACTCACATATTTGCTGCTAATGTGGTGCATAGCAAAGGGACCAGCAAACCAGCAGCCCCTGGGGACATAAACCTTTTCCTGTTGGGGTATGGCTGGAGTATGTGGACCAAGAAAACCCACTGGTGTGTCTCTAGGTTAATGCAGTGATGTATGGAAGTTCAGTCCCATCCCTCCCTCCCTCTTTCTCCGTTTCTGGCCCTTTCATAGATAAATATACATATATATACAGTCTCTATTTTTTTTTAAAGTGGCTCACAGGACCAAACTTTTCAGATTGCTTGCAAGAGGTATTGGGAAGTTCGGGGTTTACCTTTGCAGCAGTGTCTTCTCAGCACACACTGCAGATAGGCCTGAACATTTTGAGAGGATGCTTGGGGAGAGAGAGGGGGAGGGTGGCAGGGGGTGGGGAGAAAGAGAGGATCATCTCTCTGCTCAACATTAGCAAGGAGGAGGAGAAATACATACCTCCAGGATTAGGGCACAGTCAGATGTTCAGCTCGAGTCACTCATCCACCGTTGTGGATGGATCCTTAACCAACCTGGTTAAGGATCTCAAGAGCTCTGAGTCTTTCCTTTCCAAGGGCTTCTGCAGACAGAGCTCCTGGAATGTGGTGCCAGACCCCAACCTGAGCACTCCCTGATTAGGCTGAGAGCACAGGAAACCAGTCCCTTTACCTACAGGAACTGTACTGCTTCCCCACACATGGCACAGATTCGTGTTTCATAGCTCTCCATGGTAACAGCATTTTCTTAAAGAAGGCAAAAGAAGATGAGAGTGTGAGCAGATGCAATCTTTAGAACAGTTACAGAAGCCTCACAGGGGCTACACACTGCCTCCCCGTGTCAGATAAGCTAATGCTTTCCGTAAGCTGTAAAATGTGTTGAGGGGTTGAACACCATAGCAGAGCTGCCTATTGAGCAGTTCTGATTCCCAGATGAAACAGGACGTTTTCTCCCTCTGAATTTAGCAAGAAGACTCACCTCATGCACCCGTTGCAAAGCTTTCCCCAGCAGATGCAAGGATAATATGATGAAAGAGGGTTGCCATTCTGTTTTTTAATTTTTCCCAGCACTCCCTCCAAGAGACTGATAATACATTATGCAGCATATATATATATATATGTATGTAGGGACAGCTATATACAGATACTCTTAAGCACAGAATGTAGTTCAGAACTTGATTTAGAAAAAATCCTCTGGGAGTGGGGGGTGTGTCACACTGACAAGGCACATCCCTTTAACAGTTGGAAACAATCTCTTAAGTTTCTACAAAAATAAGGAAAGCAAGACAGAACAAACCAACCAGTGCCACAGTGATTAATGAATGGTTAATTTCAATATTCCAGAGTTTGATAAGGTACCACAAACATTTGGGGGGGGGGGATATGCAGTGAAACATGTGTAGAGGGTTGGTGGGGAAAGGTTGATGCAATTATTACTGAAGTGAGCTATGGGGATTTTAGAGACTCTTGGCCAACTCTCACTCTCCTCCAGTTTGTTCAGGTGTGTGTGGCACAGTTCTATAAGTACCTTCACATCTCCTCAACTACCCTTCTGTATCTGATGTTGAGAGTTTATGAGAGATGAATGAAGCTGTGTGAGTCTGTGTGTTTCTATAGTCCATGTTTACTTATTGTAAATACCATTTTTATACTTAACATCTATTATGTATGTGATTTGTATAATGTACTTTATTTCTGCTACAAGTAATTTCATGAAGTTTAAACTTAGTCTAATTTTGAACAAAACAGAAAAAAAAAAAAAGAAAAGACCAACAAATGCAAAATGGGAAAAAAGGGACTTTGGAAATGCTAGGTCAAGCTGGTTTAAAACAAGCATTTACAGTTTCTTCCATCACAGTTACTGATGTGACTGTACAATGTTAGAGGTGCGAATACAAGCTTTGTCAATGTCAAATTCCTCACTCTGGTAAAAAAAAATCCTGAATTTATTTAATAAAAGTTTTACTTGCTAAGTAACTGGGACTCTGCTTCATGTTGTTAGTTGCACCTGCTTTCACTTACTGCACAGTGCTTGCACTTGGAGACATTGCCAGAGCCCTGGGGCTGATTTAACATGCAGTCAGCAAACATCTGCCAACAGGCCTATGCCCACAGAATCCAAGTGACCAGTATTCTTTCATAGAGGAAGCATCAACATGTAATACCAACACATTAAAAAACTGTTTAATTAAAATAAAGATTAAAATTCTATGAAACAAGAAGGTTTACAGAATTGAAAAAGCAATGACACAGTGGAGCAGGATGTCCCACGAGTATGCGGACAGAAGTTGAAGCTAGGGCTGAGAGAAGGCTGGATGCAGTAAAAGCAGACAGGTGAGGCTGAAGGAGGGGAGATGGGAGGAGGGCTAAGACAGAGTGAACAGTGGGAAAGATCTCTGACTCCAACATCAGAACAATGGCTAAAGCAGGATGAGAAGGAGACCAAGAGTCGTCTTAGGAAAAGAGCTAAGGTTACTTTGCCACCAGTGCTGCCCTGTTCCTGCTTGACACCAATAGGAGGCTTAGTGGGATGGTGGGAATGTAGTTAAAAGGGATATAGGATGGGAGAGGAGACAAACTGGGCATCTCTTAAGGACTGCTGTAGTTATAGTAACTCCTTAAAACCTGGCCCCGGTTGCTGGGGAACAAAACCCAGAGACAGCACACCTGCTGCAGCCACCATGGGTAGAAAACCTCCTGCACCCGTGTAGCACCTCCCTGGATAATGGCGAGTGCAGCTTCAGGAGCAGGTGAAGCACTTATGTGCACTTTGCCCCTGGAAGGAAACGTTCAGAGGATCAAAGCCAGTCAACCCCTGGTGTGGTTTTAACTCTGCAGACCGACTACCAAAGCGCTCTGCATGCTTATGTTCAATGCTGAGGCAGATATGCACAAGCTCTGTGATGTACCCAAACAAGTGCACACTTCCCATTGGTTTTCTTGCACATCCAAAGAGATTCACACACCATCTTTAACACAGTTGCTGTGCATTTTGTTGCTTGCTTTCAAGAAGAGACATATTCCTGCAGACACACTCCCTCCCAGATTCCTACATCCTCCTCCAAATACACACCTGGTATTCTGTAATGCTGTATCAGTATCAATCAGACCCAGGATGCACAGTGTGATAGAGACATTTCTCTTCTGCATGATGAGTTCATGGCGCAATGAGCTGAAGAATCCATCCAGTGCAAACTTGGTGGCAGAATAAGAAGTGGTGAAAGGAGTGGGTATTTTCCCTGGAAAGGAAAAGGAGAGAATGGAAAACACCAGGAAGCTGGCTGTAAGGAGAATCCATGGTTAGGCAATCTGGGCAAAGATGTAGGCTTTGTCATATTGCATCAACTCACATTCTGTTCAGGTGAGTTTCCCTCTATTTATAGTCCCATGCAAGTACTTAGACAATTATACCAATTTGTGCAAACAAATCTCAGCACAAAAGCCACCACATGTGTGGATAAGGGAAGGAAATTTCTTTTAACTTGCACAGTAACCAGGTCACGTGCTGGACTAAAAAGCCCACTGTGATGGTCTACCTGCAGCCTTCCCCTCCCCCATAACATGCAAATGCAGGGACTGGGTTGCATGCTGGGGTCTTTGGCCATGACATTTCCTTTGCACATTGCATCAACAAGGCAGGGATGACCCAATGTCTGAACTTGTGTAAGGTGATGCAGCTCCCTTGAGTATACACTGAAGACTTTCTCCTGCCTTTCCATCCTGTACAGCAGATGCAGCTGCTCAGCAGCCTGCTATTCAGGCTGGCCAAAGCCAGAAGGCCTGAGAGTGGCAGGATGATCTTAATGCTGTGTCAGAAATGCAGCAGAGGTGGGCCTGGCTGTGAGGGACAGAAGTCAAACAAGCAGATCTGGGCACATGACAAATGAAGAGCAAAGTTGCAAGGGAACGCAAAATGGTGCAATACAGAGGTCTTCCAGAAAACAGGAAGGCAGCCAGCCACCATCCTGGCCCCCTCTTCCCCCCAGGGGGTTCTAGCCAAGTAGCAACACCTGCCCTAGAGCTGCCCCTATATATGTGTGTGTGTGTGTGTGTGTGTGTATACACACATTATCATATTATTATATATTTATTATAATATTATTATATACTATAAAATGCACAGTTGGAAAATGTGATGAGGGGTTGAATGACAGAGATATGATGTGCTGGGAACTGTTGTTCCACAAGGCCAGCACTTACTCCAGGTAAAGTCACTAACCTGTGAGGGAAGAAACAATCACCAGCGAGCCTCTGTTCTTCTCCAGGGTGGGAAGAGCTGCTGTTGTAAGTGCCACATAACTGAAGAAATTCACCTGGAATGATAAAAATATACATGGAAGAAGCAAGAGGGTTTGAAAACATGAGCCAGAAAGTCAATACAGTGGTCAGAAATGGAAAGGAGCATAGCTTGAATTTGCCTTTTCAAACTTCAAGTGAGAAAAATCATGTTTGTAAAAATGGGGACAAACATTGCATCCGTGAGTCTTGCAGAGCCCATAAAAAGCCATGGAGAAGTTTCAGAGCAAAAGCTATTCCTTGTTTTTAATATAAAGATTTCTTGACGAGATACAATTAGCTGTCCCTGATTTCTCTGTATGCTATTCTTTACTCTGCAATCCCTATCCAGCAACAAGGATATTGGTGTCTCAATTTGCTCCCCTTTAAGTTTCTCTTGACTGAGCTTAGATTACAATGAAGCATAAAATTCAGCATCTCTTCAGAGCCTGACTGCTCTCTAACTTGTAAGAATTTCTTACCTGTGATCCTTAGTTCCCACTCTCTAGCAAACAGGCTCCTTCCAAAATGAAACAGAACTAGTATGTATGATGCACCCGAACAAAAAAGACTGAATCAAGAAAATGGCTTTTCATTTCCATGGTTCCAAAACCTGGAACCAAGGTAATTCTATAGGAAAACCCTACATCTGTGAACAGAGACTCAAATGGCAGACAGCATTTCAAAACACTTTGCTGTGTTCTGCAATGCCACATGCACTTGCCATAGATTAGGAAGCATATGCTGCTCACCTATTGGCCTTCCTAAATCAGACACTTTAACTGTAACTACCTGTTGATCCCAACAGTCCTGGGCTAATGAGAGATAAAAAGAACAGAATGAAAGAAGTCTGAAGTTCTTCCCAAAAGTTTCTCTTCACAAAATGTACAACACTTGAGCAAAACGTCTCTTTACTAACAAAGCCTCCAAACTGTTTGACTTGAAACATGAGTGAAATAAAATGTTTGTTTTCAACCATTGCCATAGACTTGAATTTGCCTTGGAGCTTCCCAAAGCTGTCCCAGGAGAAGCCTGACTCACCCAATTCCAGGTGAGCTCTTCCTGCTGGCAAACCTCACCTGCATGAGCCAGCGGGTGTATTCCACATCTCCAGTCCACATCTGGAAATGGGTCATGCCAACGTGGTTCAACACCAGATAATCCAGTCCCCCTGTGGACAGGAGAAAAAGCAGTAAAACAAAGGAGCCATCCCCTAACCAGTAACCAAGGAACTCAGAAATGCCAGCAGGAGGGTTGAAACAACCAGGAACTCCCTCAGAAGTCTAGAAAGTGTTTTACCACGAAGACAGATTAAATATGCTCATCTGGGAGCAGCTTTGACTTCTCCTCAAGGGTAGAATTGAAAGGAAAGGTGTTAGTCTTTGACAACAGCTATCCAAAATGATGTTTCAGGGTGATTCAGACTCAGAACCTAGTTCTGGTGGTACATCTATTTCCAAAGTTACAAGTATACAAATCTGTAACAGAAAAATTATGATTGGTATGGAAATGTAACAGGAGAAACAGCACTGCTGGACTGACAGGTCATCCAGATCACAGCACACTTACACAGCTTCTTAGGACACCCACATCAGGAAAACCAAGAGCATAATGAAGTAATTAAGACACTCAAATAATGGACAAAAAGACAGTGAGTATAAAAGAAAACACTGCCTAATGACAATCTGACCCAAATGAGACAAGGTGGAGAGACAAAAGACCATAGTCACTTAACTCCTATGGTGCACAGAAGACAATCAGAAAGTAGGCTATGGTCAAAATGTTCACCAACCAAAAACTCAGAAGACACAATGAGGACTCGACAGTGGACATATCTTGTCCTTTGCTTTGTTACAGAGGCAGGTCACAGCTTTCAGACGTCACAGTTTCTGTCTCAACCCAGGGCACTATGTTGAGGGTTGGATATGTGCAGCTGGTCCTCACCCACACAAGGCACAGATGTCCATGTGGTACCCTGTGACAGGTGAGGTACTGCAGCTGTTGCTGTGGGGTGTGGTTTTAGTGGAGCACTGCATACTTTTCTCCTCTAGCAAAAGACATGCCCTCCGCATGAAAGGCTACTATGAAAGGCTACTACAAAGATGACCACATCTCACCTGGTATTTACAAACTGCACACCCTCCTGTCCTTAACATCCCTCTCAGTGAGGAACAGTTCAGGAAACTTAAGCAGGAAGCTCCTACTAGAATGAGAACTGTCTACATATCTGAAAGCCGAAGAGATGCTCACAATGCTTACCCAGCTTTTGGACAGCAAACTGAACCACCTTTTCAGGTTCTGAAGGGGAAGACATATCTGCAGGGATATAAAATATTTTCTTTGCTCCAAGTGTCAGGCATTTCTCCATCACCTTGAAAGAGAATACACATCCAAAGATTAAAAATTATGGAGGTGGAAAATAATAGAAAAAAGGGCTCCGTAAAGCACATACTCTGTCAGTGAGAGTCAATTCTGGACAGAGACACACTTTAATTTTAAATTTACTGCTATTCAGCCCATGGAGAGCTCATTTTGCATCCAAACTTTGTTTATCCAGACAGTTAAATAGAGGTAACTCTTAGCAGGATGCAGATTAAATCTACCTTGGAAAAGGATGAAGATTCACCTCAAAAAAGCCAGTCTTCTTCAGGAGAAATCTTCTGAAGTGTGGGTTATGCTTTACATTAAGTTCTTCTTTTTGTTTCAAAACACCTGGAAAGGTATTCACCTTTCATAATTCCTTTGCTATGTTGAGTATGTGAAGATGCCTAGTAATGACGCACAGTTTAGCTATTTGCTGAAATAATGCCTGCCAGGGATTAGAAATTATTGTTATGCTCGCTGTCCTCAGATCACCTTTTGTGCTATTTCATAGTGAAGAACTTTCCTTGGAAGTCACATATTCCCACAGCTAAAGAGTTACCACCTCTAAATATTGCCCCATTTTATAAACTACAGATGAAATCTCATCTATTTGAGTTGGTGAAAAAGTATTTAACCTACAATAAGGCTTAGCTACAAATAGAACACTTTGGACTCTGAAAAGCTGCACAATATTGCACAGGAATTGTAGTTCATAGAATAATAGAATATCTCCAATTGGAAGGCATCCAAAAGGATCACTGAATCCAACTGCCTGTCCTCAGAGGGCTGCCTCAAACCAAACCATATGATTAGCATCTGTGGTCCAGATGTTCCTTGAACTCTGACAGGCTTGGTGCCATGACCACTTCTCCCTGGGGAGCTTGTTCCAGTGACTGGCTGACCCCACTCTCTCAATGAAGTACATTTTCCTAATGTCCAATCTGAATTTTCCCTGACACAGCTTCATACTATTTCCTCATGTAAATATTCAGGCAGTAAAAAGTTCAGGCAGTATATAAATCTTACGGTACAGGCGAGGCTTCCTTCTGGGTTTATGCCTAACAACAATTCTGAAGGAAAATTTATCATGCTGACAACTAATTTGTTGTCGTTTTGGTAAAAGTCTAAATCTCTTATGTCTTCCATCATACAATGAAGAAGTTCTTACCTTCTGCAGCACAGCTTCCCTCCTAGCAGTCAAAACAATTTCAGCACCAAATCTGGCATAATGATATGCCATCTGCTCTCCAATCCCAGCACTGGCTCCAGTCAGGAGAACACGGGCACCAGACAAGCTCTCTTATTTATGGGAAAGAGAATGAAAGATATAGAAGTAAGTGAAAGAAGCAGCAGAGGAGCTGCTCTAGTAACTATTGGCAGAGCTCTAAAGCAGAAAAATGTATTTAAGTGCTCAAGTCTTGATGCTTCTCCAAAACTAGAAGAGGCAGGACTGACCTGAAGAATACTTAACGGTACCATGGACCAACCCCCAGGCCCAGCTGCCCAAGACGTGTGTTGCTTCATTACTGTGTGTTTCTGGTGGCCATTGTACTTTGTTATCAGTACCAGGGAATAATGACATCCTTATGCAAGCTAGCTGTGTCACATTCCCTTTGCCTGGGTTGTTAGACCAAAATCTTTCAAGAACAAAATTGGTTTGCACATTCTGAAAAGCTGTGCAACATAAACCAGGCTATGTGCCTTCTGCATATCATTTATTCTTCGCCATGAGTTTGGAGACAGGTCAGCTCTCTTGTGCTGGGCAGTTTACATCTATAGAGATCTATCTTGACATGAAAGAGTTTGCAACCAAAACATAAAATGAAAAATGCAGTGGCAAAGTGCTATTTTTCCCCCAAACAGACAGCAGGATCCCTGCTCTTAAACAATTTTGTCTTCCTCTTCGTTTCAAGCTTCTCTTTGTTCCTGGGAATGAAGCACTGCTTTGGGGCAACCAGCTCTGGTAAGACTATGGGCAAGAATGAGACCATCAGTCAGTTTGGAAATTCAACCTCTTCTCTTCTGTGACTTATATTTCAGCTTGAG
The DNA here is from genome assembly GCA_035041135.1 of Platyrinchus mystaceus. NCBI lineage: Eukaryota > Metazoa > Chordata > Aves > Passeriformes > Tyrannidae > Platyrinchus > Platyrinchus mystaceus. The sequence goes on from JAWWLV010000089.1 coordinate 2,664,385, forward strand.
ATCATCCCCCTGGTGAGCCTACCTGGGATAAAAGGGTCTTTCCAGAAGAAAGCTAAGAGTCCAGCTACGATCCCTGTAGCACAAAGCACTCTTCCAATTGCCATCATATCCCTCCAAGTTGTGAAGAACAAAGTGAAGTCTGGAAGCTGAGCACTCCACCCAAAGTACTGTATTCTCCTTTCTATGATACCGAGAGCCAACCTGCAAGAGGCATGTAATGTCCTGTGCAGAACCCAGAACGCCACCTGAGTCGTTTCACTCAGAACACCACCTGAGTCGTTCCCCCACCGGGAGCCACAGTTACCTTTGTCAAGAACGGAAACGATCTTTCACTGGCAATTGTCAAAGCCCTCTGAGCTCAGAGCCAGCCTCCACACAGCGTGACTTTCCCCCCAAGCCTACAGGTTATTCAAAAACCAAAACCCCCTTATGCCTAATCTTACAGAACGTTTAATTCATTAAAGAATTATGGCGCCCAGAGTTGGCAGCAGCCGTACCTGGGGGCGGCCGTCGCAGCGCGGGAGGGAGGCGGCGGTAAAGTGCACAGGCCGGAGGCTTGTCCTGTGGGGACAAGGGGCTGCCGCGCGGGCCCAGCTCCTGTCGGGACACGAAGCACAGCGGGATAACCCGCTCTGCCGGCATACTGAGATACATCACGACAAACCGGCGGCGGGGACAGCGCCACAGGAGCCGCTCCCCTCGCGGGAGCACGAGGAGCTGGACGGTCCCTCCCGGCCCCACAACCTCGGCCCTCTCGGCCGCGCCCCCCCAGCCGTCGCCGACTCGCCGCCGCCGGGCGGAGCTCCCGGCCCGGGGCACGTGACGGCTCCCGCAGCCCCGCAGCCCCGCCACCGCCGCCATGGCCGCCCGGCTCGTCCCCGCCGCCAAGTGAGTCCCCGCGGCCCTGCCCGCATAGTCCGGCCCGGCGCTCGCCCTTCCCGCTCCGCTCTCCCCGCCCGCCCCCGGCTCCCGCGCCAGGGGCTCCCCGGCTCTCCGGGCTCATGCCCGTAGCCTCTGCCTCGCCTCGCTCCTCCGCGCCGCGCCCTTGGCCTCGGCCGCCCCTGCGCCCGGCTGGTTCCCGTCCGGCAGCTCCTCGTGTGTCTTCACCTGCCGGACGGGATTGCGGCGGTTTTTTTCGGGGCGAGCATGAACACGTAACGTTAAACCCAGAGTGCCGCGGAAGGGCGCCCGTTTGCCGAGAGAACACGCTCAGATCCGGAAATACAGCTCCACTGGCAGGGAGGAAGCGCGGCAGGGTATTCTTGGGAGCGAACAGTACGTTTTAGCGGAGAAATCCCTTTTTCCCAAAATACGTGTGAATACATGAATTTAAGTAGTGATTCTCTTCTTGCCTCTCTCGACAGCTGTATCTGTCCCTGTGTTCTACTACTGCAGTACCGTTGTCTGGCAGGTTTTGGTTGGTTGGTTCATGCAATAGCTTTTCCTGTTGTTGTTTTTTTTTTTGTTGTTTTTTTTTTTTTTTTTTTTTGTTTTTTTTTTTTTTTTTTTTTTTTTTTGTTTTTTTTTTTGTTTTTTTTTTTTTTTTTAAAGGGAAAACAACTCTGTCCTGTGAATCTGGAAAAGTCGGTCTCTTCAGATCTCTTATGTATAACGAAATTGCTAGTAAAGGCCAAATATTATCTTCCTGTCATCTATTTTGTAGGTTGCCACTACAGCTGTAAAACTGCACACCATGCAGTCTGCTGGGAAACTTTAAAAGCCTGGGCAATGCAAACACCATAGCCAGGTGTTAACTGGACTTTAATGAGCTTAACAAGGTATTGGTGTCTATCAGATTCCTTATTAATAAGGCAGCAAGAACCACATGGATGGCTTACCCACTGCAGAATCCTTTAGTTCCTTCTATCAGCATTTTTTCATTCCCTTTTATCAACATCATATTTTTTTCATGGAAACTGTTACTGATAAAAGCTGAATAGGTACAGTTTCAAGGGGCTAACAGGGAGTAGTTGGCCTAGGAATACAAGGAAGGTAGCTAGATATTTTTCCGCTGCTTTTTGTCTGCAGTAGGACATCAGAGTATTTGTGACCCTTAGATTTCTTTACTGATACCTTCCCTTTGGCAGTCACAGCCTACTGAGACATATGCACTGATGGTCATAATGTGAACTGTTCTGCTTTTGATCCTTTCAGGCTTATTATCAAAGGAAGCCTGGCTGGAGCAGCTGTATATGTGGCATATGATCAGGGGCTGCTGGGTAGTGGCACACAAGGTGCTGAAGCACTCAAAAAAGCTCAAGCAGCACTGCCTCCAGCTATCCAGGAGTGGACAAGTTACCTAGGCTGGGAGGTAAGGGCTGTTCAGATTGACATTGCAAAACAAACACATTCTCTGAATGAGGAGGAAACATTGGGGTGATATTCTGATTCTAGTGAAGTTGGCAGAAGTTTTACTGTTGAAAGTAGATTTAACATTGCAAATATATTGAAGAGGATTGAAATGGAAGGAGAATAAAATTTTAAATTTGGGGGAGATACATGGCTCACGGATGTTACTTCAAAGAAGGGGTAACCACCTATGCAGGGTCAAGGAGGGGATTGTAAACATGCTCTGGGTGATATTTCACTACGTAGTGGTATTCCTAAGCTTCTTTTGAAGAATCTTACATTCTTTTAGAAAAAAAACAATGAAAATATTATCCTCCCACATTCTCAAGTTGCTAACAGTTCATCAAATTGAATTTAAATTGCCTGAAGAGGCCCTCCTCTATTAGTTCTTAGTTTTTAAAATCCTCAGAAAATAAGCCTTTGCTTTAAGTTTGAAAAGCATTTTTCATGTTAGAGACAACTATAAGAAATGACAGCCATGTAAGGAGACAGCCATGGAGATGTTTTTCACAAGCACCCAAAGATATGTACTATCTTGTGCCTCTACTCAATAATGGGGAAAAGAGCAAACCCCAGAAAGTGTCATGTCTGATCCCTTTTGAGACTTAGGGAGAGTAGGCACCTAAGTATTTTTGAGATCTGAGGTCAAGAGGCTTTGCCAGCGTGATGTGAATTCTAAGTGAAAACCCTTAAGTGGTGATATTTTGTCTTTCTCTTTCTAGCTCCCACCCACTCCGAAATTTGATTTTTCCCCCTCTGATTCCTGGAATAAAGGTAAAATAACTGCTCACCAAGCTCTGAAAGGAGCAAGAGTGATGTAGCTTATACCAGTCTTGTTTCAACATTGTTCTCCTAAATTGAATGATGGAGAAGGAGCTGATAGATGTTACAGTCTGGTGGAAGAAGCATTGGGACTGGGACTGAGGAAGCATATTCTGCTTCAGACTAGTACACTGACTGACTTTGGACTTAATTTCTTGTTGTTTCAATTGTGAAATGAGAAGGATGTGTGTCCATGAACCTGGCTGCCTTCTTTTCTAACCGGGAAGCTGGTGTTTTTTTTACCTGCAAAGCTTGCTGCCTACCTGTGCCCCAAGACAGGCATATCTATGCTATCCTAGAATCTAAGATTGAAAGTTTCAGTAAAGTGTTCAGGGAGGCCTGTGGCCCCCACGATAAATAAGTAGAGTTTATGCACTAGTGAGTTCATCAGCATTGGCAATGATCAAGGAAACTAAAGGATAAAAATAAATGATAACTTAAGAAAGGTGTACCTTTGGTGAAAGGTTGAAGACTCTACAAATGCTAGTATGTCTGAACTGAGCCCCGGAATGTTCAGAAGGGATGGGCATTCCTGCTGTTATTAGAATTTTAGACATCTTGTTTGAAGGTTAAAGCATGTTATAAATACCTACTAATAAATAGTTTTTATGGTGCAGCAAAGAGTCTTCATGTAATTGTGGGGAAACACGGTACACAAATACTGTGACATGTCCAGCATCACCCATGGAGTCTGTGACAAAGCCAGAAATAAAATGGAACTTAGCCCAATTCTTTGTTTCAGTCTTGTGATTGTTTCATCTCATATACAGGCCCTTAAGTCGGAATTTCTGTGTCACAAATGTTACTGAGACAATAAAGCTGTACTTGAATCAAGGATCTTTCAGGCCACAGGGTGTTTGAAAGCATCCGAGTTAGAGCTCAGTTTTTCTCTCTGTTTAGAAATCTACAATGCTAGAGTAACATTGGGAAATTCGGCTTGAATTATGATCTTCTTGGGATAATTCTTCTTTGCTTTCCTTGCAGGGGTGCAGACAGTCATGTCTGCCTTGTCTGTAGCTCCGGCCAGGGCCTGTGAATACACGGTGGAAGGCTGGAAGTATGTGAAGGATCTTGTCAAATGAACACGTTCTCCAGGGTTCATGATTGTCCTATGTTGTCTTTGAGAGGATGCACAGTCTGTCGCTCTGGAGGGCAGCTCACCTGTGTAAGGGCTACAATAAAAGACTTTGGAACTTCAGTTTGTATTTGGGTTGGTTTTAGCATACAGACTGGAACAATTGCTTTTTCCTAGCAGTGATCAAAGGCTTCAGGGATCACAGATCATTTGTAATGAAGTGGTGGCCATACTGCCTCTGTTCCAAAGCTGCCAAGCTTGGTAGCTAAACAGATTGTTCTGAAGCTGAATTAATCTTGAAAGTGAATGCCATCTAATTCAAAACAAGCCAACAAGAGTTAAAAAAAAATTAAAAATCCAAGGTAACAGTAAAAGGTGCTGTAAAAGATGGCCTAGGTCGTTTATACAAGTGCAGGGAGAGTAACTGAGCATGAAACATTTTGTATCTGCATTAAACATTTTGTTAGGTTGAAATATGCTCCAGTTGGCAGACTCTGCATGTTTTCATTTTAATGTGGATGAAAACTTTTCCGAGGTCAGTTTTCAGTTACAGCCAAGGTGTACGTAAGGAGCACCAATGGCCTAGAGGGCATCACTATTGCAAGATGAAGTTACAGACTGAGTCTCTATTTTTAACCCTTTGTGATGGGATTTTAGCATGGAGGTTGGTGAAGTCATTGTATCATGGCACAGTATGAGTCTGTTCCCTCCTCACAGAAAGTGTCTGTTGTGTATCAGATGGGTTATTGCAAACGCACAGCTTGTAACCTCTCTGTTCTTGGGTTTATCCCAGAGCTGCTGCTCATGCTTCTAAAACCAGGAACAGGGATTGACCTCGCTGCTGGCAGCAGGGCTGGCATTTCTTCCACACGGATGTGCTAACAACAGTTGTGTTGTTCTAGTCTGTGCTAGTTATAGAATGAGCTGAGGCACAACTACAGAACAGGAAACAGGCAGTGGAAGGTAGGGAGAGCAAGATGAGTGCTTACTCAAATTAGGAATTAGATTTAAAACACGAGAATGAAGGATTTTCAGTTTTGTTTTCTTTTTTAACAAATAGTTATATGATGAAATCAACTGCCAAAGAGATTTCAGAGGATTTGACTAAGGTATAAATAGCCTTAAAAAGTGCTTAAGTTAATTCCTGAGCGATGGTTCCAAACCTGTGGTCCAAATGGAAGCCACAAACTTAGTAAACGTTGGAGTTCTGTGTTGTGCAGGTGCCAGATGCTTCACCTCATTCTTGAACCTTGATAACCTCTATCCATACCCCATTTCTTCCTTAACTTCCCAATGTCAACTGCCTTTGAAGGAGCACAGCTTTTCTTGCAGGAGTTTTTAAGGTAGCACAGTATTTCAGTGTATTTCCAGGAGTTAAGTGCAAAGGGACACCTGTAAGGCATTTTGACACTTCTTCTTTGAAACAAAGTTACATGGTTTAACATACAGCTGAATAAATTAGTTTTACAGGGACTGCTGAAACAAAGCAATTAACTGTAAACTGGCGTTTATTTATGCAAAATGGAATGCTTCATTAACAAACATTTTAAATGGGATATGAACAACACCTTACAAAACAAATGAATTCACATTGGATTGAGTGACATAATATGGCAGCAGCTTAAAAAAAAATTACAGTAGCCCATAAGTTACAATTAATGGTAACCCTGGGTAACAGATTTGTTTCACTTGCCACCTTGCATTAAAAATTAAACACAATCAGTAGCGACGGTTGAAACGAGGATCATTCGGTCTGTTTGCTCTCTCCTGGCCAGCAAATCCTTCTCCTTGCATTCCTCCTCCATGCATGATCTGACTTTGATTGCCACCTTGCATGAAACTGCCCCGCCTAGAAAGTGATTCAGACGTTTTAATGTTCCCTCGTGACTCTGTTGCTAGTCAGATCAGATTGCTAGTATGGGTGTTCTTCCACAATTTTTTGTGTGATTTTTCACTCTTCCATTAGATGCACTACATGAAATCCATGGGACTATTTTATTATTCCTTGACATTTAAGTAACAAATTAAATAATCGAGACTTCCATAAAATGTTTCTTTGGCCAGTTTCTATTTAGAAGAAATGTCCCCTAAAAGGAAAACAAACACTTCTCTCCTTTCAAAGTTCTTACCCCGACATGCCTCCACGATGCATCACATGGCCAGGTCTGCCTCTACCTCCACCTAAAAAAATTCAAATGCTTCCTTTATATCTACAATAATAGTTTTACTTCAGTGATAATGCCTGTAATTTTTCTTCTTTACATAACACAACTAATGAATTGTGCAAGAAGCATACCTTGCCATCTCTCATGATCCCGTCCTATCATTCCTCCATCCACGCTGCTCTGCCAGGAACGATCTTGATGTCCTTCAAACTTTCGACTGTGATCTCCCCAGTCACGTCCATCCCTGTGAAGGTATGAAATTCATATCTTCTCACATGAATCAGAGCACACAAAATAGATTCAAGTACAGAAACTAAGTCACAAACTTACTCAGACACTTTACCAAGGTGCATGCAATCTTATATTTATACTGCTGTCTGTTAAGTCAAATCTCAGTAGAATCCTTCTGCTCAATCATCACCAAATAAGATGATAAATATGAAAAAAATACATCAGGGAAGAACCACTATTCTGATAATAGCAAGCTTTGATAGAAATGTTAGTTAATTGAAAGCATGAAGACTTTAAGATGTGTGGTTATTAAAAAAAAATTCATGCCAAGATGCATGTTTTGATGGACAAGGCAAGCTGAATGAGCTACTCGCAGTCCATTCAACACACTTGGGGTTAATGTTGGAGAAAAAGAATTGTACTTCCAAAAACTGCGTCCTATTTCCACATACGGAAATATTCCTTTGATGCACAAGAAAATGTATTTTTAGTTAAGTGTACTAACCGTGACTGTGGGGGTATCCCTCTACTTTCACTCATTCTTCTGTCAGATCCATAGCTACCCCAACTTTCTCGAGAGTCTCGTGAGTGACGGTCTGGTCCTCCATGGCGCTCATCTGGGTAATGCTAAAAGGCAAAGAACACTTACAGGACTGCACAAAGCATACTTGTTAATTGCTTAAAGTTGCTCAGGTGTAATTACTCAATCTAAGAATCATTTAGGATGGAAGGGACCTCCTGAGATCATCTAGTCCAACCCTCCTGCTCAAGCAGGATCAGCCAGGGCAGGCTGCCTAGAAGATTCTTCCCCTAGGTTTTAAGTTTCTTCACAGGTAGAGCCAAATTCTCCATGTTCCAGTGTTTGACCACCTTCACAGTTAAAGGTGATTTGTATTATCTTTAGCTGGAATTTCACATGTTTAAGTTTGTGCTCATTGACTCGTCTTGTTGGTGGGTACCACTAAGCAGCACCTGGCTACGTCCTCTCCATATCCTCTCTCCCATGAGGTATTAATGCCCGCTGATAAGACAAACCCTCAGCCTTCTCTTTTCCTTGATGAACAGTCCCAGCTCTCTCAGCCTCTCCTCACACAGAAGATTCTCTAGGCCCTACTGCACTTACTCCAATAAGCTTCTTGTACCGAGGAGCCCAGCACTAGGCACAGAACACCAGACAGGTGCTGAGTAAAATGGCCTTGACCTTCTAGCAATACTTTTCCTAATGCTTCCCTGGATGCTACTGGCTTTCTTTGACAGGAGGGTGCAATGCTGACTCGTTATCAGCATCCTGTCCACCACAGCGCCAAGGTCCTTCTCTGCAGAACTGCTTTTGGTCTAGTTGGTCCCAAGCATGTATCGCTGCACAGGGTTATTCCTCCCCAAGAGCAGGACTTTGCATTTCCTGTTGTTGAACCTAATGATATTCCTCTCTGCCCAACTGTCTAGACCAGGGGTCCTCAAACTATGGCCTGGGGGCCGGATACGGCCCCCCAGGGTCCTCAATCTGGCCTGCTGGTATTTACAGAACCCTCACACCCCCCTCCGCCAACTCGGGTGAATCGCCAGAGCCCCGGCGCGGCAAAGTTCCTTCAGTCCCTTCTGGTCACCCTTTCTGGACTGAGCGGCTGGGCTGAGGAGGGGGGCGATGGCATCAGCGAGGTGGGCGGCTCCCCCGTCTCTCCCTCCCTCCCTGCAGCTCCCAGGCAGGACAAGCAAGCCAGCACCAGTGGGAAGCGTGCGCATTCTTTTTCCTGGTTTTTGTGCACTACTACAAGTAAAATATGTGCAGTTTGCATAGGAATTCATTCATTTTTTTCCAAACTATAGTCCAGCCCCCGACAGTGTCTGAGGGACAGTGAACCGGCCCTGTTTAAAAAGTTTGAGGACCCCTGGTCTAGACTATCCAGGTCCCTCCAAATCAGTAACCATCAGTAAAGGGCACTTGAGCATTCCCTGACTCTTAATCTCTCACTGCCTGAATGTGCCCTGAAGGTCTTTCTCCCAGCCCTCAAAAAGTGCAAACATCTCTACTAATTTTGCTGTTATTTCCACATAACCTCATAGAGCTGTACTTTGTACCTCTGCCTCTTCTACGCCATCTTTTGGAATACTCTATTTTGAAACAATTCACTTGATTTCTATCAGAAAAACTGTATCTTTTATAATAAGTCTTTGAATTGAATTTCATCTTATTGAAGTAAACAAGATAATCTGATTATTGATACGTATTTTGGGAGATGTCATGTAATTCTCAACTACTGAAATTTAATCTGACCCACATTATAAAAAAACAGGTTATAAGATGTTAAGATGTTTCCATAGCTCTATAAAGCAACTCACTTGTCCATCCCGATCTCCCATAATTGTCCTTGATCCATCTCTCCTACAAGCAGACATTTAGAATCAGATTGTGGTAGTAAACCATACAGCAGTTTATAAAAATCCATCTGTCTATAAACACAGATGAAAAATCTTGCTTCCTCATAGTGCCAACATCTACAAAAGGCACAAACATCTGGAATATATGGAAACCAAAGCACATTTTGGATTCCTGGTAAACCAATTAGTCCTGAGGTACAAACCAGAATATTCTTGTTAAAATGCTAGGTGCCTTCAAATTATTTAGAAATTTTTCCGAATCCTACAAGTATGTGAAACAGCATTGTAAAAAAACTCTGAACAAGCCTGCCAGAAGCTTCAACTCATGGTACAATACAGATCTCTTCATGGTTATAGATGAAAAGGTCCACAGCCACTAAACCACACTTAAAAAATAAAATGCAAACCAAGCACACAGTAGAGGCAGCAAAATGTGACATTAAATAGAGGTTTTTGTCTTTCAATTTCAGGCAAGACAGTGGAGGTAAGACACCAACCTGTCTATTGAATGCTCTTGGTAACGACCGCGATCTCTGTGATCAAAGTCATGGAAGCGATCCTGGCGACTGAAATCTGAGTGATACCTATCATTCATGGCCATTCGTTTTGCCTCTGACCAGTATGGATCATCCCTCCTGAGAAAAGAACGGATTCATTTTAGTCCAGATAATGATTTTTAATATTGTTCCTCCTTCCAAACCAAAGTGCAAACTAAAAGAAGGGTAATTAAGTTCAAAATGGAGTTGAAAAAACTTAAGAGAGGATAGCTTGACTAGGGCTCTTAAACACAGTCAGCTCAATGCAATCAACAACTGCTGACTGATGGAAGCTGAGAGCATATGTATGGCTTTTTATAGCCCAGGCTGATGAGACAGAAACTGGCAGTAACATCTTCCACTTGCATAATCTGTATTTGCTGGCTTTACCTGCCATCTATGTCATATGGTCTCCTCATTGCAGACCGACGCTCCTGTTCATAGCGCAGTTGCTCATGCTGGCGCCGCAGCTCTTCTCTTTCTCGCTGAATGCGGTCTTGTTCTCTTCTCCTTTCATGCTCTATGTGCATTCGTTCTCTTTCCAGTCTTTCCCTTTCCATCCGTTCTCGTTCCAGACGCTGCCTTTCAATTTCCAGTCTCTCACGAGCAATCTCAAGCCTCTCCCTTTCTTCTCGTTCACGGATAGTCTGTAGGTGCTGCTGTCTCTCCCGACGCTCACGTGTGCTATTTTAACAGAAACAAAAGGTTATAGATCTAATACTTCAACAAAGGAAGTTAAAAAGAAAAAGATAAAGAAGTGTTGAAAATGAATAGCACAGTGACTGTTCAGCTCCTTGAAATTATACCTGGGAAGGGTGTGGGAGGGAGGGCATGGAGGGAAGACACTCAGCATACACAGGAATTACTTGTATTAAGAAACTGATCATATTACTCCCACAAAACCCACCTGTGGGGGCAAATAATTCTATATGGTCGGGGGAATTTGAACCCAAATGTCCATAGCTCATTTCTTATACTGAAATAAAGTATCTGTGAAAAATATTTTATTTCTGTCAAGAAAGCCAGAATGGTATGCTGGATAATGACTTCACTCAAGCTCAGAAATCTAACTATGAGAGACAAACTTCTTCCTCTCCATTATGAATGACAAAAGCATTTTCCTCCTGGTTAATTCAACTACTTTTAGGTGAGGAATAAAAGTTTTGTAATGTGTGAAAAGCACGGAATTCAAGTCACAGTTTTAGCAAGGAATTTGAAGGATGGCCATTATCACCTTTATCCTGCATTAAACATCATAAACACAAAAATAAAACCCCACCCAAAATAAATACATGAATTAAGTTCAATAGATACGTGACCCAGAAACATTTACAAGTTACAAGTGAAAAAACCCCCCTGAAATCCTCTTATCTCTTAGTCATTTTAATCAAAATGAAAATAAAATATGTGTTATAGGGTAAAAAATGTCAAACAATTTCATAGTTGCTCTTACCGGCGCTGCTCTGCCTCCCTCATTTTTCGCTGTGCTTTAATTTTGTCAAATGGCACGATGCCTTGTCTCTCTCTGCTCTCTGATTTGCGATCCTGGCTCTTAATGCTCTGTATTTAATATTGAAGTAGAGAAAATTTATTAAAGGACAACTATTACAAACAATACTCTAAGCTCTGTTTCCATTTGTACATATCATATCTGAAAGCTTGGTTGGTCCCTGCATTTTTCAAAAAAGCTGTTATTTTTTTAACATTACAGACATGCCATGTATTAACAGAGCAATACCTTCCCACATTTGTTTGGCAGGATTTGATTGCTGAATATAGTAGCAGCCGAACAAAAGGTATTTTACTAATTAAGATGAAAATACATGTTAAAGAAACTCTAATTGGACAAACTGGCAAGACAAGTGTGGGTTACATGTAGCCTAGCAGGATTCAGTATTTGTTTCTAAGGAAACTGTTTCCCACACAACAACATTACTCACTCTGTCTTTTGATGTAGTTGATGTTTTCACACTAATAACAGGTTCTCCTTTCGATTTATCCATTACTACTGTTCTCTCTGTTCCTTTACTTCCTAAATAAATCAGAAGTGGAAAAAACAATCAAACTACACAACCTACACCAAACTCATTGCTATGCTAGAAGTTATGTTCTCTAAAATGTGAAAATGGACATTTAACCTTCTATTCAAAACCAATTATTTTACTACAGCTACTCCAAGTGCTTCTTTCATGGATGACAAAATGTCAAACATCTCCCCCCTCAAAATACCCTTCCCCTTGTACACTCTGGATTTCCAACTAAGAATCAGAAACAATCCTAGAACATTGGCAGTTCTTTGGAAAGAACTACCTAAAATTAAATATTCATACATCAAAATATATTTTACTCTATGAAACAAGAATAGCCAAATTACCCGACTTAATAGTTTTAGGCTGATCTGATGAACCAGACTTCTGTTCATCTTTATCTTTTTTTTCCTTTTCATCTTTGTCTTCTATGTTTTTAGGATCATCTTTTTGGTCGGATTTTTCGTCCCTTTTACCACTGCCGGGTCTATAGATAGATATTGATATAGATTAGACTAATACAGACTAAGAGAAAATTAAATTCAAGCAGAATGCTAGCAACACACTAAAAAGGTAGAATTCTGATAACAGTCATAATTAGATTTCCAAACGTTTCCTTCCACAACATTCTACACCAGAAAAGAAGACATCCAGACCATCCTGTGCAGTTGTCAAAACACTTGATTCAGGCATCTCAACTGGAAGAATGAGGAAAAATTCACACTATGATATGCTTAATACCCACAAAGTTTCTTAAGACAGTGTGACAATTAAGAAGTGCCAATGTGAACCATTTTTGTCAGGCGACTAGGTGAAATAAAAGCAAAAAGTTCTCAGCAAATAGCATTTAACAGAGATCATGCCTCAAGAAGACAACTGAAGCAAAGGTCTTAGTGTCTTATTCACTCTCCTAGTGTCTTATTCAGCTACTTTCAGTAATGTCAGAGAGAAAAAGCATAGTGCTGAAGAGGAACATGGTCTGGAAACAGGATCTTGGACAACTCTCTTTTAACTGTTTGTGACCACCATCACTGGAGGAGACCCTATTCCAATGAGAGAAAAAGTAATGAAGAAACAGTGACATACAGATCAAATCCTCAAATGGTCTTTCCTGTAGATTTAAAACATGAAACCACCACAATTGTTACTAAAACCCAAATACGGCTAAATTAAAAGGTATGCTTGAAACCTTAAAGCACATAACAGAAACATGTTAAACTAGGCCCTGAACATCAACAGAAGTTTATCTTGTAGAAAAAGTTAAAAAAATGCATGTACTCCTCTTTTTGAATGTTTGTCACAGAAACTTTTTACTCTTACTGTAACGTGGTTTTCCCTGACATCAACATAGACTGAAGAACAGCAAAACACCTTTGGACAGAGAATTTTTAGGACAGTACCTCTCACTGACTGTTTCTCTCTTTGCTTCATTCTCTTTTTTTTCACTTGTCTTCTTCCCAGCAGGTTCATTTTTTGCCTGAAATTTATTTTGCACATGATCAGCTGAGAATGTGGTCTCAATCACTTGTACAATCTGATGGGAACGTGATATCTTTGAGGATAAGTACTCACTTTTTCTACAGAAATTATTTTCCCATGTAACTCTGTTTTGTGGAGATGGGTGATACATTTGGTTGCTTCCTCGGCAGTAGACATTGTAACAAAGCCGTAGCAGCGAGCACCAGGACTGCGAGCATTGGTGACCACTTTTGCACCCACCACCTTTCCAAAATAAAGATGTGTTACACTCACTGTAACAAGCAAGAACTGCAAGCTCCACTTTCTACCCTTTTTAATTCCTGCCCATTATCATTCAGGAAACTTCTGTTGTTAAGAGATTAACAAACACAAAGGAGCGTTGCAACGATGCTTCTGTTGTCAATGGAACACTACAAAAGCTGCATCAATGGATGGGAGCCAAAGACTGAATTCTTTTCTGGAGAAAGACCACAAGGGGACAACAACAACAAAAAAAGGCATCTAACTTTACATAAACAACACCACTTTGTTCAAGTATAAAAGAGTAAAAAACAATAGAAGTTTTTAAGCCAATTTCCACATACATGCTAATGCTAGCTCAACTGCTAAATCCCATCTTCCCCCAAAAGATGCTTACATGTCAGTGCTAAGGCAGACCAACCATGTTATCTGCTATATCTTCTTTAAGAAATAGGACGTTTCCGCAAAAAGTAGAGCTTGAAAAAGCCCACATAAATGGTGTTTACTTATGCTCATATATTCAAAGCAGCTCACTTTGCATTACAGAAATCAACCATATTTCACAGAAGTGTTGTATTTTAAAGTACAGCTGAATGAAGAACCTGCTTCCAAGATTTGTTTTATTGCACATGTACATTTACTTATAGGAAGCTTTGCCTCTGCTAATACCCTAAAGAAAATAACTGTCATTTTATTTAAATGACTAAATGTTACTATGGCATCTATCTAGAGGCAAATACTAGGTTTGCTGTCACTTAGTTTTTAGTTAGTTACATTTAAAATTTTGTGGCACATCTCTGTGATCAGTGTTCTAGGTTACTAGAGGGAATTCTAAGCAAATAAATGGAAGGAAAGCATTGCATTTTTATTGTTAAGAGAAGAATTCAAAGGGCTTTACTAGTCTCGTGACCCTCAGAAAAACTCAAAGCTTTGCTACACTTAATCCGTTTTTGTATCTATTTGTAAGGTCATATTTAAGTTCCCGAGTATTTTCATTGGTAAAACATTCAATGGCAGATTGCTTGCACATACAGTTTTCTTTTACTACAATCTCCTGATAGTAATCTTTAAACAGGCTTCAAAGGTCTTACAAAAATCCTTACTGCTGTCTCCGATGTAAGTCTTTTATTAAACTAGCTCTTTCACTTTTCCAACTGACAGGAAGATTTAACTTGCCATTTTGTCTGCCATTAATAACAACAGCAGGACCTCCCCTGCCAACGAAACCAAACACCACCTCCTGATATCCCAAGCTATCCAAACAAGTGCTTTTTAAAGCAACTGCCTAATCTACATAAAAATAAAACTTCAGATACCAGGGCAATTCTTAAGATATTCCCCAATAACTGTGTTTCAACACTTACTGAATATTTTACCTAGTCCTAAGGCAGTCTTTTATAAGCATTAAATTCACCATTGACCGTGAATTTTCAATGGGTAAAGACACTATACTACTGCACAGGAGTATGTGTAAGCAGTTATACTGACTGTTTCAAATAAAGGACTGCAAATGGAATTTAATGGTTTTTTTTGGAAGCAAGCAACTGAATAAAAAACCCTCAGTCATTCAGTGTGTACTTCCACGATTTTTTCCTTGATATCCCACAATATTTTTGGTAATTGGATTCCTTTCACCGGTACTTTCAGTGACAGGAGCTTAAGAAGTCCTATTAACAGTTTCAAGCAAAAAAAAAAAACCCCAACAGCAAACCAAACAAACATAACCCCTTACCTTTCCATACTTGCTAAACAGATTCTTCAAATCTGTAGCTCTGGTAGTAGAAGCCAGTCCACTCACCCAGAAGTTTCTACCAGAACTGCTAGCAGTGCAACCTAATTAGGAAAACAAAAACCAGAACACACCCCAAATCCTAATTAACAACTACTTCTGAATTAAAAAGGAGCAGTATCACAAATTTTAAATTTTTTAATATCATAGAGCAAGTGAAATGCAATGTGTAACATTCTCCTCCCATGATTTGCATTCCTGAAGGCAAGTAGCATTACAAGCCCCAAAACTTGGATGGAACTACAAGTGTTAATACATAAGTATATTCTTCAAGAAAGCAACTCAACCAGGGCACCACTGAAGTAACTGAGGCTTTTCAAAATGTACCTGGATAGATAGTAACTTTCCACTAACTAGAAAAGACAGAAGACCTGCAAGAATTATTAGCAATCATTTATGCTCACGTCTTGCCCTCCTTTATCTTCTGAACTCCAAAGGAATGATGATGGGATGCAGAATAACTATACCTCTCAAGGAAAGACATTCACCATTAAAAAACCAAGAAAACTGCTCTCCTATTTCTGCCCACACAGATCCCAGTTCAAATATGAAGTCTGACTTTATTAACAGGAGTTTGAAAAGACCTAGCTTGTTTTAACCACGCAAGAATTATAGAACACCCGTCCAATTTTACATCTAAACTAGAAAGATGGATTTATAAATGCTTATGAACTTGTAGAGTCTGAAAACCCAATGTCTAGTGATTAAAAAGTGTATGACCTGTACTCAAAGTTTTAGTGTTCACATTTCAGCATAAAGCACTTAGGTAAGGATACTGTTTCCAGTCTCCTTTGAAATGTCTTTATTGTCCTTTTATCAGTCTTGGCAGTGTTCAGTTCCAAGGCTTCAATGAATGGAGGGAAGCAGGTTTCACTCCAGCTATCTGCTTCCATATGCCTTTTTATTTTTTGGTGATATATGGAATTTCACAGAATTGCTTTTACTGAGGGAAGATATTTTTTCCAGAACCTTTCCAAAATGCTATTTAATTTAGGTGTCTTTCCATCTTTTACTTCCTGATAACTTCTGTCATTGTTGCAAGTATGAGCTTAGCACTGAGATCACAGCTGTTAGTATTTATATGAGTTTCCTAGGGAAGGATTCAATCATTTGTATCAATCTCTTAAAAAAACAAACAAATAAACAAAAAAGAGGTCTTTTGTATAAAAGAGAAAAGATATATACCTGCCATCATCTATCTCAAGAATTGCCTGGACTAAGGTATGTCATGCATGCAAACACATGGGAGATATTGTCTCGGTGTTTTAAAGAGCTGAGCCATAGGCTTTGATGGTTTGACTCCACAACACTTCTATGATTTCAAAATGACTATCTGCAGTTACACTGGCACCAGAATCTTGGCTCAATCATTTTGCTCTGTACGTAGAGAATGCTACATAGCCAAGCAGCTACCTCTCCCTACTGCTGTTCACTAATTCAGAAAATGACTAAAACCAACGTTACAGAACACACCACATCCTTTGAAGAAAGGTATGCAGGAGCAAGGTGGTTATCAGACGCCCAGGTTCCTAAAGGCAGTTTTGAATGCAAAGTTCAAGAAGAGTTTTCTCAGTCCACAAAAAAAATATACTCAAGTCCTCAGGTAAGCAACAGCATGCACAAAACACTTCTTTAAATATTCTGAAATAAGAGAATGCAAGACTACGGACTTTAGGGTGAGCAGATCCTAATGAAGCTCACAGTGAGGTCCAGTAGCTTGCACAAATAGGTACAGCCCCGGATCCTGGAAAAATCAGCTGACACTGAGTTGAGTCTGTGTTGTAAAACCCAACTAAACCCAAACAAATTCTTCCTGTCCAATCAGTAGACAGACCTCATAATGAGTTTTTTGCTCATTATTAAAAGTGTTGAACTACTTGCCTGCAGTGTGTAAAAATAATGTTAACAGTCAATTCTAAATTTTCTGCCCTGGTCAGGTAGAAGAGAACAGAAAGGTGGGGTGAGCTGCCATACCTCAGATGCCTGAGGTATTAAAAGGAAGAAGCACAAGGAAAAGAAGGAGCAAGCACATGACTGCTGATCAAGAAATTTTCTTCTTGCTTATGATGCACATTTGCACCACAAATAGGATTTCCATGGACAAAGATTTAATAAAATCAATTCAAAGACAACATGAAGCTGTAACTTTTTCTGGCATTCTAGTATGTGAATACTAGATCCCAAATTACTTCAGTAAAACAGAAGACGGCATGAAGAATCTTAAGTGTATAGTAAAGCAAAAACAATTGCAAAAGGTTCTTGACTCGCTAACAGCTGTTAGTAAGCATCTTCAGCGCCATAAAAGACATATTTGCCAAGTATTAATGTCTATTTTTAAAGATCAAGTTACAAACGAAATAGTGCAATGCAGACATTCTTAAAAAATCCATAAAAGGAAAATACTTAATTTTGTACGAATAAAGAAAACCCAGAAAGAGGTGAATTTATAGCATTTAACAATTGCAGACTGCTATGCTTTTCCTGCTGAAATACTCCATCCAATACACTTATCCAAGCAACCATTAAAGTTCTACTTTTGAAAAGAAACATACCTTTCTCATCTTTTGAGGTTATCTTTGCATCTCTGTCCTCCTCAACAGGGCTAAAGACAAAACACCATATTATTAAAGTGAGAAACGAAAGTGACTTATTATAAATTACAAAAAAAGCTAAATTTAAATACCTACCAGAAAATACGTTGCAAACGAAAACACACCTCTGTATACTTGACTTAAGAAATCTGACAAGAAATAATGAAGTCAGATTCTTAAACAGACTTACATTAAGATGATGATTACAAATAAGAGTAATTTGGGAAAACAACCTTTGAAGGTTGAGGAAAGAAATCAAACCCACTGTGTTTAAAAAAAATTAA
>JAWWLV010000089.1:2683287-2695366 GCA_035041135.1 Platyrinchus mystaceus
GTTCAGCTCTGTTTCTTCTCTAGTTAGCTTCCAGAGTCCCAGACGCTTAACTGAACGTATCAAGGCACTGAGAGTTCAATTTTTAAATTTCTGAGAAATTCTTTTAGCAGACAGTCCAACATGAGAACTGGGCATCTTCTGATGGTGCATGAGTGTGTTTGCAGTCCAGAAAGTGAAAAGTATCTGTATGAAATTTCCATGAAGAAACTCTCTTCTTTCTTCTGTGTCCAGTAACTAATCTTTACATTTTAGTGCCCTAGAATATCTTTTTACTGCTTTCACTGCCCTCTACTTAGTAACAGAGTTAAGGTGTGTGCAATATCACAAGATCTGTTTACAAGTAGTATATTTCATTTTTAAACTGTGATTAACTTCTCTAAATCCATTTATGTAGTTTAACAGGTTTTTAAACCATTTCATTTCACTGGAAATATTTCAAAGATGACAAGCATCACTTCACAGATCTGGGGATATGATTGGGTTTCCAATCTCTATGACCCTGCATGATCTGGATTGTCCATCATAAAGATAATGAAAATTCTGTTTGTTTGCTTTTTTTTTTTAATAGTTAATGGTTTAAAAAGTATTAGTTAAAAAGACAGGAATATGTTTTTCTTTAACAGTACCTGGCTCCAAGTGTAGCTTCTCCATTTTCTGTTCGGGAAAAAAAAAACCAATACAGAATGAGGATTTTATAAAATGCATTTGCTAAGAGAGAATAATAACAACTCCCTGCCCAATCCCAAGATTGAAAACTACACAAGTTCACCTACTACATCTGCTCTTTTTTTCACCATCCACTGGAACTGAGTATTTTATATGAGTAATTTTACTGGCACATGAAAACTGAATCAAAGTATCAGCCACAACTGTATTCTCACAACTAATTTTGAATTTTAAAGAGACCAATAAAGTATCTTTATGTACCACCACACCAACTACAGAGAAAAAACAATCCCAGCTGCTATTTTATACAATCAGCAAGAAAAAGAAAAAATCAGCATACAAGATAATTTTTTTTTTTGCTATGAAAGTGAAGGAAGTCTTGAGAGCTGACTGGAAAGTAGGAAAAATCCACAGGGCATTCTCATTTCAGAGACTAGATGCTGAGCAAGTTCATGTATGTTTTGGATTCTATTATAATTTCATATTATGGTCACATTTTCTTTTTTTAGTGTGAGAACAAAGTGAATACTAATAATACAATATACTGATAACACAGCAATCTGAAACACAGCTACATTTTCAATTTACCTTCATTTCAATTAAATCAGAAGAGGAAGCTTCTAAATTGTTTTCAATTTCATCATAATCTTCCTAAAAGGGTAAAAAAGAAATGATATAATTTCTTACCAATAGTAACTTACAGAGAATGCACCTGTATTTAATTTTCCCTATCAAGAAAACCAGAAATATTTTTAAGGATTTGACAGGTCTCAATTGCTACTTCAAATTGTGGCCAAGAATGAGCAGCAACATATAAATGTTCTTGATGATTAAATACCTTTCTCCTACTGCCTTTCATTTTAGTTTCAACACAACATTGTCTATTTCAAAGTTACTCTTATTTAGAGGGGAAATTTATTTCACATTTCTGTGGTTACTGGATGTATTTCTCCATTTTCCCACTTTTTAACTTTAGTTTCTAAATGAAAAAACAAACAACAAATAAGGGTGATTTAGGTTTCTACTTCTACAAAACCAAAACATATCCCCAAAATCTTCCTTCCTTCCTTAAGAGCTGATGGTAACATGCAACCAAAGCTCGTTGGTTACATGACTCACAACAACTTTAATTTACAGAACACCACAAAATTGCCTTTCAGGTTAACTGGATGCTGTTGGAATGACTGTGTTCCAAGGTGTCACATGAAAGGGGAGATTTTCTCAAACCCTTGTTTGATTGGTCTGCCAATGCCCTGGGAAAGCCAAGACCCCTGTGCCTGACCAGTCTGTCAGTGTCCCATTATGGGGACCCTTCATGGACAGTCTTGATCAGAGGGGGAACGGAGACACCATGGCCAGGCTCTGCTGAAATCCTTGCAAGAGGGGGAACTTGGTGGCAGGTGATCAACTGCGGAACAGTTGTCAACCAAGGGAGAAGAAAGATTTCTTGCTGTTGAACCAGCAACTGGGGCAAGATGACAAATGCACACCACTGTCCCTAAGGTGACCTCAGATGTAATACTGACATTGTCCACCTCCACCTAAACACAGAAATAGTATAAAAGTAAGTTAAAAATGGGGAAAAGCTAGGGAAGACTCCATTGTAACAGTCGATGGGTGGAACCTGTCTTCTCCCCCATAGGGCTGTCTATTGGGTAAGACCCTTACTGTGTCACTGAATGATCAACTCAAGCTAGCTTTTGTTAGGAATTAGAGCTTGTT
The DNA here is from genome assembly GCA_035041135.1 of Platyrinchus mystaceus. Taxonomy (NCBI): domain Eukaryota; kingdom Metazoa; phylum Chordata; class Aves; order Passeriformes; family Tyrannidae; genus Platyrinchus; species Platyrinchus mystaceus. The sequence continues at coordinate 2,685,676 of JAWWLV010000089.1, forward strand.
GGTATGTTACTTTTTCTTTGCAGCCAGATACTACCACCAGCAATCCACAAACCTTAATCTGTCACAATTTTTTATTATATTAACAGTGTTAGACTGTTAAGTGTGAGTCCTTCAAGGGCACTAACAGTTGCTGGCAACAAGTACCATACTTGACTGAAGAGACCTGGGAGGGGGTCTGTCTCACGCTGTTGGCGTGTGACCTGGAACAGGTCTGTCGAACCACCCTCTGATCCAGACTGTCCAGTCAAGGGTCCCCACAACAGGACACTGACAGACTGCTTGGGCACAAGGGTCTCAGTTGTCCTGGGGCACTGACAGGCCAATAAAACACAAAAGGTGTGAGAAAATCTCCCATTTCACATGACAGGAGGTAAATGATAAAAAGCTGAGACAGATATGCAGGCCTACAGTAATTAAGAAAAAGAACCCTAAGGAGGCAAGGAAGGATAGTATGTTCTGTGACTGAACAGCCTAAAAGAAAAAAAAACCCACAAGGATCCAAGAAGAATAATATCTGAGGACTGAACATAACATACAGATTACCCTGTTTGTTCAGTAGAAGGAGACTGTGCTATGTGTAAATGAGTTTGCAAGTTGCCCTCAAAACCAAGTCAAAAGCCTGGCAACATCAGAACATTCTTCTTTTATTAATCTCTATGAGAAAGCAGAACGACATAATTCTCTTAAACCTGAGCATTATTTCTGCAGAGAAGATTTCCAAATTATCTGTGAGTTGAAAATGTATCTCTCCCTCCCTGTATATATAACTAAGTGGCTAGATATACGTATAAATAGGAAGAGTGAACATGAAAACTAATACAGTATTTTCAGTTCCAGGCTCTTATCGTGTTAAGTAAAGATGATGCTGCAAGGTAATGAAGGCAGTGACCCATCTACTGTGAACATTTCAAGCTTCTGATCAGTTCAAGAATATTTATCACTTAAAAGAGTATGACATAGGAGCTGTTAACTTGAAATAGAATTCAGATCACATTCATGTCCTATATTGTACTGGACTAAAATAACTTGTTCATGTGCCCATATACTTATTAAGTATCTTCTGAAAATTTACAAAGACCTCTACTCACCTCATTTTCTGTTAGCTGATCTGGAAGTTCTTTCATTTCTGCTTCAACATTGTCTTTATTATCAGACAAAGAATCGAGAATATTATCAGGACTATAATCTTCTCCGCAGTCCACAGCACTGCCGTTATCTATTTCAGCTTCATCTAATACACTAATATCCATCATGTCAATATCCTGCAAGGTATCCAGACTTGCTTCAATATCCTCCTACAGAAAGAAAAAGGGTAAATGTGTATTCATTGTGGGCTAAATGATGCATATTCTTAGCAACTGCAATCATGATTTCAACTTACTTGCCCATCTCTAGAGTTTTCTTCTAGACCATTGTCTTCAATACCTTCTTCTTCTGGTTTTCTTCCTAAAAACAGTATCACCACAGTGAGACGTAGCACTAAATTTCATAACGTATTTAATCTGCGGTGAATTATCTATCTAACACTGAGTTTGTTTCAACAAGAAATCATTAAGACACTGATTCAGAAGTCTGGGTCTGTCTGGATATAACCGAGGTCAACCTGCCACTCAAAACAAGCTAACAGCATGAGCATGAACTATAAGTAGCATGGCTACATTTTTCTATAGGTACAGTCTCATTCCACTTCAATACCTAAAAACACAACACTGTCTAGGAAGGTGTTCCATTTAAAAATAACAATCGAAGATTTTTAGGGAAAAAACCTCTCTTAATTAAACTGATTTAGAATTAGTGTTCACTTTTAAGATTCTGGACGCACGCATCACTGTCACCAGCAAACTCATATTGCTATTCAGACAACTGCTCTTTCTCTATTTTTAGGCCTTTTATCTTGAAAGAAGCAGCTTTAACAGCCCGTTTCTCTCCAGAACACATTTGTAAAGAACTGACTATGAGCAATTAAAATAAGCCATGTGTAACATGGCACACACAACATTTAATGTTTGGAAGCAAAAATCACTAATGACCTTTCCACAGGAGCTTATGCTTGCTCTGTACCTGACCCAATTCTACACTCATGGTCACAAGTACAGAAACACCTGCAATTTACAGTCTCATCTACCGGTTTCAAGACTTGCCAACAGTTAAGGTGTCATATTATCATTTAAACTTCTTATCGCTCACTAATGCAAAAGAGCTTTACTGTTTTTCATAAGGTAAAAAGCACTTTTTAAAAAAATTAATGAAACAGAAGACATCAACTTTGTACGCTAGATTCTAGCTACATGCAAACAATGGTAATATAAGCGTCCAGACACCATACCTTTGCTAGTTCTTTTTGGCATTCTCTTGTTGGTCAGTTCTGAGGCCACAGGAATTTCATCAGGATCTCCTCCTTCATCCTCAATAGCCTATTGGAGACAGCAGTATGACATCTACTGTATCCTTCGCTGGTGCACATTTATACTGGCTTTGGATGAGATAGTTCATTCTCTTCACAGTAGCTAGTATGGGGCTATGTTTTGAATTTGTGCTGAGAATAGTGCTGATAAAACAGGGATGGATGTTCTAGTTATTACTGAGCAACGGTTACCCAGTGTCAAGACCATCACTGCTTCTCCCACTGCCCCACCAGCGAAGGGCTGGGGGTGCACAAGGAATGGGGGAGGGACACAGCTAGACAGCTGACTCCAACTGCCCAAAGGGATATTCCAGACCATACGATGTTGTGCTCGGCAATAAAACTGGTGTGGGTGAAAGCTGGTGGGGCTGCCATTACTCGGAGACAGGCTCAGCATCAATCAGTTGATAGCAAGCAATTACTTTTTTTACATTGCTTTTCTGGGGTGTTTTATTAATTTTCTTCATCTATGTTGCTTTTTTTATTGTTGTATTTTTTTAAATTATTAAACTGTCTTTATCACAATCCGCAAGTTTACTTTCACTTTTACCTTTCCACTTCCAGTCCCTATCCTGCAAGGAGTGAGGGATGAGTGACTGGCCATGCGGTGCTTTGCTGCCTACTGGGGTAAAACCACAACTGCATTTTTAAGGATTTGTCATTAGTGTCTCTCCCTAGTCCAGATCATACAGCCAGGCAACCATATCACCTGTTAGAAGCACTAAATAGTAAGAAGATCTAACACAACCCCACAGCCAAATCAAGCTATGACTGAGGAGAAAAGCTCCCTATTCAGCAAATAAGTACTTTAACTGTATAAAACTGAGAGTGACTGCTACAGGAACTAAGGCATATCTGACAGCAATCTTTTCTCAATGCGCAGGCCTGTTGGAACCCATAAAAGGGCCAGGACCGACCGTACTGTTCTGGCCTCGTGAAAGTCCGTAAAAATACATTCCAGACAGGCAGAAGATATGGAGTCAAGTGAAGTGTGGTGGTGCCAAACAATAGGACAAGAAGCAATAGGCAGAAACTGATGCACACAAAGTTCCACCCGAGTACAAGGAAAAAATTCTTTCCTGTGCAGTGACTGAACACGGAACATTGCCCAGAGAGGGTGTGGAATGTCCCTCACGGGAGATATGCAAGAACTGTCAGGACACAATCGTGTGCCAAGTGCTCTGGGATGGCCCTGCCGGAGCAGGGAACAAATAACCCACTGTGATCCCTTCCAACTTGACCCATGCTGTGAAGTGTGCAGAGAAGCACGAGAAAAGATAGGGGAAAGAATCGCGTGTGTGTAACCGTGTAAATGACAGAGAAAACTGGGGAAGGACGCGCGAACCTCAGGGTCAAGGAACGACGGGAAGGTCGGGTCCATCTCGGATTCCGCCGAGTGAAATCTGAGCAGCGCTCCAATGGAGCGGCTGGGGCGCGGGCGGGCGGCCCACACGATAAAGCAGGGTCACGAAGCAAAGCAGCGGCGGGGCTGCTGCCCGTCCCCGCGAGGGCAAGGGCTCCGTAGCGGTGCGAGGAAGGGGACGCGCGGGTGCCAAACAACCCCTCCGCAGCTGCCCGGGGCCCGCCCTGGGGCGCAGCGCAGGGAGCGGCCGCAGCCCCGCTCCCCTCAGGGCTGCCGGAGGCCACGGGCTGGGCCCCGAGTGCGCACGCGCCAAGCGCGCCGGGGACAAAGGACCCGGATGGCACCTCCCGCCCGCCCCCCCCCCCGCAGGGGCTCGCCTCACCTTCCTCAGCCGCTCCATGAGGACGCTCTTGTTGCCGCCGCTGTCCAGGTTACGGCGCTTGAGCTCGGCCCGCAGGTCGATGACTCGCAGCTCGCTCAGCCGCCGCGTTTCGGGTTCCGAGCCGAAAGCCGCGGCCCCGCCAAGGGATGTGAAATCCCCCAGTCCGGCCGCTGATTGACTCTCCGCCATCAAGGCCCCTTCGATGTACCGCCTCGAGTCCGAGCGCGAAGGAGAACAACCTAGCCCCACGACAAACCTTGCGATCACAGCACAAAATGGTGGGAGCGAGACGCGCCGAGGGGAGGGGGCACAAACCGGGCAGTGCGCAGGCGCTGGGAGGAGGGAGGGGCGGGGCCTGGAGGGAGAAGTGAGTGAAGGCTCCCGCGCAGGCGCAAAACGGCGTCGCCCGCGTCAAGGACGGCTCGCGAGCTCTCGCGCACGCAGTGGCTCCTCCCGTTCCCGCCCCTTTTGCTGTGTTCCCCCCCACGCCTCGGTTTTCCACCATTTTGTGCTGCGGCTTTTCGGCGTTGTTTTTATCCCGCCTCGCCCTGCGAGCGCGACTCGAAACGACGGCCCATGGCGGAGAGTCAATCAGCGGCCGGGCAGGGAGAGTCTGCGTCCCTGTGTGGGCCCGGCTTCCCCGGTTCGGAGTCCGAAAACCGGCGACGGTCGCTGAGCGAGCTGCGTGTGATAGACCTGCGGGCCGAGCTCAAGCACCGCAATTTGGACAGCGGCGGCAACAAGAGCGTCCTCATGGAGCGGCTCAGGAGGGTGAGCGGGGAGGCGCGCGCCTGAGAGGCGGGTGTAGCCGGCGTGACCCGGGTCCGGCGGGCCCTGTCGAGGAAAATGGCGCCAAAGGGCCGAAGAGCGGCGGGGCCGGGGCTGCACCGGGAGCGGGAGTTCCGCGGAACCGGTTGCGGCCGCTCGGTGCCTGATGGGGGAGACCCCGCGCTTGGCCTTCCCCGGAGCGAGCCCGTCTGTCACACAGTGGCGGTGGGTGTTTGTGTGCGAGCCGGGCGTTTTCATCTACGCGGCGAATCCGCTCCTGATTTCCTAGACCTCCACAGCTCAGCGGGCCTGCTGTGACACTCGGCCCAAGTGTTTTTAGCATGAATTTTCCGCCTTTCAGTTCCTGCATTTATATTTCTGTGCACTATCTACAAGGCTTTTTGTGGCGTTCTGATATTTTTGTGGCTTTCTAGTTGGTGGCCTGTACAGTGTATCAGAATGTTTCGTATGTTAGCAGAATGCGGAACATCTTCGCTGAACTGATGCTTACCGTCTCCTAGAGGCGAGGTTCTCACTTTGTTACAGCAGTGCACAGTTGCAAATGCTGTGTGATTGACTTCTGACTGCTTTCCAGAAACTTTACACCAACGTGCTACTGTCTCCTCCATACTTATTGCTTTGGTCTGGTGGTTCTTCATTTGTGTATCCAAGTTGCTCCAAAACTCAACAAAAATGTACAAATGAAATGTCTTATGTCTGTCTTCATATCTACCTTTGTCTTTTACTAGGCTATTGAGGAGGAAGGAGGGAATCCTGATGAAATTCCAGTGGTTTCAGAAAGTATCATGAAGAAAACTCCAAAAAGAAGCAGCAAAGGTACAGGCCAGTTAGAGAGAATCTCCACCCCATCTCCCTTGAGTTTTCAAGCAACTGTGCTCATGAAATGGAACCTTACGATTCTTTTCTCTGTTTTTCTTTTTACTTGATTTAATTTTGGGCACTGTTGCTAAATGTTTTGCAGTCCCAAAGCTGTAGCTAATGTCACTTGCCTGATCCAGATTTGGGTAAAAATGGTTCTCTGGAAGAAATTAAGTAGAACTGAATGTTCTGTTCTTGAATGTTTCTCTTGGCTCTGAAGCCCCTTTCACCTTTTAATTGTAGTCTGCTTTTAGTTTTTGAGGAAAATAAAATTCATTAAAAATGAAACAACTGCTTGAGGAGTTACCGTTTCATGCTGAAGCTGGCAGGCTGTTTTCGGTAGTGGCAGTGATGTGGCAAGTCCAGCCGGTGCACAGAGCAGTGCAGTAATACTCACAGGGAGAGGGTTTTTTTTTCATTGGTTTGTGTTGTGCCTTTTGTTAGGTTGCCTTTTTTTTTTTTCCTTCTAGTAAATGTCTGTAAAGAAATGAAAGTTGAGATAATAAATTGCTGCCATCTCAGCTGAGCCAAATGTTCTGGGGAGTGCACAGTGGTGCTCCTTGAATTCTTGCCAGACATTGGGCTGTAGCATGTGTGTCAGTTACTGAACTGGGATGGCATATGAATTCTTGGTTGTGGGAAATAAGGATAAAGCACATAACTAAATTGAAGGAAACACCAACTCTGATGAAAAAGTAAAACTTGAAGAGTACATATTTACTGTCTTTTCATTCTAATGATCATGATGTTGTTAGGACGTAGATCAGAGGAAGAGGGAGTAGAAGACAATGGCCTGGAAGAGGACTCGGGAGATGGACAGGTATGTGAGGCTGAGTTTGAAGCAAAGTAATGACAGCATTGCTTTTAAGTTGCAATGACTATTACATGTACTTTTTTTCTTTTACAGGACGATATTGAAGCAAGTTTGGATAACTTGCAGGATATTGACATGATGGATATTAGTGTGTTAGATGAAGCTGAAATAGATAATGGCAATGTGGTAGATTGCGGAGAGGATTACAGTGCTCATAATATTCTTGACTCGCTGTCTGATAGTAAAGAAAATGCTGATGCAGAAGCGAAAGAATTTCCAGATCAGCCTGCACAGTATGCTGTAGGTAACTTGGAGGCATCCCCACAATTTTCAGAAATTAAAGAAGAATCAAGAGAAATACCAGTAGTGATGGTATGCATCTCTTATGTGTGTGGAATCAGATTTTTTTTTTAAATTTATTTATTTCTGAATTAAATAGCACAATGGTAGCTAAAGAATACTTGGAACGATTTGGGACTCTACTGGTTCTTATGGCCATTGCATTTTCTTTTACATACTTGTGAAAATATGATTCTTAATTTTAAAATATTTAGATGTTGTTTGTACAACATACGTGACTGTATGAATTAATAGCGGTCCAGAAAGCATTTGTATTTAATCATGCTTTGAACTCTGTTTCACCTTATGTTTACATTCCCATTTTCACATCTTTATTTTAGAGAACATGTGAGGCATACTAATACTGTAGCTTATTTTGTTCTCTTGAGTTGAACAGCAACATTCAGGGAACTATATTCTATGTTATTTTTCTGTTAAGATTGGGTCTTGCAGTTTCTCAGTTATTGAAAGTATTTTTATGTTGGCTTTCCATGTTTGTCTGGAATCAAGTGTGTATCTCCTGAAATGTACAACACAGCATTTTAAGACAGTTATTTCTGCCCCATCTAAGAGGGAGTATAGCTCTTTGTTGTGCATGCACATTATGTCATAAGTCTGGACTACAAGATTCTAAAGTTGTATGGTTCCCCTGTCCTGATCTGAAAGTTGTGGAGATAAGCTTGACCCCTATTCCCAATCATATCCTTGTCCTACACAAGTCAAATTGAAATACTGGGAAAGTAGGTTTTTTCAGTGACTAAATTGGTTGAGGCCAGGCCACCTCCCATGGTCTGCTTTTTACCACAGAAAAAGGAAATAGTTATTGAGTCACATAGACTCTTTGGCTCTGTGTTGCTGTAATTAACAGAGATACAAGTCAGAGAAAGTTTTCTGTTGGAATCCCAATACTTAAAAGATTTTTGTGAGCTGACCAGCATACTTAAGAGGTTATGAGAAAGCTTATCCAATCAGTGGAGATTGGGAAGAGTCATGACGGTCACTGCTCAGTTTTTATCTTTATTGGTTGTTTTGTGTGCTAGATATATTTGTTTAATGCCGGTTGTCAGTGAAAATAAAATCTTCGGTTTCTCATTCAGGTTTTAATCAATATATTTTTTTATAGATAACAATGTCTTCCATTTTTCTTTTTTTAAAGGTAGAGTTTGAAGATGTTGGAAACAGTTTAGATGCTTCTTCATCAGATTTAACCGTAATAAAGGTAAATGGTAGCCAGTTTTTCTTTACAAAAAGACTCCCCATGAGATATACCATATAAAACTATATGTTGAAACAGTGTATATACAGGAAGCACACAGTGGGTGCATTCTTACTCTGCAAAGAATAGGAACTAATGCCATTCTAATTTACTCATGTGCACAAAGATCTGTGTATCTCTTAGGATGTATATATGTATGTGTGATGTATGTACTATACTGAGTTTGGTGGTAGATTTGATTCCTTTTATCTGACGTATATACCAACTCAGTGCTTTATGTTATATTTGACTTTCATTAAAAGTGGAGGTATCCCGTGTTATCAAGAAAGCTGAAATTGTCTATTCCTGAAATACTGACCTTGTTTCCAGATCACTCATGGTAGGTTAAGGACACTGGTAGGTTAAGGACATTGGCTCCAGGTGAACCTAGTGTTTCTATTGATCTTGTTTTCAGAAAGGAGACTTCACAAAGTGTGTTGTAGAGAAGGGTAACATGAAGATAAGCTTTTCTCTGTGCTGCTTATGTTTGTTGATTTATTTACCGATGTGAATGTGCGCCATGAGTTCAACAGGTGTCTGAATTTGAGAAATGTTAAGGTTTTTACACGCTTCCTAAAACTTTGAGGATGTTAAAAACTAATGTTAAACCTTCTGAGAAATTTATTTAAAGTTCAACATTTTCAAAGCTGAAATAGGTTAAGTTATAGTAACACTTCCCTTAAATTCTGCTGTGTATTGGGTGGTTAAAAGTTGTCATTCAGAGAAATGGCTTGACTTCTTATGAAATAGTGATATTTCTCCTTTTTGAAATCTTTTTCAATGCAGGAACTTGAAGAGTTACCTTTGGAGCCAGGTACTGTTTGGGGTTTTCTGTTCGGTTGGTGGTTTTTTTTGGTATTTATCTAATGAAAGAAGAGTCCTGGGCATTTAAACAATTTCATTCTTCATTTAGGCTTTTTGCGTCCCTATTCGTTTATTTTTTTTTTTTTTTTTTAATGTATTACTGTAGTGTTTATTTTTATGGTGGACAATCCAGGTGAATGCAGGGTCATAGAGATTGGAAACCTAGTCATATCACCAGATCTGTGAATAACCACCTTTTGAAAATGTGTTTAATGCGATGGAATGATTCCGTAGAACTGTTACTACAGAGTGGAGTTAAGGAGTGAGCCTTAAAGATGTAAAGGTTCTGAAAACAGATCTTGTGATATCACACTGTACAGCAGTTCTGTAAATATAATACAGGAGTGCAGGTAGTACAAAGCTCTGGTACAGAACACACATTAAAGAGTAACGGGACTTCAGAAGAAGGAATATACTGTCATCACAGGAATTTGCTACAGATCCTATTCACTTTCTGGACTGCAAACACACTCGTGCACCATCAGAAGATGCCCAGTTCTCATGTTGGACTGTCTGCTAAAAGAATTTCTCAGAAATTTGGAAATTGAACTCTCAGTGCCTTGATACGTTCAGTTAAGCGTCTGGGACTCTAGAAGCTAACTCAAGAAGAAACAGAGCTGAAG
>JAWWLV010000089.1:2695466-2706171 GCA_035041135.1 Platyrinchus mystaceus
TTAATTTTTTTTAAACACAGTGGGTTTGATTTCTTTCCTCAACCTTCAAAGGTTGTTTTCCCAAATTACTCTTATTTCTGTCATATGCAAAATAGAATTGTCTGTTTATGGGTACAGATCCCTAATTCCTGTCATTCTTTTATAAATTTGCATATATAGGGTTTAGTTTGGAACCAATTTACTGGTAGGTATCCAATTTTAGTAAACTATCTAGAATTAATGTTCTTTTGCATTCAGTTGATTTAATAATGCGGTGTTTTGTCTCTAGCCCTGTTGAGGAGAACAGAGATAGAAAGATAACCTCAAAAGATGAGAAAGGTATGTATGTAGGTTTTTTCCGGTGTGTGATTTTTTGGGGGTTTTGTTTGTCTGTTTGTTTTTGATATGCAAAGGACTGGAAAAAATGTTAAAGGGTCAAATCTAACAGTTACTTTTGAGTTAACACTGCTTCTTTCTGTGTCTTGTTCGTTCTGTAACCGTGTGCTTGTCTGCATTGTAATAGTTATATTGGAGTTCCACTAGCTTCATGAATGGTATTAGGTACCAGAAAGACCAGGATTTGTCTGAAAAAACAGATTGCTCAATCTCTAGGTTTATACTCTGTGTGGCAATTCTGGTGAGGACTGTTAATTCAGTGAACCTTCAATGCACTTGTCACACAGGCCTTCGAAGTATAGCTTAAAAATTTCAGTTTATGTAACTTCTGTAACCTTACTGACCAAAAAAGTTTGGGATTTTGTTGGTTTTTTTTTGTTTGTTTGTTAAATAACGAGCCTCTTGTGAATTAACATTTATTACTTTGTAATTCTCCTAAAAGTGATTGTAGTACAGGAAGAAAACATGTATCTAATAACACATTAAGACTTCAAATGCACAGTAAGCCTGTAGTTCAGAAGTTAATTTTTGCAGGCTCCAGTGTATTGATTTTAAGAATGAATGGAAGAGGTAGGATTGAAATGCATTTGAAAAGTTTTATGAGGAAAAGAAGTTGGTTTTGTAGGACTCCTTTGCACTGTTGCATTTGTCTGCTACATGATCTGTTATGTCTGGCTTTTTTGTACCTCAGGCCGTGTTGGTAGTGGTTCTGGCAGAAATTTGTGGGTTAGTGGACTTTCATCCTCTACTAGAGCTACAGATTTGAAGAATCTTTTCAGCAAGTATGGAAAGGTATGTAGTGGATTTGTAAATTAACAGATCATTTTATCAATATAAGAAGCTGACCTTAAATTTAGATCTTATTTTCCCTGATGAATAACTGGGTAGCTAAGTACTTAATTTCCATGTGTTCTTTTGAAACTCTGTATCTGAAAGTAGCATACTTTATAAAGAAGGCTGTCTGAAAAGGAGGGATGGGGAGGAGAAATCCAGTTTGCAGAGAATATCTGTACAAATACCTGCAAAAATGAGGCAGTTCTTAATAGGAGAGACTGGTAGATTGTCATGTAGCATGCTGTAATCTAATTATATGTCTTGAGAGCTGGTTTAAATTGTTCCATTTCAAGAAGTATTCCTCTGAGAAACCTAGTTTTTGAGGGCAGGCTTCCATTTGTTCTTTGGTGTGCACTAGCATACAGGAACTGTGATTGTGGAAGGGAACTCCTTGTGTGACTATCTGTCCTTCTGCCAAATACATTTCTGAATGTAATATTGAATGTTTGTGTCACTAAGTGCGTGCCTCTGGCTGTCATGAGATTGTCATCTGTGGATTGAAACTAGCACAGATGTGCTGAAAGAAAAAAGAAAATGGTAGTAATTTTGTTTTTTCAGTTTTAATTATTACACTCTCCACTTTCCATATCTATATATGTGTCTCTATATAGATATGTTCCTTAAGTTACTAACCTGCTCAGTGACTTGAAGATGAATTTTGTCGGGTGATTATGACGGTGGTCTCTTTTTCAGCAGAGCTGTAATCAACGATCTGTTCCAGGATCGGATTTAGCTGTTTCATAGAATTTTGTGCTAATTTTATACTTTTTTGTGAACGTGTAATAATGTTAAATTTGAACCTTTTCTGCTGTGTTTTGTTTCTGCTGATGTGGGCATAGCCATTGCTCACATCATGCTCTGTGTAGTAGTCTTTAGTGAGGCACTTCTAGAACACGGCTGGCCCAACAATATAGAGGTCAAGTTAAAACAATGACTTTTCTTTTGCTGTCTGTCAGGCAAGCTTAGTGATGTGTTCTTCTGAGAATGCTGATGGAATGTTCTGTGTTGAGCATATTTCCTGCCTGTTAAAAGTGGATAGGTGCTATACTGTGTAGTACTAGTATAGACAGGTGCTGAAGAATGGGGGACAGTTCTAGTAGGGCCTGAAAGGATATGACAAGGGGAAGTGGTTTTGAACTAAAAGAGGTAGATTCAGACTAGATATAAGGAAGAAATTTTTTACAGTGAGGGTGGAGGAAACACTGGCATTGGGACTCTAGTTGCCTAGAGTGGTGGTAGATGCCACATCCCTGGAAATTCAGGGCCAGGTTGGGTGGGACTTTGAGCAACCTGCACTAGTTGAAGATGTCCCTGCCGATGACAGGACATTGGACTAGATAGTCTTTAAAGGTTATTTCAAACCTAAACCATTCAATGCTTCCATGAAACGATTAAATTAGAATTTTAGTGGCAGATCTGCAAACACAAGGTGGTTTTTTTTATTTCCCCCACAAAGGTGGTCGGTGCAAAAGTAGTCACCAATGCTCGCAGTCCTGGTGCTCGCTGCTATGGCTTTGTAACAATGTCAACATCTGAGGAAGCCACTAAGTGTATTAATCATCTCCACAGAACAGAGCTGCATGGCAAAATGATTTCTGTGGAAAAGGTAAGTGGTAGTTATTTCATGACAGTGTAATGAAAATAAAAGAATGCAACTTTAATGTCTGTCTCTCACTATACAATTATTTCTGGCTAAATTTCTAGGCAAAAAATGAACCAGCTGGTAAAAAGCCTTCAGACAAAAAGGAAGGTGAAACAAGGAAGGAAAAAGACAGGCACCATTCTGCAGAGTCCAAATCTGAGAAGTAAAGTGCTGTTTTGTATTTTTCTACATTTAAAGACTACTCATTTGAAATACAGCCATGTGACCAAGATGAACAGTGACTGATAAATCTTGATTTTTTTTCTTTCATATTGCATCTGAAATAGGAGTAATACTTGAAATTGATGTTCTACAGCAGCAAGGCCATCTTAATTGGCCCTCTGCTCAAAAATACAAAGCTCTTTAGGGTTAGTATCAAAACTGGTTATATTAGGAGATATTAAATCAACTTGTCCTCTGATCTGACTCTGGTTTGGTCTCCTCTTTTAACTGACAAATATTTCTATGATTTAGTCTGTCTTCTTGATAGACTGTTGGTGTGGTTATCAAGTGATACTTCAAATATTTTTCAAGTGGTTTGTTGCTTTTGAAAGACGCATTTTTCTTTTTGTAGGTCATTTGGTATTAAGAAGGAGGAGAAGACTGACAAAAAAGATGATGCTAAGAAATCGGAAAAAGATGAAAAAGAAGGAAAAGAGAAAGAGGAACAAAAGGCTGGATCTTCTGATAGATCTAGGGCAAGCAAATCAGGTAATGCTAGCTGTCTTTCAGAAACGTTTTCAAAGACAGTTGTTTTAGAAAAAACAATAAAAAAAATTGGTCCGAAGAATATGGTGGCTGTGACAAAACTTTTACTTTACATCCAAAAAGATTTCCTTTTTCAGCTTAGTAGGAAATGGAAGAACAAGTGTAAACATTCAGAATTGCAGCTGATTTGTAGACTTCAGCTTCTGGAAACCTCAGTGTTCTTCTTAGGTTTGATTGCTAGTTCAGTAAAAAGACCATAAAGCTTACTAAGACTGACGTTTTCTTAGTGTCCAAAAACCAACATCAGAAAATACCTTGAAAACTTTGACTTAACTTTGCTGTAAGTTACTGGCATTCTTTTGTAATTACTGGACTTTAACTACTTCAAACATTAAACCGTGAGTTTTATGGAACTATCACTGGATTTAAACCTGACACTGTGTGTAGTTCTATGTGCCTTTTTTTTTTTTTTTTTTTTTTTTTTAAGACTGGCAAAGGGATGTATTTTGCAGACAGGAGAATTAAATTAAATTTGCTTTCTTTGTCATCCCTGCCAGAAAATACTACTGTAATTTTGTGGTAGCTTTACTGCCCCCATCCTCAACTTGGCCAAATCTCGGTAAGCTATTGAAATCATACATAAGTTCCATAAGTAATTGAAAACCTCAGTAAAATAAGTTTTTAGTGCCTTCACAGTTTTAAATCTTGCAAGAATTGTTGAATGTTTTGTGTATTATTTATTTTTGGATGTATTGGTTTTCTAGCGAGTCGAGGAACCGAAAGGACAGTGGTAATGGATAAATCTAAAGGAGAGCCAGTTATTAGTGTGAAAACCTCTGCATCAAAAGAGAGGGTAAGTCCAACTTTCAGAGAAGCTTTTGTGTAAAAATAGGTGTCAAATAGTTTTATACACTTACAGTTGAAGGGTTTTTGCCTTGCATATTGGTACATTTATCCTTTTATCACTCTCTGTAAAGCATTAGGGTGTTAATGGTGTGGCAAAGGATAAATGTTTCTGTTTCACCTTCTTTATAGTTTTTCACTACTGTCCTAGTTGAGGAAGTAGAATTGCAATATGAAAATGTTGTTAGGATCTCTTTCCCCAAGTTTGAAATATAGTTCCTGGTGACCATAAAAGTGTTGTATTATTTGCCATCAGTGCAAGTCAGGTCACGTGCTCCTAGTATTTATATGTTTTTAAATGCTTGAGAAGTTTTAGCCAAATTTGGTATACTTTTCCCTCACCTACTTTTTCCTAGCGTTCCAACATTGTTTGCCTCTTGTAAGGTATGATAGTCTGTTGTGTTCAGGTTGACATAAAGTAGGCATTTGCCATGGCATTTTAGCAAAAAGTGCACGATGTTCAGCTAACATATTCTTTTGATTCAACTCAGAGTACAAAAAGCCAGGATCGCAAATCTGAGAGCAAAGAAAAGCAAGATATTTTATCGTTTGATAAAATCAAAGAACAGCGAGAACGTGAACGTCAGAGACAGAGGGAGCGAGAAATCAGGGAAACAGAAAGACGCCGGTGAGACTTCCCAGTTTTGCTCTAAACTTTGAGTGGTATTTCTTTTTACCTCCCTTACGTGTTTTATGTTTTGAACAGGCTTGCAAAGTAGTGTTGTGCTGACCCTCCAACAGTGGTATCTCAGATTGATTTGATATGAATCTCTTGGTAAAACAGACACAGTACCAGACAATGAAGGGTTTTACTACTGAAATCAATGTTCTCAGCCTGTGCATTTCAAGTGACTTTTGTAGGTTTTGTGTTCCACTTAGTCAGATTTATATTTCCATACTTGGTTTTTCCCTGGAAGCTTGTAAATACTTTTTGTTTGTGTCTTAGGACATGCTCTCTGTGAAAGCTTTTTCAGACCTGACTTAGAGTAGATATTGTGTTTCTTAGCCACTTTTCAAATGCTCACCTTTGCTTTTTTCATGTGGACTTTTTTACTTTCCTGTAATCTAAGGTGCTGTTATTTAGTTGGGAAGCGATAATTTGAGTTTAAGCAGCTAATGGGAAGAACATAGAAACTTTAAAAACAAAAGGGCAAAAGCAAACAAGAAACCCCACCCAAAACAAGCAGTAAATTTCAGGCTTAAGATTCTCAATTGAAAACAAAGTTTCTCTTTTAAATTAGAGAGAGAGAGAGGCGAGATCGAGAGCAACGTCTTCAAGCTATTCATGAACGGGATGAAAGACAGAGGCTCCAGAGAGAGCGAGAACGACTGGAATTTCAAAGGCAGCGTCTTGACAGAGAGCGCTTGGAGAGAGAGAGGTTGGAGAGAGAGAGAATGCACATAGAGCAGGAAAGGAGACGAGAGCAGGAGCGAATCCAGAGAGAGAGGGAAGAGCTGCGACGTCAGCAGGAGCAGCTGCGTTATGAACAGGAACGTCGATCTGCCATGAGAAGGCCTTATGATCCTGATGGCAGGTAATGATAATGGCAGTGACATTCCAAACTCTTCTGAGTACTCTTGATAAAGCAGTCATGGAAGCTCACAACTGAAAGATTATTTACGTGTTGCTTTTAACACTTGAATAGCAATCTTGAAGAAATGTCGTGCTTGTATACTTGTAAGCAGTGTTTTATTACAGGAGGTTTATTCTTATTTCTCAAAGAGGAGTGACCAAGAATAGTAACTGTATCAACTCTAAAGCAGGATTGCTAGTAGGAACAGATACTTGTTCTCTTCTCAGGTCAGCACAAGCTGAAATTAAGCTTTGAATACAGTTTCAGTACATCTGGTTTTCTCTGAAACCAAAAGATGATTCCCTCTTAATGCACATAGGTTTTTAATTATAAATAAAAAGTAATAGTTTAGGTAATTGGATAGGTTTGATATCAAGAGAGCAGGAAAGGAAAGATTGTTTTGTGATTACTACTAATGGTGACCACCTTTGCAGGCGAGATGACCCATACTGGCCAGAGGCGAAGCGAATGGCAATAGATGATAGGTATCATTCTGAATTTAGTCGTCCAGACCGATTCCATGACTTTGACCACAGGGATCGTGGACGATACCAAGATCATTGTTTGGACAGGTTGGCAAGGCAGTATCTTTTCTTTCTAAACCTTTATTGAAATTTGATGTCTTTTTGTGGCTTACCTAATGGCTTGAAGGGTGTCAGAAGAGTAAAACAAATGACTCTTGTGCATTTCTCATGTCTAATTTCATATGTGCTTGCAATGCTTTGTTTTCGTGGGTTAGGGACATATCAGAAAGAGGCTGCATAAAGATTGTCAATCAAGTCCTAATGTATTCTGCCATGATGCTAATGGAGATACTATGGCTTCTGTGTAGCTACAGCACATGTGCAAGTCTGGCTTGTGAATCCTTGTTTGTTAGCCTAAGACTTAGCCTTTTGTTTTAAAACTTTCTGTATTTTCATTTTTGCAGCCTGGCTAATGCAGATTTTTAGCTCCACAGAATGGAAGCATGTTTTCTGCATAGTGCCATTGAGACTTCTGTTTTGCTCTCAAAGGATCTTTGGTGAAAACTATACCACTTTGTTTTTGCTTGTAACTCATTTCTGATACTGGTAGGTTCACTCAGTATTCTCCGTTGGTGTCACTGAGTACCTGACTATGCCTCAGTGATGCTTTGCTTACCCATGTTACACTGATAGATGCTACTTTCATCTCTTTTTGTGCTATGAAACAAGAACTCCTTTGAGTATCTTGCCACTGAAGAAACGTTGGCATCCAGGTTTATGGCCTAATGAAGATAAATTTTTGTGCGCTATTTCATGCAGACATTGGAATTATGATTATTGTGTTAATTCAACTGAAACTGCCTTTTTTTGTTCCAGAAGAGACTGTACAAGAGGAATACCAGATCGAGATGGGCAGGTGCGTAAGAACCAAATAACCGCTTCCATGAAAAAGCCAAACAAGCTGACCCCAAAGCAGAAAGAACACAGTGCTCATGCAGCATAGTTCTTAAACGCAGTCGCCACTGGGTTTAAACTGAGCAGATGTTCAAGCAGCAACTAATTTTGTACGCTAATGTGCGTAAAGTAAGTTACTATGTTATCTGCTTGCTAGGGTGGTAGCCACAGATACGGGCAGGGGGAAACCTGCGAGCGATGGGAGCTACGGTACAGCATCCTTTCAGGCTGGTATGTTGCAATAAAAGTTTTCTGGTTAACCATCTTAGGTGATAAGAGATAGTTGCTGTAGTTTCTTAGCTGGTGAAGGATCCCTTCTGTCACATCTATCTATGAATGGTTTGTAGGAAATAACTAGTGCCATAATGAAACAAGGCAGATGACTTGGACAGATAAAAGGACAGGTGTGAAAACCAATACCACAAGGTATTCAAAACCTTTCATTTCTGAAGAGTGGTGGGAAGTAGGCAGATAATCTATGTAAAAGTGAACAATCTGTAGCCAGAATGTAAGCCTTAAAAAACCCTACAAACAGAAAAGACTTCTCCCACCAGTGAGCAGAGCAGAATATGAGCTGTGAAACAAAATAAATGCCTAGAGTGAACCCTGCACAGTAGCAACAGTGGAACCAGTAAAAAAAATGAGTCTGCTACCATTTTGTTTTCTGACAGCTGATAGGCAACATCCAAGAAGCTGAATTTTTGCAATCAGAAAAGAAAACCTGTGTTGATTCTTAGCATAACTGAGTACCATTTGCCTTTCAGCATTATCCAGATGAACGCCATGGAGGGCCTGATCGTCACTCCCGGGATAGTTGGGGTGGCTATGGGTCTGACAGAAGAATGAGTGAAGGGAGAGGGATACCCCCACAAACCCGGTTAGTGCTTGTGAAATAAGGGAAGGGATTGTAGTTAAAATTTTAGATCTCAGTGAACCTTTGAAGGATGACAACAGAAGCAGTTTGACAAGTGTGAATCCTTTTGCCAAGCAGTTTCTTTGAGCATCTGGAGGAGCAAGAAATTCACGTGTGTAGCTCCCACATACATCAGGAGAATGGAGCATTGTAGTGAATAAAGAAATGCTGCTCAGTTATCTTGTAACTGTGGTTGTCTTGTAAATAACTTTCACGTCTACAGGTGAGATTTAGTCACATACCAGATGCTTCAGTAAGGCCTGCAAAAGTCTCATTTATGGCTAGTGGTCAGGTTTTAAGGAAACTGAGTGAGAGTCTCTGCAATGGTGGGGGTGGAGGACTGAGTCATGTAGAATCACAGTGGTTTCTCTTTAAACCGGTTAGTCAAGCTGGGCATATTCCAGATGCATAATGTTCAGTTTTATCTAAATACACCAGACAGAGGAATGGCAGCCAATGAATTGTTCCATGTCTAAGTATTTCAGTCCATTGCAATATCAGTGATGTCTCTATAGATCAGAAAGACAAGTTTTGTTGTGTGAAGGATGCTGTTCAGCAAGTTTCTCGTTGTTTCACTTTGACTAGTTTTTATTGCGATGATTGGGTGGGTACAGCTACAGCTTGATTAACCATTTAACACACTTTTGTATGGGGTATGGTGTTTGGCTTTACCCTATGCTGCTAAATGGATAGGGGACATACCTAGAAGATGTTCTTTTATTTTTTTAAGAGATGGACGTGACTGGGGAGATCATGGTCGAAAGTTAGAGGGGCATCAAGATCGTACATGGCAGGGAAATGTGGATGGAGGAATGATGGGACGGGATCATGAGAGATGGCAAGGTACACTTGCTGCTTACCAGTGTGATCGTGGTTTTTTCTGTGAATTACTGCTGCTGAACTTCTAGTGGTAGTTAAATTACTGAGAAAGCAAATGAAATTCTGGGAACAAGGTGACCTTTTTATTAGGAAAACACAAAAGCCCGTTTTTTTTTCTTTTTTTCTTTTTAAATTAGGTGGTGATAGAAGCGTGCCTGGTCAGTCAGGACCAGGCCACGGGATGAATCGAGGAGGCATGTCTGGGTAAGAATTTCTGTCAGAGTGCTTACAATGTTTTTGTAATAGTTGATTGATCTCTGTAAAAGAAATTCTTGTGCCAATTGTGAAAAATACTTTCAGTTTCTGCTTAACTATGGATTGGCAAGGGGAGAAAACCCCCAAACTAAAACCAAACATCTTTTTTCACAGTCACAGTAGTATTAACTTTTTTGGGCAATGTTCAATTTGTTTGGCCTTTTTTTTAGACGCGGAAGCTTCACACAAGTTGGAAACCAGAGCCAGATGATGCAGAGTACTGGAATCCAAGGTGTGTTTGCGGGCCAGGAACGGACAAACAGACTGACAGAACCCCGTTTCAGCCGCCGCTACTGAAAGCACTGTACATATATGTTTGTTTTTTTTTTTAATGCCAGATTACAGTGGTCAGGAATTTTATTAACCAGGATCACCTTGAATTTGTGATTATAAAAAAGCAAGACTGCTGCTGCATTGTAGCCAAATACTATGTCAAATTGGTTTGGTTTATTTTTTGTTTTGTTTGTAATGAACGTGGTGTTTGTCAAACATCACCTAAATTTCTGTAAGTGAAGCATTCCATTTTTCAAAAATAATAAAATCAGTGTATGGCTACTACTTTGTTGTTTCTAGAGTTTTTGGCAATATGCCTCTCATGAGGGATGTAAAAGTCAGTAATGAGACCATCTGCTTTTATCACTTGAGATTTGAAGTGACAAATCTGTGACACTATGGATGTGTATGTCCTTACCTGCATTTGAGAGAGGAAGGATCAATGTGGTTCCTCGTTTATTTCTTCACCAGGAGCAGAAAGTCCTTCCTGCTATGGAAGGTTTAGGGTTAGGGGTTATGGTTAGGGTTGAGGGTTAGGGTTATGGTTAGGGTGCAGGCACCTTGAGTCCTGGGGACAGTTTTGGGCACCGCAATATAGAAAAGACACTAATTAAGGAGAACATTCAAAGGAGGCCACAGGGATGAGGAAGGGTCTGGAGGGGAAGCTTTATGAGGAGCCACTGAGGGCATCTGGTTTGTTCAGACTGAGGTCAGCCCTCACTGCGCTGTTCAACATCCTCATGGAGGGCAGGTACCAATCTCTTCACTTTTGTGACCAGTGACAGGACCCAAAGGAACGTCTGGAGCTGTTCCAGGGGAGATTTAGGCTGGGTATCGGGAAAAGGTTCTTCCCCCAGAGGGTGGTCAGGCACTGATCAGGCTCCCCAGGACAGTGGTCACGGCCCCAAGGCTGACAGAGTGCAGGCAGTGT
>JAWWLV010000089.1:2743233-2753652 GCA_035041135.1 Platyrinchus mystaceus
GGGAATGGTTAAGTGACCGAGAAGGTGGACGGGGAAGGAGGATGGGGATAGGGAAGGGGAGGGTGGACGGGGACGGGGAGAGGGAATGAGGAAACGGGACGGGGACGGGAAAGAGAGGACGGGGAAGGGGCCGGGGTCATGGCCAGGCACGTCCGGGCCGGGCAGACCCAGCCGAGCCGCCCCAGCTCGCAGTGCCCGGTACCCGCAGAGCAGCAGGTCCCCGATCATGGCTGCGGCGGCTCCGCTGGCGGAATTCCGGGGCGGCGGGAGGGGAAAGGGAAGGGGCGGGCGCTGCTCGGCCCCGGCGGCGCCTGCGCTGCCCGGGACGGCCCCGCGCCCGGACACGGCCGGCAGCGGAGCGATCGCGGCTCCCCCTGCGCCGCTCGGGGCGGCGAACGGGGCCGGGAAGGAGCCGTGACCGGGCCCGGCCGCCATGGAGCTGTCGGAGGCGCTGCCCCTCGGCGAGCTGGCGGCCGCCTTCGCCGCCCTGCCCGTCTTCCCCCTCTTCGACACCGCCTATTTCATCGTCTCCGTCCTCTACCTCAAGTACGAGCCCGGTGAGTGCGGCCCTTGGCCCGGGGGACACGGGAGGGGGAACGGGCTGTGCCCGCTCAGACCCCGCGTTCTCCGGCACGGACAGGTTCCGTTCCCACCGCCCGCTCTCCCCTCTCGAGGTGTCGCGTTATCGCACCCCGGACACCTCCGCCTAATTAGAAAGGCACATTAAATTAAAACACCCCTCGCCGCCCCCCTACGAACGCGCGACTCGTGATTCTGGAAAACAATCTCGAGTTTTATTTACGATTGGATTCCAAGCGCGGGGAGGTGTTTTAAGTTCGGTCGCTTCTCTGCTGTGACCCCAGGACTGAGCGTCACAACCCCCGGGCTTGAATGTTTTCCGGCAGCTCCTTCCTCGTATTTATACACAAAGAGGCTGTAAGGAAAACCTTTGGGTTTTCCCACCCTCTGGACCGTGCCCTGATCTGTTCTCAGGCACCATAACTGACCTTGCTTTGTTTGTTCCCTTGGGCTTATCTTGCACGGGTCGATAGATCTGCGCCTTGGCTTTCACTTTCTGCGCTGTCACAGTCTGGCTGCACCTCAGGCCGTTCCAAATGCCGCTTTCTCTATGTATTTTTGATGCTGTCTGCACTCCTCATGCTCTGTTCTGAGCAGTTGCATTGTAACTGCCCAGCAACTGAGGGGGGAAGAAACAACCCCACGCTCGGGTGTGATTTTCAAGCCCCTCCTTGTGTGGTCTCTTGTGCTGCACAATCCACGCTCTGTTCTGGTTAAACTCCCTGTAAACAAGTGCTGGGTTTTCCAGGCCTGATCACTTCCAGCTGTCTTCCAGCATTAAGTCCTGAATGGAACAGTTAACAGGCAGTTCTCCCAAAAATAGCCTTTTAAATGTGTGCAAGCCCAGGAATCCACTGGGGCTGGATAAGGCTGGGCTGTGCTTTTCCCTGGATTCCTACAGTGCTCCATCCCACAGCTCCTGAAGATCAGTGTCGGGACAGAACCGTCCTGTTTCCTCCTTGGAGACAGCAGGGCCTCACGGAGCCAAAGAAAAACAAGTGTTACTAAATTTAAGCCTCAAGCTAAACCTCAGGTTCCTATAGAACCAGTTTCATGTCTCGGCTGTTGCAGCTGTCTCGCTGTTTTCAGCTGGTTCAAATGTCCTGGGGATGGAAGAGCCTGAGCTCTCACAGCTTTGGCACATGCTGATGGACTTACTGCTGTTCAAGATGGGCCAGGTAGTTGCACTGACACGACATCTGATAGTTCTCCCTCTTGACTGCCTGTTCCTGGCTCACTGAAAAGAGTTTTGTCTCTGAAATGCTGCACAAAGGACTTTGGAGCTTTTTAAGGCGATGAAACGATCTCACAGAATTGATGTTATTGGGAGATTTCCCTGAAGGAGTACAAAGGTGGAGGAAAATGGCTACAGGAATTTAAAAAAAGGTTGTGGGAGGAGACCACAATGTATTAACAAATAGTAACACTCTTCTAATATCTCGTTGTGTTTTCAAAGGGTATTCCCAGACTTGTACAGGAGTGGGAAAGAATCCTCAAAACATCTTCTTTCAAATAAAGATTAAGAATTCCTGTTCTATTTTTACAGGTTATCTTATGAATGAAAGAGCTGAACAGATTGTTCATGAATTCTAGAGGGCACCTAGGTTGAAGCAATGGAGAGAATGGTACTAGTATGCATTTTATTTTTAGACTGTAAAAAGACATTGATTTTGAGGGAAGAAATGTTCTTTCTGGCTGCAGGAAGTAGCAGCAAATAAAGGCAAGAAACTCTCAGTTCATAAACTTCTAATGACAGTTCATGTGAAACCTTCAGGGGGGGCCTGCAGGCTGTGATCACACTTACCATTTCTTGGCCATCTCTGCTACTTGCTTGGGCTTCACAGAACACACACTTTGGCCTCTTGTTTTACAAGCACTTTCCTTTGACTTTGTGGGGGAACACACACACCTCAAGCCTCTCTCTTAGTGGGTCTTGAAGTTTCTGCTTACTTGCTGGGATTCATCTCCTCGCTGAAGGTTGGACTGGATGATCTTGAAGGTTCTCTTCCAACCTGGATGATTCTGTGATTTCCATCTTGCTTCCCAGGAGCCGTGGAGATGTCTCGGAAGAGCCCTTTCGCCTCCTGGCTCTGCGCGATGCTCCACTGCTTCGGGAGTTACATCCTGGCCGCTCTCTTACTCGGAGAGGCACCTCTTGAGTACTTCAGTCACAACTCCAGTGTCATCCTGGCCACGGCAGTTTGGTGAGTCCCTTCCCCGTGGGCACCACTGGCTGTGAACAGCCCTGGGCTGGGGAGGGAGATGTTCTGTGTGCGGCACACGGGAATGATCCCACTGGGATTAACTGGGGCCAGGGGAGGTGGGGTGAGGGGTAGGCTTTGAGTCTTTTGCATTCCTGGCTCTAGTTCCCAGTTTCCCTGACCAGTTGCCTAATGCTGTGATTATCTGGGCTGGGGCCAGGCCAAGGGCTGGGCACTTCTATTCATAGCAGGAGCTGCTGAGCCAGGGCCAAACCACAGCTGATACCACATAGAGAGAGAGGAGTGGCCCTCCCTGAAGATTTGGGGGCATTTTAGTCCTTCTGATAGTGAAATGTGCACAAATTAACCTTTGATTTCCTCACTGTGTATGGCTTATATGTGCTTTTGCATGCCAGAATGAGCATTGTTAGGAAACATGAATGAAATGTTCATACACAGAAGCGTTGGAGTGAATCCCTCAGGGTTTCTATGCTTAAGAAAATAAAAATAAAGATATTCTTCCAGGCAGTCTTCTGGAAAAGAGGATATCTGTCCTCTGTCTGTAGTATAATTTCAGTATATGTAGCTTCTGATGCCTCTGGACCATACAAGGTATAAAATTCTAAAAGATTCTGAGTTCAAATGATTGGATTTTTATTCAAAACAGGATGGTATCAGTAGTGGGAGTTCCCTGAGTCCATTTGATATCAATTCAATTAAATGTTGCTGTAGAGAGGCTTTGTTGCACACTGGTTTCCAACAGAATCAGCTATGAAATTAAGAATTTTTTTTTCTTTTTTCATAGAATCAGCTATAAAATTTAAAATGTGTCTTTCCTTTTTTTATAGAATCAGCTAGGAAATTAGGAATTTTTTTTTCTTTTTCTTATAGAACCAGCTATGAAATTAAGAATCTTTCATTCCTTTTTTTTTTTTTTGGTAGAATCAGCTGGAAAATTAAGAATCTTTCAATCACTTTTTTTTTATAGAATCAGCTACGAAATTAAGAACGTTTTTCCTTTTTTTTATAGAATCAGCCATGAAATTAAGAATCTTTCATTCCTTTTTTTTGTAGAATCAGCCATGAAATTAAGAATCTTTCATTCCTTTTCTTTATAGAATCAGCTATAAAATTAAGAATCTTTCTTTCCTTTTTTTTATAGAATCAGCTATAAAATTAAGAATCTTTCTTTTTTTTTATAGAATCAGCTATGAAATTAAGAACATTTTTTCCTTTTCTTTATGGAATCAGCTGTGAAATGAAGAGTCTTTCATTCCTTTTTTTTTTTTTTGTAGAATCAGCTGGAAAATTAAGAATCTTTCTTTTTTTATATAGAATCAGCTACGAAATTAAGAACATTTTTTCCTTTCCTTTATAGAATCAGCCATGAAATGAAGAATATTTTTGTCCTTTTCTCTCTTTTCCTTCACTCCCACCCGCCATAACTCAGTCTAATTCCCGCGCTGCTCCTCCCCGTGTGTCCCAGATCAAACAAATAGCTCCTTAAACTCTTTGTGGGGTTTTTTTTTGCAGGTACTTGATATTCTTCTGCCCCATGAACCTCTTCTACAAGTGTGTGAGCTTCCTGCCCGTGAAGCTGATCTTCGTGGCCATGAAGGAGGTGGTCAGAGTGCGCAAGATCGCGGCCGGCGTCCACCACGCTCACCACCTCTACCACCACGGGTGGTTCGTCATGATGGCCACGGGATGGGTCAAAGGTGACACGGGAGGGATTCCTAAAAGGCAGCAGGGAGAGATCCAACCTCCCTGGGGAGGGGTGGGAGAGGCTGTGAGGGAAGGTCAGAGCCACCAGCAGGCTGTGTGTGCTCGGCTGGGTCGCTCGGGCTCCCATGTTTGTCCCGGTACTTGCAGGGTGGTTGTCAGCTGAGTCATCCTCCAACTTCCAGGGGAGGCATGAGGGACTGGAGTCACTTAGGAATTCTTTATTCCTTCTCCTGTGTTCTACTTGTCAATGTTGAAACAGCCCAGGCAGTTTTGGCTTTTGTTTGGAGCAAACACTTGAGCATCGGGAAGATGCTGCTCTGTTGTTTTAGGCTAACTTTTCAATTTGGGAAGAATGTCATGCTCCCCTGGGCTGTCCTTCTCCCTTGAGGATCCAGAGCAGACAGTAGAGCTCTCTGGTGTGGCAGTTCCAGCTGTTTGACAGGTTTTCCTGTGTCACAGGTTCTGGTGTGGCCCTGCTGTCTAACTTCGAGCAACTGCTGCGTGGGGTCTGGAAGCCAGAAACAAATGAAATTCTTCACATGTCCTTGTAAGTAGATAATTGTTGGTCAGAGCAAGAATGAGATGTAAAGAACCATTCAGGGCTGCATGCAAACCTCCCAGAAAACCTTCCTTCTTTCTTCTTCAGCCCTACAAAGGCCAGTCTGTATGGCACAGTCCTCTTCACCCTGCAGCAGACTCACTGGCTCCCCATCTCCGAAGCCAACCTCATCTTCTTTTTCACCATGTTCATGATTGTTTGCAAGGTAAGTTCACAGCAGGTTTGGTGCTACAAATTACAGAACCAGAGAATGGGTACAGACCTAAACTGGGGATGTTCCTGAGCCACTACAGGCTGCACATCCAGGAAGGATCTGCTTGGGGCATTCAGGGTTAAATTCTCCATCATACAGGTGGGACTGTAAAAGATCCTTGTGTCTTCCTGCCCCATGGTTCTCTCTTGGTTTGACTATTTCAATTCACTCTTGATGATGCAGTCTTCCAGGAGAGAAGGCAGAGGTAAACAACCCACAGTCTGATGAAAGAAATCAAATGGAAAAACACTCTTATGTAGTTTGTTGAGCTTTGTTTGTTCGTATTTTTTCTCCAGGTGAAATTAAAGTAGTTACATTTCTTTACATCAGTTTTTATGTGCACATGCAGAAAATATTGTGAACAGCCTGCACTTTATCTTTACAGTCTAGGGAGTGTCACTTTTAAAAGGTGCCTGAAGATGCAGGCAGGTATTTCACAGCACTGGCTGTGCATCCCAGGAAGGGTCTGCTCGGGGCATTCAAGGCTAAATTGTCCATCATGCAGTCAAGGTGGTAGAAGATCCTTGTGCCTCGAGTCATGGAGCAGTAGGGACTTTAGTTGGGGTCAGTGGAATGTCCCACTAGTCAGTGTGTGATGATCTTTAACTCCCAGGTTTTCCCTGTTGCCTGGCAGGTTTTCATGACGGCCACTCACTCCCACTCCTCACCTTTTGCTCCTCTGGAAAACCTCATCTGCCCAGTGCTCTTTGGCTCTGTCTCCAGTGGACACCCAGGCCACCATCACGACCACCACGGGGCCTCCCACGAGGTTTCCCACCCTCCTCCTCCTCCTGCAAAGTCGAAAGAGGAGCTCAATGAAGGCACGAGGAAACGGAAGGCAAAAAAAGCTGAATAAAAAAAGCAACAGCGCAGAAAACAGGCCAAGAAAATCCTTCCAGAGCTGAGTCTCAAAGCCACCTGTGACTTCCTTTGTGCTCCAGTTGTCCTCCCTCAGAGTCCAGAGGAGAGGTGGAAGCTAGGACACTGCCAGGCAGGTTCCTGAATTTCAGTTTTGCTCTCTGTGCTTGCCTCTTGGTCTCTGCCTCTCTGCTCTGATCATCCTTTCAGGGATCTGTGGGTTTGTGCCAGGGTGATAAGTGGGTGCCAGTTCCCAAGCTGTCAGCAATTTTGATGCAGC
Organism: Platyrinchus mystaceus; assembly: GCA_035041135.1. Taxonomy (NCBI): domain Eukaryota; kingdom Metazoa; phylum Chordata; class Aves; order Passeriformes; family Tyrannidae; genus Platyrinchus; species Platyrinchus mystaceus. The sequence continues at coordinate 2,749,689 of JAWWLV010000089.1, forward strand.
GTTTTCAACTGATGTAAAAATCTTCTCACTGTGTTTATTTGTGAATGGAGGGAATGGTTTGTGCTCCTGCAACTCGTGAGTTCCTTTGAGTTTTCATTGGCCTTTGTGGTGTCTGCCAAAACAACAAACTGTTAAGACACAGTCAGTGTGGAAATCAGATTTCATACTCAAGGAAATTAAATGGTCTCTTATGAGCCTGATCTGATTTTTCCTTGCTCCCACATGTGCCATATCTCCATGTAATGTGACATTTTACGTGCAATAAGGACTTTGCCTGAGTCAAACTCTATTTCTCTCAGCTCAGTTCCCTCTGATTCTAATGGACAGAACGTTGTCACTTGTTTAAAGTCTGCATTTGCAAGAGCTCTGAAGCTGTGAAATGCTCCCAGTGCCATGTGTTGGTACTGTCACTATCCTAAAGTGTGTGTCCCACCTCCAACCTGATCCTATTTAACCAGGGGAGAAGCATGGCTGGTTTGTTTGTAATCCTGTGGGATACAAGAAAAGCGTGTGTGTGTGTAAGTATTTATTACTATTTATTTATAATTGCCATGGCACCTCAATCATGGACCTGAATCTGGCTTTTTTAATGTTGCATCTTTATATAGAGGGTTGGAACTTCTAATTCGGGTCCTGAGCCCACAACTGGTTTGTTCTTGTAGCAGTGATCCTAAAGGACAGGCTGGACATTCCCTGGATGCAGGAAGGAACGTTTCCTATATCCTTGAATGAAGATAGAAAGGCTGAAGCAGTGGATTTCACACCAGCTGATTAGTACTTCTTTAAAGGACTGATAAAAACACACCAGCTGAAAATATTGGTTACCCCTTGTAGGTCCCTTTGGGCCAAACCACTGGTCAGTGAATGCAGCTTGTGCCCAGTGAGTAGAGAATCAATGCCTTGCATGGCTCAGGAGGAGTCTGTCAGCTCATTCATGTTCTGCTTAGTGAATACTGGCTTTTACAGTAGTTTTAAGCTGTTCCTATAACTGATTTTGTCCTTAAAAGTGGCACCATCCAAGGGCTGGGGTCACAGTGGTGAGGGTGGCACACGTGGGGATGAAGCACTGGGCTCCCAGTTGAGCAGCATTTCCCATCCCCAGCACTGAGGTTGCTGCTGTCACCTCCCAACTGGGAATAGAAACAGGAGGATTTAAGGAAAGTGGGGTTTTGTGTGTGTGTGTCCCTGTTCAAAATTGCAACTGATGGTTAATTAAAAAAAAATATATATATACAATCAGAGAAAAGCCAGTCTGGAAGGTCAAATGGTTTGTGGGTTTGGGGTTTGACAGTGCCTTAATTTTGTGAGTTTCCCTCCCCTTCAGTAGAAAACAGGAATTCTGCCTGACAGCTCCACTGGCTGGTTCTGCAGATGCTGCTCTACTGAAACCTGATGTATCACAAGCATGCACGAGACTCTAAACGTTTGATGAGATGTCTGATCCAGAGGGAATTATGTTTTATAGAAGCCATCAAAGAATAAAACTTGTGAAGTGACTCTGATTGTCCGGTGGCATTTGAGGAAATCCGTGTGTTTCTTTTTTTCCAGCCCCAGGAGCCAAAGAGAAGCTCCTTGAGCTACTTGGAGTCTCCTTGACCCGGTGACAAAATGATTCTGAAGGGAGAGATCAGACTTTATGTCCTGCAGCTGTGCCTGAGCACGCTATAAATGGAAATGGCATGGGAAAAGGTGTCTGTAGTGTTGCCTCAAACCAGAATTCTGAGATTTCAGGGAAAGAAATAAGAAAACTGATTCATTTGGCATTTATACCTGTTGTCTCTGTCTTTCCTTTTGTTGTTATAAGAGGGAGGAGGGCATTCACCTGGGACTGCTAAATATCCACACACATATACATATACACACAGTTCCAGCATATTTATATGGAGTTTCAGTATTTAAAACTGAAAAAAAATCAAAATGCTCTGCATGAATGTGAATATTTAGTGTGGTCCTGTTGACTGCTGCTCTGCTCTCTGAATGCAGAGACTCTCTAAGAGTCCTTGCCCTTCAGAGTCTTTTGGACTGAGTCAAATCACAGCTTCCAACCAGGAGAAATATTCCAAGGGATGTTAAAATTGTAAGCTCTGAACACCCTCAGAGAACCCAACAGGAGTGGGGTGAGCATTGAGAAATAAAGTGCCATGAAGAGGAGTCACAGGTTCCATTTAGTGAAGCCTTTCCTGGTGAGGGAAATGGAACCTGGCTTGAATTTCCCTGGCTCAGCACTGGCAGTCGGGTGCAATTCCAGACTGGTGTCCTTCATCCCAGGGAGCAAAGCTGGACCCTTCGATAGCCAAGGCTGCAGATGCATCTTCTTCCTTCAGCCTCTGCTCCAAACAGCCTGAAAATAGAGCTGAGCATTTCCTAGAGAGTTGGAGTAACTTGTTTCCAGGCCACAGAGATGGAAGTGATGAAGAAAACACGACACAATCGACCTGGTGCACTAAATGAGGACCTGCAAAGGGTCATTTATTTTCTGAAGGGTTTCACTTGTCTCCCCCCAGGATTTAATTCTTTTTAAATGTTTATTAACACTCCTTAATTCATCAGAGCAGTTGAGAGTGTTAAGTTGCTTTGGAATGAAGGGTTTAAAGTGTTTGTATGACCCAACCAGTGGAAAAGAAGGTCAGTGCCAGCCTTATGCATATTAAAAAAAAACAAACCAACAACAAAACAAAACTAAAAAGAGGGATTAGAGTGTTTCAGGTCCATGTCCTTTGAAGAATCCCACTGTGTCCTGGCTCCACAGAATGTTCCCAGCTCTGCTGCAGCCCAGGGAGGAGAGGAGCTGCCAGGGCTTAGACTTCCACCACGTCATTCCCCCCCAGAGATGTCCTGATCTGATAACTTCTGATACTAACTCCAGTGAGACACAGCTAAAATTAGCAGTAGGTTTAATCCTCAAAGAGGCCCTGGGTGCCTGCTGGGAAAAACAAGTGTTTTAGTTGCTGTTTCAGCGTTTCATGTGGCTTGTCAGGTTTCCCTTTCCCGTTCCAGAGCCAAACCTGGTGCCTGCAGCTTTTTCACGGTGGCAGCTCAGCCTGAGGGACAGGGAAGGCTCTACAGCACTACTGTGTCTGTAGAAAAAACCCAACCCCACAGGAGAATTGGACACAGAGCATTAATAATTCTTCACAGCAAATGAAGTGGAACAAAAAGGGGAGACCAAAGAATTTCTGTGCTGAGGAGTTTACGAAGGGCAAAGCCAACACAACGGCACCAAGGCAGAGCCACCAGTGTTCTTGGTGTCCCTTTTTCCTTTTATTATTGCTGCCAATATGTACATTCTTGCATGTTTTGTCCAAAGAATAACCAAATTATATGATCCAGCGAAGCAGAAAGACCCAGAGGGTGGAGATGGATGTCACCTTGGCCATCTCCTGAGCAATACACAAATTGTTCTTTTTAACACTTGCCAGGTGATTGGCTGCCAAGTGCCTGTTTTTCCCTGCAGCCTGTTCCACGGTGCTTTAAAGAGCTCAAAAAAGCATTAAAAATTACAGCTTTATGTGTGTTTCACACTAGCACAGTAGCTTTATTTGGCCCTTAGATACAATTGTCTAGTTTATGGTTCATGTGCTATTCCTTAATGGATGTAACTGGCTCCTGTAAGGCACAAGACAGGATGAAATGGAAGGCAAGGCTGGAAAATGGCATTTCCTACCACCCTAAATACCCAGATTTCTGCTGCAACAAAGATTTTTCACTCAAGATACTTTAGTTCTTTGCCCAAACTATGAGAAATCAGAATATATATTTATACAAGATTTTCTAGAAAGCTCTCAAAGACAGTTGGGATTTAGTGTGAGCTCCTTACATTCCTACTGGGAAAACAAGACATTGGCAAGGCAAACCAGTAGCACTGGAGAAATCATGTTGTTGATACCAAATGCTCTGTACAGAGGGTTGATATTTTCCTGTTTAGGATGCTCTGTTGGCCCCAAGACATCTGGTTTGTCCTGTG
>JAWWLV010000089.1:2770596-2783067 GCA_035041135.1 Platyrinchus mystaceus
AACAGCTTGGCAGCAGTGATGCTGGGTTGTTGTTGAACTTGCACTTGTGTTCCTTCTCTGACAAGTCTCTCTTTTGGGTGTTTTGTCTCCAGGTGCCCCCAGAGCCTGTTCCCAGTGCACTCTCTGGCAGTGGGATGTTGTTGCACTACTCCCAGGAGAACTCACACAATCACAGTGACTGCTCAGAGGAGTTCAGGCAACAGCTTCCATACAAAGAAGATAAATCCCAGATTCCCCTGGAATCTGATTCTGTGGAGTTCAACAATGCCATCAGTTACGTGAATAAGATCAAAACACGCTTCCTTGACCATCCAGAAATTTACAGATCCTTTCTAGAAATTCTTCACACTTACCAGGTAAAAAGTGTTCCATGGGAGGGACAGTGGGTTTGCACTGTAGCTGTTGGAGTAGCTGTTGTCAAATTTAATCTCTGCCTGTTGAACAGGCTACAGAGTTCCCAGGAACCGGTCATTATCCAGCAACTGCCTCGTAGATATTCCCATGAAATGGCAAAAATGCGAAAATTGTGGCACTTTGCAGGGACTGAGGTGTAAATGGGTTGTATCCAGATCTATCTTTACTAACCCTCAGTGGATTTAGTGATCCTGTGTGTGAGAGGAGACACTGTAAGAACCCAGGGCTGGCAGACGGTCATTTCGAGTCGTGTGGCAACTTGAACATTTTTGGCACAGGACGAGTTTTCTGGCAGAGTGAGGCGCTTTTTGACTCCATTTCACATCTCTGTGTGTGTTTTCAGAAGGAGCAGCTGAACACCAAGGGCCGACCTTTCCGGGGCATGTCGGAGGAGGAGGTGTTCACTGAAGTGGCTAATCTGTTCCGGGGACAGGAGGATCTGCTCTCTGAGTTTGGACAGTTCCTCCCAGAAGCAAAAAGGTCTTTGGTATGTGTGTGTGCTGAGGGCAAGGCAGAATATTGAATACTCTCTGTATGTAGAATATGCAAAACATCATGGAAAACCATACAGCCAGTAATGAACTTTGCTTCTCTGCTTTGGGATTTCTCAGAATAGGTGATTTAACCACACTCTCTGTGTCCTGTTAGGATTCTTTATTTATGCCAGATGGGAAGAGAACCATGAAGTCATTATTTATTTACTGCAGTTCACAGGAAATGGACCATGTGAAGTGAACAGTGTGCAGAAGACTGAGCATGAGAAGAACCTGGAGCACAGCAAAAAGCGATCCAGACCGTTGCTGCTGCGTCCTGTTTCTGGCCCAGCAAAGGTATCTTAGAAAATAACCTCATATTACTGGTTGTGTTTAGATATTTTCTTAGATAAAGGTGTAATGAGTAGTGTCTTTCAGGTATGTGGGTGTTAGATATGAGATACAACATTTTGAAGTTACTTTTAAAATGATAATTGCTGGAGAAAAAGGGACTTTTCAAAGCATGCTTAAATGTGTGTGACAGCGTGTTGGATCATGCTAAATATCAAGACTTGCTGTACTAAGTATTGATCCTGGAAAAGGAAAATTTGTTGCTTCTAAAAAAAAAATCTCTCTTTGGAATTCTCTCTCAAGTGATTCCTTTCTCTTTTTGTTTCTCCTTAGCTGGGAGACAGTTGACAGCGATTGCTGTGAGGGCTTGACACAGCAATTGCAGATCAGTGTTGGGGAAATACGGGGTCTCAGTCTTTGCAGGGAGCTGTTCTGTGTCACTAAAGTGGAATTTGCTGGCATTTGAGTCACAGCATGTTAAATATAACTGCTTGTTCTTTTAACAGAAGAAAATGAAGCTGCGAGGTACCAAAGATCTGTCAGTGGCAACAGTGGGGAAATATGGAACACTGCAGGAGTTTTCCTTCTTTGACAAGGTCAGGTTTTGTTCTCACATTCTGTGGTCTCATCTTCATCCTTTTATGTGGTTGTTAATTGGCTGGTTTTCTATACAGTCTGTGTGTCAGCACTTAGCAATTTGCTGACTTTTCAAGTGGTAGGCAAAGACAGACCAAGAAGAGTGAGAATGGCTATGTTTGGAAGATAAATGGAGGAACATGTTAATTAACCTTTTCCTACATGCTTGTCCCTTACAGATGTGTTTTTCTCCTTTTTTCCAGTGATATTTCTTGTACTAATCTCTTGATTACTACATCTGTGGTAATCAGATCATTGTTTGAAACTGGACACGTTTGTGCATATTCTCTTTCTATGTTGCAGAGCAGACAAGTTGATCACTGCATCCATGGTTCAGATATGAACTAAATGCAGGTGGCATTCAAGTAATGTGATCCTTTCTTTCCAAACTGCTGTAGGTTCGCAGGGTGCTCAAGAGTCAGGAGGTCTATGAAAATTTCCTCCGTTGCATCGCTCTCTTCAACCAAGAGTTGGTTTCTGGCTCTGAGTTGCTCCAGCTCGTTACACCTTTTTTAGGGTAAGTTACCAGCTATCTCTGCTGTGTCACACTTTGTAGGTCCCACCCTGTTACTTTTTGGACACATTTTGAACTTTGTTACTGAAGTTTTGGATTTAACTACAGAAGTATCTCCTTGGTTGAAGAATCCAGGAAGAGGAGTAATAAAATTTGAACCTCTGAATATTATCTACACAGAGCATTTTGAGGAAGATATTTTCCTCTGTCTGTTCACACTCTCTGTTTACTATCTCAAAATGTAATAAAGGTATAAACATGCAATCTGAGAACAGAGCTGTGAAAAGGATAAATAGTTCTAGCTCTGCTGTGAGCCTCCCGAGCCGTTTGGCTTCTAACAGAAGAGGGAGAGTCATGTGGCAAGGATCAGTTTCTCCTCAGGCAGTTAAGGGGAGTATTCATGTAGTGAAGGGAATTTATTTTCCTGCCTTAAGTTAAAAAAGACCCTAAAGTAATTCGGAGAGAAAGATGACAGTGATAAAATGTTGGTGAAAGATTTCTTGCTGCAGTGCTGAGTCTGTTTAGGTATTTCTCCCTCTGTTTTATGACACACATTAACCACCCTAAAACTGTCAGAGTGAAATAACAATATATTTGTGTTTTTGAAGGAAATTCCCAGAGCTCTTTGCACAGTTCAAGTCCTTCCTTGGCGTGAAAGAGCTTTCCTTTGCTTCTCCACTGAGCGACCGATCCGGGGATGGAATGAGCCGGGAAATCGATTACGCCTCCTGCAAACGCATCGGATCCAGTTACAGGGCTCTCCCAAAAACCTACCAGCAACCCAAGTGCAGTGGCAGGACAGCCATTTGCAAGGAGGTACTTTGGGATCAGCCTGTTCAGCCCCTGAACACACAGCTGCACTCACATAAATAAAGTGCTGCAGCTTCTGCATGTGGAGTCCCCTCTTCAGTGCTGAGTCACCAGCTGTAGTCTCATGTCAATTATGCAGCTAATTTGCTTAAATAATATCCACATTTTACTAATTTTATCTAAACCTTTCTCAGATCACATCTTTAATATCTTTCAGTCTGTGTGCAGACATGAATTTATTCTTTTAGACAGAAAAGAATATTAAATATCCTAGAATTAATTTTCTAGCAGGGAGTCAATATGGCCTTTGGAAACAGTTTTTCTCCTGGGAAAGCACTGAGGCAGTGCCTGAGGCACCATTCCCACTGAGAACACAAATCTGCAGTGTGGATGCTCCCACTCCTCCCAACTGTCTCCTTTTAGAGTTGTTGGTGACTGCAGGGTGATCTGTGTGTGTGTGAGTGGATAGAGAAGGTGCCTTCAAGTTTTCTGAGCAGGGCCTTGGCACAGTTCCACAGAGACCTCTAATCTGGGGAGCAGTCACACCACTGCCTTGGGAATTAGGTGTGGAATGTCCAGCAGAAACCCAGGGAAGAAGTGTGCAAAAAGAAAAGAGGGAAGCATCAGAGCCTGTGAGAACAGCTCTGGGCTCACAGTGCTCCATGTCGTGTCTTTGCACTGTTGCAGGTATTAAATGATACCTGGGTTTCGTTTCCATCCTGGTCTGAAGACTCCACTTTTGTCAGCTCCAAGAAGACTCCGTATGAGGAGCAGCTGCACCGCTGTGAGGACGAGCGGTTCGAGGTACCTGTGCTGCTCAACTCCCCTCCTGCCCCTCAGGCAGCAAAACCTCCAGCCCTGAGGATGTCACTGAATTAACTGGTGGCCAATTCCCGAAATTTCTGTTGGTGTTCATTGGTTTGAGCTCGAGTTTGGTGTGTTCCACTTGCTTGGAGTTTTAAGAGCTCTTCCTAGGCATGGGTCCAGTTTTAAATTGCATGTTACCTTTGGGAGAACTGTCTGTTTTCCAGTAAAAACCTTCCCGATGCTTCCTGGCTCCACCCAGTGGGGCTGGAATGACTGCCACAAACCCTGGCTGCTCTTCAGCCTCTTCCTGCTCTGCCTGTTCTGACACTGTGTGTTTGGTGAACTGCCCACAGTTGGATGTTGTCCTGGAGACCAATTTAGCCACAATTCGGGTGCTGGAGAGTGTGCAGAAGAAACTGTCCCGGCTGACCCAGGAGGACCAGGAGAAATTCCGCCTGGACGATTGCCTGGGAGGGACGTCAGAGGTGATCCAGCGCCGGGCCATCTACCGCATCTACGGGGACAAAGCGCCAGAGATCATCGAGAGCCTCAAGAAAAACCCAGTTACTGCAGTTCCTGTTGTTCTTAAGAGGTAATTCCCGTTCTTCTGTGCATTTTAAAGAATTTTAAAAGCGTTTTTAAACAACTGGCGGCAGGGCGAGAGGATGTGACCTCAAGCTGTGCCACTGGAAGTTCTGGTTGGACATCTGGAGGAATTTCTTCATAGAAAGGGTTGTTAAACATGGGAAGAGCTGCCCAGGGAGGTGGTGGAGTCACCATCCCTGGAGGTGTTCAAGAAACACTCAGTGCTGTGGGCTGGGTGACAAGGTGGAGATCATTCACAGGTTGGACTTGATGATCCCAGAGGTCTTTTCCAACCTCAGTGCTCCTGTGATTCTGTGAACTGTTCTCCATAAGTGTTGTTTCAAAGCATAACTCACCATCACTGGTGGTGCTTTTTTTGAATTGATTTCTGGCTTCCAGGAATACTGAAAACTGTTTTGGTGCATCCCAGTTAGCCACACTGAAATGTTTTGTGTGTGTTTCTGCACTTGTCTTTGTGAACTGAAGTACACTGTACGTTTTGCAGATTGAAAGCAAAAGAGGAGGAATGGAGGGAGGCCCAGCAGGGCTTCAACAAGATTTGGAGGGAGCAGTATGAGAAGGCCTATTTGAAATCCCTGGACCACCAGGCTGTCAACTTCAAACAGAATGACACCAAAGCCCTGCGCTCCAAGAGCTTGTTGAATGAAATTGAGAGTGTCTATGATGAGGTGTGTATGACACTGAATAACCCACCCCCTGTGTCCTTCATTTATAGTGTGACCCAGACCTGTACACTGCAGCTGGGACCATGTGGAAGTGGTTGTGCTCTGAGAGTTCTCAGTCAAAAACAACTGGCCCAAGCTCAGTGTTAATACTGGCTTATTTCTTCTGGCAGGAATGGCTCTTGAGCATGGATTGGAAGGATCTTTATCTATTTGTCTCTTGATTACAGCATCAGGAGCAGCATTCAGAGGGGAGAAGTTCGTCCACAAACGAGCCTCATCTTATCTTTATCTATGAAGATAAGCAGATTTTGGAAGATGCAGCAGCTCTGATCAGCTATTATGTAAAGAGGCAGCCTACCATCCAAAAGGAGGATCAGGCAACCATCAGGCAGATTGTGCATCACTTCATTCCTGAGCTGTTCTTCTCCCAGCCCCCCGAGCACAACATTTCTGAAGAATCAACAGATGAGGACAGAGAAAACCACCAGGGGCAAACCCTGGATGCTCCTGAGCTCCGGAAAAAACACGTGCCTGGGCCTCCAAGCAGTCCTTTGGAGACCAAAGCAACCTTCTGTGATGTTACAGCTGCTGAGCCCCACAACACCCTGGATGATGTTTACAGCCTCTTCTTTGTCAACAATAACTGGTATTTCTTCCTCCGCCTTCACCAGACTCTGTGCTCGAGGCTCCTAAAGATTTATCGTCAAGCTCAGAAGCAGCTTCTGGAATACAGGACTGAGAAAGAGAGAGAGAAACTCCTCTGTGAGGGAAGAAAAGAGAAGACCAATGATCCAGCCATGGAGCTAAGGCTGAAGCAACCAAGTAAGAATAATCCAGGGCGTAGACCACTCTTAATGCTCTGGTTGCCAGTGCTCCACTTGTGTATATCTGAGTAACTTGGACCAGCAGGCAGATCTGTGAGGGGTGTAGAGGTGCAAACCTCTGCTATATTTGTGATTTGTGGACACAGCTCGTTTAACAGGGCAGCCAGTGTGCCATTTATCTTGGGAGGGCTCTCATGTGTAGTTCACAGAGACTTCACTGTGCTCAGGTGCTCTCAAGTGTCTCGTATTAACCTGATACATTGGTTTAAAATGTAAATGGCCCCACAAAGAAATAGTTATTGCACAAGGCAGTCCTGGAAGTGCATGAGAGAATCTGTTCCAGCCTGTCAAGGCTCAGAGAACTGCCTGTCTGTGAGGATGTTCTCACACTGAACATCACGGTCCTTGAGCAGTGCTGTCCCTTGGATCTCTTAACTTCACTCTGCCTCTCCCATGCATTAAATGACTGCGCTTCACTTTCCCCTGCCCAGATGAGGTGGAGCTGGAGGAGTACTACCCTGCCTTCCTGGACATGGTGAGGAGCCTGCTGGATGGGAACATCGACCCCACGCAGTACGAGGACACGCTGAGGGAGATGTTCACCATCCACGCCTACATCGGCTTCACCATGGACAAGCTGGTGCAGAACATCGTCCGCCAGGTGAGGCACCCGTGCTGTGTGTGGGGCTGCAATCAGCCCTCTGCACAGGCAGCTTTCTCACAGTGTCACTGAACTTGGAGAAAACTGATTATTTAAAAGTTATATATGTGGTGGGGAAACGCCCCAGAGAAGTTAGGTGAGAGACTTCAGCTTCCCCATCTCAGGGGATTTACTCTTCCTGGCCTTTTCCTGGAACAGGCTCCCCAGGGCAGTGGTCACAGCACCAAGCCTGACAGAGCTCAGGAAGAGTTTGGACAATGCTCTCAGGCACATGGTGTGACTCTTGGGGATGGTCCTGTGCAGGGCTGAGGGTTGGGTTTGATGATCCTTGTGGGTCTCTTCCAACTCAGCATATTCTGTGATTCTGCAATCCAAACATTTTTGGAGTTCCAGTCATTTAAAAATTCTGCCATTTCCAAAATACATCTAAGGCAGTACAAAAACAGTTCAGTCCTTCTTAGTCAAATCTGTCTTCCCAGCTGTAGCTTTGTTACAGGTGAGGCACAACAGCCCCTCGTTCTTCTTTGTTCCTTTTATTACAAAATCATGATAAAGACAGAGAAATGTGGGAAGCCTCTGGAATTAAACTTGGCTGCTTCAGCTGAGGTGTGATGCTGTGCTGACTTTGATGCTCCTTTCATAACACACTAGAGTTAACTCTTGCCCCAGGCTTGCTGACTGAAATCCCCCTTTTTTAATGGAAGCTTCACCACCTCGTGAGCGATGACATCTGCTTGAAGGTGGTTGAGCTCTACCTGAACGAGAGGAAACGAGGAGCTGCTGGAGGTAACTTATCATCCAGGTGTGTGCGAGCAGCAAAGGAGACCAGCTATCAGTGGAAGGCTGAACGGTGCATGGCAGATGAGAACTGTTTCAAGGTAAGGATTTGCTGCCAGGGAACATCATAAAGTGACTTGTGGCACTTTACCTGGGAGAAATGGGTTTGGAAGAGAGAGCAAGGTGGAGAGAAGGTACCAAAAGCAGGGTGTAGATAGTGAGGGGACAGACTGGCTCACTGAGAGGCCCCACTGCTTCTCTCCTAGCTCGTATTTGTTGTCCAAATGACTTGTGAATAGCAGCATTTTACTGTGAACCCATGTGGCCAATATCTTCTGCCTGTAACTTCACTGCAGGTCATGTTTCTTCAGCGGAAAGGACAGGTGATCATGACCATTGAGCTCCTGGATACAGAAGAAACCCAGACAGAGGATCCTGTGGAGGTCCAGGTAATAACCACAGAGATCATGGAGTCTGTGTACCACAGACAAAGCAGATATCTTAAGAGTGCTTTCCTGATTTCTTGTTCCAAAATGTGAGACTTTGCCAGGAGGACAAGTTCACCTGGGAGGTGGGATGATGACACGTGGGGTTGTGGTCATGGAGAGAAATGGTCCATTAGCAAAAGAGTTTCAACATCAATCAGAATAAACAGCTTGGAAATAAACAGGTTCTTTGCAGTGATGTTTGTCCTGATGAAGTGAAATCTGACTGGGACTGATCTCCCTTGTGTAGCACTTGGCCAACTACATGGAGCAGTACGTTGGGGTGGAAGGAGCTCCCAACAACCAGAACGATGGCTTCCTCCTGAAACCGGTCTTTCTGCAAAGGTGAGCTGCTCCCTCCCCTGAGCCACACCTGCAGCAGCTGCTGCTGCTTCCTCTCTGTCTGGGTGGCAGTGGGTGTGGGGATTGTGCCATACAGCAATCCCAGGGAAATGCCCTCACCTGAGGTCCAGAGGGATTGGTGCAGTCCAGTGCACTGCATGAGGATGTTGAGGAAGATGTTTATAACCACAGCACCGAGGTTTGTTCATGTGTTTAGGGTGGAGTGGACCTGCCTCAGCAGTCATTTCTGGGAGGAATGTGAGGTCTACTTTGTTCCCATTTCACTAAATATTTGTCACATCAAACACAAATTGGACAGGTTGGAGGAAGATTTTAGAGAGAGCCTGACAAGCTAAATGTGGAAATACATTTCTCATACAAGCTTGGTACTTGTGCTGGGAGCTCTGCCAGCTTAGGGGAAGGGATGACCAGGTGTGACACATGCTTTGTCATCCTTGTTTTGTGCCAGGAACCTGAAGAAGTTCCGCAAGTGGCAGTGCAAGCAGGTGAGGGCCCTGCGCAGCGAGGTGAAGAGCTCCTGGAAGAGGCTCATCGGGGTGGAAAGCGCCTGCAACGTGGACTGTCGCTTCAAACTCAACACCCACAAGATGATGTTCATCATGAACTCGGAGGATTACATGTACAGGAGGGGAGCTCTCTGCAGAGCCAAGCAGGTGCATCTCCTTTTACCGTCTCTGAAGCTTGGGCAGTAGCAGAGGTTGAGGGTGGGAGCCAAAAAGACAGGTACCGATAAGGAGTCTTGTGGCTGAATTCCTGCAAACCACACCCAGAAGTTACTGCTCTGTGTTGGATGAGACGTGGAGGAGAGCTGGTAAATGCTCTGTATTTTGGATTAGTTTAGCAGCATTTTCTTTACCGTACAAATTTTGAGGGGGAGTGGCAAACACTAAGAAATAGGGATTGAACACAGGTATGCTGTTTCCTGTTTCCCTGTCTGTGTTGTGTCCAAATCATCTCAGTCGTATGGAGAGGCGAGAGCTTTGAGTTCCCCCCCAGAGACCTCTCAGTGACCTTTACTGTCCTTTCAGGTCCAGCCCGTGGTGCTGCTGAAGCACCACCAGCAGTTTGAGGAGTGGCACAACAGGTGGCTGGAGGAGAACGTGTCCATGGAGGCGGTGGATGTGGTTCAAGACTGGCTGATGGGAGACGAGGACGAGGAGATGGTGCCCTGCAAAACCACGTGTGAGACAGTGAATGTCCACGGGGTGCCAGTGAACAGGTACAGAGTCCAGTACAGCCGCCGTCCCGCTTCGCCCTGAGCACCCAGACAACTCACAGCACTGCTGGTGAAGCACATTTACTCTGAGAATAGTGGTGGGAATGCAATGTATGTATTAATGATATTTATCCACACAGCATTTTACTTCGGGTTATGATGTATTTTCCATGTGGCATAGACTTGTCTCCTTGCAGTGTAATCCTCCAGCCATCACGAAGAAACTTTTAAAAGCTTTATGGGAAGGGGGCTCTTGGCATTGCCACACACTTTTTTAGTAGTTTCCTGGCTTTAGGCCACTTCTGACCAGCCAGTCCTGGAAGGCTCAGTGAGGGGGTGAACTACCACTAGTGGCTTTGTTGGAGAGATGGAACTGGGCTGGTGTTTGAGCAGATGCTGGCAGCTGCTTCCACTTTGAAGGGTTTAATATTCCCCATCTTCCTGAATTTATGCCATCTTGGAGCCTGCAGAACTCTTCAGTGTAACCTGGGAGTGCCAGGGCAGCTGAGAGCACCCGGCACACCTCGGCAGCTCCGGGCGGCTCCGTTATCCACGTGAACAAGGCAAGGGATGATTCTTGTTACTGGTGCTCTGGTAAGAAAAATGCCAAAACTGAGACAAGGGTGAGCAGCACTCTGAATGCTCTAACTCTCTCTCATCAACCAATTCTGGAGCATGAACTAAGGGGAGGAAACTGAGCTGCAGTGCCGGGCAAGGGAGTGATTTGCAGCACAAGGACCCACCGGCCGGTGTTGCTTTGGGAACTGAGGACCTGCTGTAGCCTCCAATTCTCCAGCAGGAGGGAGGAATGTCCATTTCGAGGTCTGGCCTGTGTTTTTGGTTTGTGTTTTGCATGTTGATATCGGCAGCTCCGGAGCGTTTCCCGGCGCTCCCCTCCCCTCCCCTGTGCGCGCCCGGGGTTTGCTGGGCTGTACCGCGTCCTTCCATCGGCAGATGGAGCTCCCGCAGCGCGGCGTGTGCTGCAGCTCAGCTGTGTCCCGAGGACTCTCCCGCTTCTGCTGGCTCAGCACAGCCGCTGGATTTGCAGGGACACACGGAAATCCGTCCTGGGCAGTGTGAGATCCAGCCACAGCCATCGTAGACGAGCTTTTCCACTGAAGCATCTGTACTGCTATTGAAGCTTTTTTGCCATGAAACCTAACAAACCCTCCCCTGCCCTGTGCAGAAAACACTACATCAATCATCTGATTCATCTAGTGAGAAATCAAGGAAATGTAGTTGTGTCTGTCCTGCAACCCCACTGGGACTTCACTCCTGTTTTCCAGGGGCCAAGGACAAGCACACTGTCCGTGGAGTGTGTTACAAACATAATGTCTTGAGGCATATCCAGCCTCTTTTCAGCTTTTCTTCCAACTCTTTTCTGACTTTTGGGGCAATAAAACCCCCCCACCCTGATACTTCTTGTGGCTTTGATTTTTAGGTTATTATTTCTGCCAGACCTAAGGAGCAGCCTGTAGGATTTGTCCTGGGTTATTTCCACTGTACGACATTTGGTTTTGCAATTGTTTCGCTTGAGAGTAGAAAAATTGGCCTTTGGGGTATGTTTAATAGAAAACTGTCCTGAGTCTTTGTCTTTTTTGCAAAATAAGCTGTGGGAGGGAAGCAGGGAGGCCACTCTCTGGCATTCGTGGCCACTTGCACAACCACTGCCAGCAGAGACTTTTCATCCAGAACTCCTGTTTTCCTGGTCTGGGTCTCTGTTAAATTTTGGTTACTGAAAGGATCTGAAGGTTCTTGCCCTGCTCTTGTTGCAGGAAGGGACAAGAGACACCAAGGGGTTGGGGGGGAGCAGGGGGACAAACCCAGTGCAAAGCACAGTGTCCCCCCTTTGCCTCCATTCAGCTCACCAAAACACACCTCAGCCCTCACCTCTCTGCTGGCTCCCAGTGGAGATGACAACTGTGCCAAATTTCATGGTTTTGTGATACAGAAAAACTGTTTACTGAAAATAGGTTGCAACTTGTGGCTTAAAATGCATTTGATTCCAGGTGTGCCGAGGTGGGAAACGCCCCCGTGCACCGTCCTGACCCATTGCCCCATTTTAAGTGTACTTCAGGTATTTTTAAGCATCCTTATTTTGTAAACCTTAATTTATAACCTGAACAGATTAAGCAAGACTTTTGCCCTTTACAGTGCTATTGTCTCAAAGCTGAGAGTGGCAAGGATGGGAAGGGAATAACAGGCAGGTTTGAGAGGGGCTTGTTCGTGTCTGAGGGTTTCAGCTCGACCGCTGTGTATCTGCACGACCTTGAGTCAAGAGTTTGTTCTTCCATTTGTTTGAAGGATCTTTGCTTTTGGGCTTGTAATTGCTTTGCCAGCTCCTTGAATGTAGTTTTTTTTATATTTATTTGCACATTCAAGTAAAATAAAATAATGATTTTAAAAGTCCGCAGCTCGCACTGGTTTAAATTTCTTTCCTATTCATTTAAATTTTCTGACAATCTCCAGAATTGATTGTGTTGTACCTGAAGATGGATTTCAAATGGTAGAAAAATGCAATTGAAAAGGTGGATGAGCTTCTCTTCCAGCAGTTCCTGGACAGAGTGGAGGATGTGCTGATGTGTCTCTGTGTCAGCTTGTTTCCAGCCAGTGCTCAGTGAGGGGGTGAGCAGAGCACTTGCTAAGGAGAAAGGGAAATATGTTTCCTTCAAGTAGCCTCCAGTGGAGATCCCAGACAGGATCCCACATCTGTGCTGCCAAAATCTCTCTTGGAACCAAGGCCCATGACTGGAGGGGAGTCCATGGGGTGGCACAGTTGCTCCATTGGAACAGCTGGAGCTGTGCCAGGGGGGTTGGGATGGATCTCAGGGAAAGGTTCTTCCCCCAGAGGGTGGTGGGCACTGCCCAG